>JAJLRJ010000008.1:30940180-31065180 GCA_024195265.1 Dendrophyllia cribrosa | reverse complement strand
GCCCTTCGTTTTTTTTCGCTGACCAAACGAAACGAAGGCTCTGGGGAAGAGAATGGAGTTCAGCGGATTGTTTACAAGGATTAACAGTAGTAAAGTGCGTAAGGAAGGACCGGTTTTCTTCATTCAAAAACGCTGGTCGAAGCTCAAAGAATAAATGGAATGCCGAAAAGACCCTTCTTGGTGCAATTTAAGGCATTATCGACCTGTTTAAGCTTCGAACCGCCACGCCAAACAAGATGAAAGAGTAGCTCATTCCGACGAGAAAATGGCGGCTGTTGTGGCCACCGACATAATTCGTGCTTGGATTTCCTTCATGAAATAAGACGGTATGCTGCCAATGCCTCAACCACGGCAAGTTTTAAGTCATTAGCACTTTATTAAAATACCTTGTTTAGAGATCGGCTTCAAGGGTTTATGAAAATCTTCGTTTAACTTTGATCATGTTTTGTGTCAAGTTGGCTTTCTGTCATCTTGACAGGGAATTATTTCGAAATCTAGGATTGATAACCACAGCGTTGTTAGCAGGAATGGTAACCACTATGCTTTAGAAATCGATTTATCTAGGGATCATTAATGGCAAAATTGGGGAAGTTATGGTTTTTGTGTCTTACAGTTTCGTAAGCGTTTTAACGTGGTATTTTTTGTTTGACCGAAAAATTATTAGTTGAAAATATTTAATCTTATGATGAGTCACACTTAGTTTCTGTGACCCTTGTGAAAGCATAACATTCTATTTCCCAGAGATCGGTCGTGTATTGTAGTAGTTACTGAGCCCCAAATTTTCCATAAAAATATTGTCTCATGAATATTCTATTATGCATTATGGTGTGACATCTATAACAGATGACCACAACAATTCCGATGAAAAACGTACCGTCATTTTATGTATTTCCATTGTATTATGTTGGCAAAATTGTGGAAAAGAGAAAATTAACCAGTTCTTCTGAGAACTTGTGGGCTTGGGCTATCGGTAATTTTGGTATAGGATTGCAATACTCCCAAGAAAATTGCCCTTTTCAAATGTCATAATAAATAGATCCGTTCGTTTATAGTAAAACACAATACATCCTTGAGTTTACACACCGAAAAGTGTGTGATAGTAGGTACAGTAATTTTTTTATGAAGGTAAACGTAACTGACTTGTCAACTCAAATTTATTTTATGGATTACTAACTCGTTAGCCTTCTAAATATCCCAAATGGTTACACCAAAGAAACTTAACTGATAAACTGCATGTGCTAGCCATAATTATGCACAGCACTTTCAATTAATTAATATATCTTCTGACGACTGTAATATTGGCTCCAGAAATGCCAGTTCCCCAATCACGTGCACACGTGTGAGACAAAAACAAAACAAAATTGTCAACATGTTTATAGTTTGCTACAGCAATTAACCCACCATGATTTTTATGGGTATGGCTCTCAAATAGCGAAATTTTCTGTTCGTCACTGCTAAAGAACAGGATTTGTCTGGTGGTGTTATAACAATAGCACATTGATCATCTGGTGAGGAGCAGATATTGTTCAGCTTATTCTTAAGACTGCCTGGAGAGAAGATCCCTGTATCTTCAACAATTCTGAGGTCAAAGTTGTCAGTTCTTGTTTGTAGTGCTTCACTGGCATCCACGTTAGGTTGATTTGCTGGCAGATTTAAGGTGTTGTAATGGATGTTTCCTTCTCTCATTGAATTTCCAAATGTTGCAACAGATGTTAAGATGCTTTGGCATGACGGGGTAGGAAGAGTACCAGATAAAAATTTCATTGTTCCAATGGTGGCAATAATTGTAAAGGCATTGCTGCCAATTGGGATTCCAAAAATCATAGATTGTGAAAGATGATGCGGTAAAATCCATTCTGTGACTTGTCCATAATGTACAGTTGACTGAAGTGTCAATTGCTGTTTTGTAAGAGATGTCTGAGATTGATTATGGCTTGTGTACAAACCTCCTCTGCACTCGGGACACTTAACAGCGCCATTTTTTGGATGTGTGTCCTTTTCTTGGATGCCCACATTGTCTACATTTTGGAGTTCTTTTGGATGTTGAAGGAGCATGTACCTGGTGATGTTGTTGTGATAGAGGTGTTACCTGCGTTAAGAGTGATGCCTGTGGTGCTGGTGGTGCTGGTGGTGATTGTAGTGCAGATATTGCTTCATTGACTGACTGAATCTGACTATCTTCATTTCCAGGATCACTTTCACTCAGGGGTTTTAAGTCAAAGGCACTGTCCTGATCTGATTCACATTCTTCAGTGTTGCTGCTATTGTTATTGGGATCCTCAGTTTCCTTGTTCTTCTTAGGGTTTAGAACAGTATCCTTAGCTGTTTTTGATAAACATTTTGCCTTTTCTGCAAGGAATTCTTGACAAAATGGACAGAAGTGGGAATTGTGCAGACAGACCTGGTGAAAGGAATGAGAGCAGCCCTCAAATAAAATCCATGGCCCATTTCCAGCAATGTTACAACTTGGTAAGTCACAGCGCTTGTCTTGGTGTGGCATGTTAAAGCTCCAATATCCTAGTGGTAGTACTTTGATTTTAACTGGCTCATTACCAAATACTCTGGGCAAGAGAATATTTTTCGTTTTCCCATCAGCATTAATTCTTGCCTTTCCTGGGTTTTTAGCTATTTCTAAAAAGATGTTGGCCAGTATTTTGGCACATTTTGCCTTAAGGCTTCTCGGGTGGTTGAGTGTGAATTGTTGCTTCTTAGGTGGAGCAAAGTGTTCCTTGAAATTCTTCTGTGCAACCTTTGACTGGAAGGTTGCCTTAGCTTTTAGCCTTAGCTCTAGTTGTTCAACTGTGTCAAAAGCATTAGTCTTGGAGCGGATAATGCTATGGGCATTCTCGACTGGATATTCGTCAAAGATGACCAAATAAGTTCGCAGCAGGTTATACATCTCAGGATGGTGTGTGCCCTAGTATGTAAACATGACAAGCCAAACTAGTGGTGCTTTATTGTAGTGGTGCCTTTCAAGGCATACAAACATTGTCCAAATCCTGACCATGGCATTAAAGAATTCCACAAAAATATTCAATTTCAAAGTAACACTATAGATAGTGAGAACTAGAGGCAAATAGTTATCCAACAAGTTTAACAATGTTCTGTACTCTAGGTCCTTACAGGTACAAAATTTTTCCTTTACACTATCCCTAACAAACAGCCAGCCACCATATACTACTTCATGTATAAGACTGATTCTCCAGGGTTTACGGTTCTTTGCCAGCTTGCTTTTTGGGAAAAGTTGAGTATAGAAAGTGTCAAAAAAAGGACGATAATCGTGAAAAACAGTTTCTCTCCCATTTAAGGAAATATGTAGGGGACCAATGCAGGGAATTATGGACAGGATTCTTGGTTGATCATTGCTTACGTGCATGCTTATATTATGTGTTCCAGGTCCAGAAGAGCCAACTGTGGTGTAGGAATGGTTTACATGTAGATGAGAAGAGGCTGTATTGTCAGAGACATCAGATGGTTCACAGAATTTTAAAAGGCTTTCATATACAATTTGACGGCTGTAAAATTGAGCAGGCCAGTCACCAGGCTGAGGTGTTAGGAACATTTTCAGGTAGTCAGATAGTTTAGAACTTAGTATTGCATCAAATGCAGCTGCAAAGTCATCACTGCTTTTAAGAGTTAACTGAAAAAACTTTACTAAGTAAACATCATCCATCTGCCTCATAGTTTGAACTGATTCATGATCACAGTATTCATGTGCTGTTATCCTGTGTCTTTCAAATTCTGGTTTAAAAAATGAATCTCTTATCCAGGAAGGCATTATAGATGAGTAAGTGAGAGTCAATTTGTGCATAGTAGGAATTCTTGGTTTTCACTTTCGTCATATTAAAATTCAGAAGCATTAAACAATAGATTTCGAGTCTAAAATGTTTATGGAAGTGTAGAAAGTTTAAAACTACACATCTTGGCCAAATTTTGAAGCGCAAAAGCATTTCGTTCAAGAGTTGTAGGCGAACGAGTATTAGATATTTTTAGTAAGAAATGTATGGAGCGGCCATCTTTGTGCCCCACTCAGGGACACAAAGATGGCGGCCAAAAATTCAAAGTCTGGATTACACCAAAAATCAAATCAAAAAATATTGTATCTGCTATAAGCTCCATTAACTCGGCTTATTAGCACTTATAATGCAAACAATAACTTTCAGCTGATTCAATTTGTACATTTTCACGGCTTATCTGAAATAGCGTGACGAATTGCGTGACACATTTAAAACCTTTATAAATCGGAAGCAAAACATCGTTAAAACCTGAAACGTTTTGTGAAAGATTATAACACTTGTATCCACATACCATGTTATAAACAGCTTTACAGGACGTATAGTTTAGATTTCTTAATTTTAATGACGTCATGTGAAAACCAAGAATACCCGAAACTGTTGTTATGCAGGCAGTTATGTCAATAGCACTTGGATTATGGTAGGTTGTTACTGGACAGGCTGAGAGGGCTGGGAAATTCTTAAACACTTTAATGATGATGGTACACATGTATTTAGCATTGGAAACATCAGTTTTGGGGCGTCTGATTGAGTGAACAGAGGTGTAATCATCTATAACCAGTACCAGTTGCCATTTATTTGTGATGGCTTGTGTAACAATTTCATCAATCTTAAATGCAGCCTTTTGGGACATCCCCACAATCATTTGATCGACCTTGCTTTTACTACAAGAACTTTCCATTGCTTGTTCTGTTTCCAACCCTTCCTGGTTAATGTTGGAATGTTTGAGAAATACAGCATGGTCGGTCTGCAACCAGTTACAGACCTGACTCAGGCCATAGCATAGCTTATAGAGGATTGCTACGGTTCTTTTCTTGTTATTTGCAATCCTTTCTGACGAGTGCCTGTCACCAGTCATGGCAAACAGAATAGAATAAAAAATATTTTATGAGCCCCAGCTCTGGCACATATTTTTCAAACTCATCACGATCATATATGGGAGGCCTTGCTGATTTCGTGAATTCCTTGTATATGGTGTCCTTTAGACTCTGGAGCTCCTTTGTAAGGTCGTATCCTGCAAGTCAAGCAATTGAAGAATCAATAAATCAGTCATTTATTGAATAAAGGAGTATCTGTCTGTTTGTCTGTCTGTCTGTCTGTCTGTCTGTCAGTGAATACTGCTTCATTTCCACCCTTTAAGCGTCATGCAATTCCTAATCTGATAACTTTCGTTTCAGCATGTTATAGTTAGTAACTTACGTTTAGAGAGCAGCTGCATTTTTTTTCCACTTCCTCATACAGACCAGGGGGGGAATAAGGTACGGCCACAAGGTCCTCGCAAAATCTCACCAAAACATGTGTTTTCCACCGTCCACAACGTCAAAGACAACAATTGTTTCGCCGTGGTCTGTGTTCCTTCCTCTTTTTTTATGCCCGCGCCTGTTTTATATTACGGACGGTTTTGGGGGGCCTCCCAACCTTGTCGCGCTTGCATTTTCCCACTCGCTGAAATGTAAAAAAATTATTTTCGTATGCTATGGTATTTCCTATATACATATCGGTGTCAAAAAAATACACAAAAAAAAATCGACTTACATGCGAAAATCTCTCCGTGGATTTTCGCGATTTTAAGACGGCCGCTCTGCACGTACTGCAAATGCGTGCATCCTGACCCAGCTCATTTGGGTTTATGCAGGACAACAACTCGTCGATGTACGCAGAAACTGATCTGCTGTACTTGCGTTGCGACGTCGAAAGTATGTTTAGGCAAACCGCGCATTTTAATCCATTTTTTGCACATTGAGCAAACACCAAAACAACGAGAAATACGAAAAGATGAATAGCGCGAGCCATGTTGGGAGTGGTGTCCTTGTGGTGAGCCTGCATTGCGATTTCACCGTCCAGCAGTTCGCGCATGGTCCAGCAAAAAAGCCCCTTGTTGGATACCGGTACATGCAGAAAGACCTCTTTATTTGCTGAAGAGTCAGTGTCAATCGTGACATTTATCTGAAACCAAAATGGCGTGCGTTATAACGGCTCAGTCTATTTTGAGCTGCTTTACTTCGTTGCATTTCCTTAGTTAATGTTTGTAAGATGAAAAATAAATTGTTTGTTTGTCATAACTTATGAGACATTTGTTAGCTCCTAGAAGAGAAATTACGGAGCCTGTTTGTCAATATTTCGGGCATTTTCGGTTTTAGCCGTCGCACTTCGTGAATAGTCTTCGTAAATGCATACTGATGACACTGTCCCGCCGAAATGGCAAAATGTCGCTTAGCTTATTTCCACGTTATATCGCCAAATGGCACAAAATATACAACTTAGTTGGATAAAAAGATCCTATAGTACAAAACAACAGCAGTAGTTTGGAGATAAAACGCAGGATTGCAAGGAGAAAGTGGATTACAGTTTAAATTACAGTTTAGCTTGAAATCAAAGTTGCCTTTGTTTGCTGGAGAAGCAGTGTCATTCGTTACATTTATCTATAGCCAAAATGTGTGCGTTATAACGGCGCAGTCTATTTTGAGCTGCTTTACATCGTTGCATTCGCCCCGAAATGGCAAAATGTCGCTTAGCTAATTTCCACGTTATATCACCAAATGGCACAAAATATACAACTTAGTTGGATAAAAAGGCTCCTGCAGTACGAAACAAAAGTAGTAGTCTGGAGATCAAGCGCAGGATTGCAAGGATTGAAGTGGATTACAGTTAAGCTTGAAATCAAAGGTGCCTTTGTTTGCTGGAGAGGCAGTGTCAATCGTGACATTTATCTGAAACCAAAATGCGTGCGTTATAACGGCGCGGTTTATTTTGAGCTGCTTTACTTCGTTGCATTTGTTTAGTTAATGTTTGTAAGTAGATATATGTTAATTGTTTGGGGACAGCCATTTTAAGGCTTCCCAGACCCCTATGGAGCCTTAATTTAATGATTGTCAACCCTTATCCCAGGTCCTCCTGCCAGTCGGCCCTGGGATAAGGGTTGACAATCATTAAATAAAGGCTCCATAGGGGTCTGGGAAGCCTTAAAATGGCTGTCCCCGAAGCAATTAACATATATCTACTCGGGCTTCGTCCTTCTTCACACAGAGCGCAAACTCATAAGGGTAATCCATATGGAGCACGTTAGGTCTGTCTCCGTATTACCAATTGAAGAAATGCATACCCCCTTGTATATACCATGATGGCGAATCTTGCATTCGAACTTCAGAACCGCGGGTTTCGTAACTGGCTTCATAGTTATAAAATGCATGTTCCAGAAGATTTTCATGTGAGGGATCTTCTTATCTTTCATAACATGATCGAACCTGAAATTCTCAGAGTGATCAGATCAGAGTCGAACCAACTCGGCCCTTTTAAGTTTAATTACGGCATCATTATTAAACTTATAAAAGAAGGGACGGAGGCGTTGAGCGTGCGAATTTCTATTTAAGACAGGAGGCGCCGGCAATCATCAACATCTTTGACGAGGACGATGTTAAGAGAAGACTCGACATCAATATAAACAGAAAAAGAGAAGAAGTCACTGAAATCGTTGTAAACGGGTCGGGTTGGGCAGTTGCAAGGATAGACAAAGTATTCCTTGACTTTGCCCGATATGAGCCAATAAGAGGTGGATCTTATTTCCCTCTTCCTCAAGCTCTAAAAGCAAAACAAGCTTTAATAAATATCAAAAACAGAGACCATGCTTGTCTTAGGTGGGTAATGAGGGCTACGCTCTACCCAGTCGCTGTGCACCCGGAAAGGACAAGTAAATACCCAATAGACGATGGGTTTGACTTTACAGGCATTTCCTTCCCAACACCACTGCATGAAATATCGAAGGTTGAGAAGCTCAATAACATTGCAATCAATGTTTTAGGCTGGCAGAACAATAAAGTTGTTACTTATCACGTCAGTGAGATGGAAGGCGAGGATATTCCACGAATCAATGTCATGCTCATTACAAAGATAGACCCTCGCACCTTCGAAACCATCAGCCATTACTGCCTTGTAAAGAGTCTAAGCAGACTTCTTCGCTCACAACATTCTAGAACCAACCATACACACTTCTGCGTGAGATGTTTGCAAGGCTTCTCATCAGAAAGAATTCTCGAAGACCATCAAATCTATTGCAAAGCACGAATCCCACCCAAGGAACAAAGCAGCACCACAAAGACTGAGGTCCACAAACCCTGCGGGTTTTCCTTCATTACTGTCAGATCAGATGGCGCGGTTGGCCATCCCTACATTTACCGAGGAGAGGACCCTGTTCGTGAGTTTCTTGCCTCTCTTCAGAGGGCTGAAGTAGAGATACGTGAGGCTCTCAAGCACAATGAACCATTGCAAATGACAGGCGTTGATTGGGATGACTTCAACAAAGCCACGGATTGCCATATCTGCGGTAAGACTCTGATTGTGCGCAATGCAAGGGACGAGCATGAGTTCTTCCACCCAGAAACTGGAGAGTACTGCGGCAAGGTACACAGGCACACGAGGGCTCCTGGCAGTAAGAGTAGTTGTTACGGAGAGTGTCTAAAACTCACAACACGAGATGACCATGGAAGATATAAAATCGGCAAGTGGGCAAAGAGGCAGGAAAAGCCAGTGATAGAGTTCCCAGAGGATGACTGTAGATATTGTGCCAGGCCTCTTCTGCGA
This sequence comes from Dendrophyllia cribrosa, assembly GCA_024195265.1. Classification (NCBI taxonomy): domain Eukaryota; kingdom Metazoa; phylum Cnidaria; class Anthozoa; order Scleractinia; family Dendrophylliidae; genus Dendrophyllia; species Dendrophyllia cribrosa. Next base: position 31,056,589 of record JAJLRJ010000008.1, on the reverse strand, counting down.
GAATGTTACAGAGATGCAGTAATAGACCACTGCCACATCACTGGTAGGTATCGCGGGGCTGCCCACAACACATGCAACAGAAGTTACTTCAGAATCTACCCAAAGAAGATAACAATCCCGTTTGTCTTCCACAACTTGAAAGGCTATGATGCTCACCATCTGATGCAGAAAATCGCAGAGGTCGGTTCTGAACTGAAATGCATCCCCACAACAATGGAGAAATATATCTCTTTCTCTATGGGGCAGCTTAGATTCATAGACAGCTGCCAGTTTATGCAACAAAGCCTCGATAGCATTGTCACATCAAACAAGCCAGAAGTTTTCGAGATCCTAAAACAATACGAAATGGATCCAGCAAAAAGAGGCGTTTTACTCCGAACAGGCGTCTATCTCTACGAGTACATGGATTCCTTCGAACGTTTCAATGAAACCTCCATTCCGCCGAAGGAGGCCTTTTACAGCAAGCTTAAAAAGGAGCATATCACAGACGATGACTACGTGCACGCGCAACGAGTGTGGGATGCCTTTGAATGTGAGAATCTCGGAGTTTACCACGACATCTATCTCCTAACGGACGTCATCCTCCTCGCAGATGTGTTTGAAAACTTTAGGAAGACATGCCTCAAGGATTACCGTTTAGACCCTGCGCATTATTACACCAGCCCTGGTTTGAGTTGGGATGCGTTGCTGAAACACACGGCCATAGAGTTGGAGCTTCTGACCGACTATACAATGCAACTCTTCGTCGAGAAGGGAACGAGAGGCGGCATCTCAACAGAGATGAAGCGCTATGCCAAGGCGAACAACCCATATCTCAGCGACTTTGACCAGGAGAAGGAGAAGTCATATCTTCTTTATCTCGATGCAAACAATCTCTACGGTTGGGCCATGAGTCAGCCGCTTCCAGTTGGCAAGTTCAGGTGGGCCCGAACAGCACCAACAGCGGAGCAGATCGCCAAGATGGGCCCTAGGAGGAAAACAGGCTGCATACTCAAGGTTGACTTAGAGTATCCCCAATATCTCCATGACAAGCACAACTCTTACCCGCTAGCCCCAGAGGCATCTCGAGTTCCAAACGAGTGGATGTCGCCATATCAAAGATCCATTGCAAGAGAGTTGAACCTGGGGGATGACAAGACAAGCAAGCTGCTCCTCACATTGAAGGACAAGGAAAGATATGTCCTTCATTACCGAAATCTTCAGCTATATCTCACTCTCGGAATGAAGCTCAAAAAAGTGCACAAGGTACTGACCTTCGAACAGAAGGACTGGATGGAGCCATACATCAGACTTAACACAGAACTCAGAAAGAAGGCCACATCAGACTTCGAGAAGAACTTCTACAAGCTCATGAACAACTCAGTCTTTGGCAAGACGATGGAAAACCTCAGAACCAGAATCGATGTGCGCCTGGTGCGATCAGATGAGGAAGACAAGCTTCGGAAGCTGCTCGCCAACCCTCTCTATGAAAGGAGCGCAATCTTCTGCGAAACACTCGCTGGCATCCAGATGCGTAAAGAAAAGATCAAAATGGACAGGCCTGTCTACACGGGCATGTGCGTGCTTGATCTCTCTAAGACGTTGATGTACGAGTTCTATTACTTCTATCTAGATCGTAAATACGGCCCGAACTGCCAGCTAATCTACACTGACACAGACAGCCTGCTCCTGGAAATCAAGACAGAGGACGTGTACAAAGACATGGAAGCTAACATCCACGGGTTTGACACGAGTGATTTCCCGAAAGACCACCCTCTTCACAGCCAAACGAACAAGAAGGTTATCGGCAAGATGAAGGACGAATGTGCAGGCAAGCCGATCTCTGAGGTTGTCGCGCTGCGATCAAAGATGTACTCAATACTTCTCGAGGGCGACAAAAACATCAAGAAGGCGAAGGGCACGACCAAGGTTGTTACGAAGAAGGAGATTATACACCAGAATTACAAGGATGCCCTCTTCAAAAAGGAGGCCTTCAAACACGGGATGGATATGCTCAGAAGCGTGGATCACCAGATCTACGGCATGCATCTAAACAAGACAACACTTTCCCCCTTTGACTCCAAACGCTGGATTAAGGAGGATGGTGTCCACACGCTGGCATACGGTCATAAAGATATCGGCGGCAACTGAGTATCTGGCGGCACAACCATCAGCTCCTCACGGACGAATCCCCGCTTGGGCCCATCGAAAAGGTAATAGACTACAGGCTCGTTTGGTTTGGTAACAACCTTCTCAATGTTGTGGACCTTCATTGACCAGATCGGATCGGTCTCCGGCCTACCACCGCCCTCAAGCTCGCCAGGCTGATACAAATATCTCACACTCACCCGTGGAGGGAGCTTCTTCTCCTTCTCCCCCACAGGCCTAGCATATGGTGTCGCAGGCTTGGCAGAAACGGCTTTCTCTTTGATTGCTTGAGCGGGCTTCTTTCCAGTCAATCTTGTCACTTCATTGTTTAATGCTGATACAACGTCTGGTAGTCTTTTGACCCATTTAGTAGACCTCTGGCCAGAGGGAAGGCGCATTTCAACTGCGTACTGATGTCCAAACAACCTTTCAGCCAGGGTTCGGTTGAATCTTTCAACTATCGCTTGGTCTCTGTGGATATCAACCCGCCCTCGGCGAATGACTGTTTTGTTATCCTCCATGGCCTTAGTCACAGCACCCATAAATTCACGCCCAGGGTCAACCTGCAACAGTTGTGGCCATTTCAAAGGTCCACGTCTGTAAATCTTCTGAAATGCCCTTGAGACTTCTTCAGACTCTTTCGAAGTCAGGGGCTCTGCTGCTTTGAAACGGCTAGCCACATCAACAAGGGTTAATGCGTATTTGTCAACCTTTCTCCCATGAGGAAGTTTGTCGTGGGGCAAAAAAAGTAGATCCGCTTGATGCACTGCATTGGGTGAGGAGACATCAAACTTGGGCCGAGGGATGTAGCGCGGCGCCGGGAGATATATTTGCCAAAGGGCTTGTTTGACGAGCCACTTTTTTGCGACATCATCAGAGACCTTGGCAGCTGCAGCTAGCTTTTTGACAGCGGCAAGGCCTTTCCAATAGCCTTTGGGACTATAGTAGATCTTTGAGAGTTTGGCCTCCATTATGAGTATATATAGAGTTTATGAATCGGCGAAAGTATGCCCAGGCCTTATGCGGCCGGAGATGTGATCGCCCCCCGACCATGCTGTGCAAAGAAAAGGCGCGCCTCTTCCTTAACTCTGTTAAAAGTTTCTTTGTCCTCAATTTGTTTAAAAAAGTCGGGGATATGTTTCCTAACTATTTCCTCCATTTTCTGATATGCTCGTGTTATTTCCTCAGTTTCTTGAGCCGTAGTGAATGATAGCCATGTGTGTATCAGTTCAAGAGCCTTGTCCCTATTGTTTTCCGGGAAGGACGTGGGCGTTTCTTCAGCAAGTTTCTGAAGCACTTGTGTTAGTTCCTCAGTTTGTTTTTCCAAGGGGGATGATGGAAATAAGAGCATCTTTGCAATCTCCGCGTCACGAGCTTCTTTAGTTATGGATGTAGCCATGGCCATATATATATATATATATATATATAGGATTTTTTAAAAAAAAATTAATTGTTACTGATGGCCAGATTCAAAGAAAGCGATAGGCCACATACCCACCCGCAAGCAGGGTGCCTCCAATGAACGCAAGTTCACCAGTCTGCTGTTGTGGGCTGGGCTTGTAGAAGTCCGAGAACTGAGGCTCTTTGTAGTCTTTGATTTGTTTATCTGGTTGTGTTTGGTGCATTTGGTTATACAAGACCAGGGCTTGGTCAGTGGTTTGGAAGTTTTTGCTAGCTTGGTGTTTAATCCGATCGTTGGTTGCAATCCAGTCGAGGAGCTTGGTGCGGTCCTTCTGGTATTTGGCGTAAGCCGCTTGGTATTGTTCCAGGGCTTTGTCGTGACGGATTTTCTCATCCATTGCTGCCTTTCCGCTATCACGAGACAGATATTTCGCGAGATAGTTGCCGCCCGTGAAAGCGGCCGGATTGAGAACAGCGCCAAGGGCCATTATTGCAATCGAGGCCATTGTGGTCGTGTGTATACATATGGTTTTTACATGTTGTCTGGGAGGATTTTCTGTTCCTCGAGATATTTCTTCAGCGCGATGCTGCCAGCCATGACGGCTGTGAACTTGACGTAGTTCATCAAGCTTGCACTGGGGTCGGCAGTGAAGTTTTCTTTGATGGTCTTTTTCCCAATCCAACCAATACCAGCGGCAAGGCTAGTGATTGTTGCGGCGTCGAGGATAGACTTCACAAGCTTGTTGTCAGACATGGTTTGTGTGCAGTATACATATGATTTTTATTTTTCTGACATACCGTTTCAGAATGATCCTTATAAATGTATATGTACGCTCCGGCGGTTACACGGAAGCTCAGAGGACTCAGACTCGGACTCAGACTCGGACTCGGACTCGGACTCGGGCTCGGGCTCACTCGTTCTCGGTCTCGGTCTCGGTATCGGGTTCGCTCTCAGGCTCGTTGCGCAGTTCATTGCCAATCTGTTAATTGTTTCAATGGCGGCCATGTTTACTTCAGCCCATAAAAGAATCGCACCTCCGATTGCAGCACCATTCATCACAGCCTGGAAAAAATTCATGGTGCAGTATATATATGTGTTGGTTTTTTTATTCCATTTTTTTAATTCCTTGTCTTACCGCAATTCGAGATGGGGGTGTTGCAGCGGGTGTTGCAGCGGGTGTTGCTGGTGGTGTGTTTGCTGGTGTTGCTGGTGTGTTTGGTTTGCGTCCAAGCTTTTGCATTATGGCTTCGCGTTGGTAATACACACCCGCAGCAGAGACAACCAACCCTCCAACCCCCAGAATATAAAAGATTGAGTTGCTGCTGGTGTCACTTGTTGCGTCACCGGTGCCACTTGTTGATGGTTGGTTTGCAGCACTGGTGTCACTTGTTGATGGTGCAGTATTTTGTGCTTCGGCCTTTTTCTTTGCTTCACGGGCCAGGTTGTTGCGTTTTGCTGCAGCTTTGCCAGAAGCAACGCGGCCTGGGTTCTTTTCTTTTGCAGGCTTTGTTTTCGGGGTCTCAGAGGTAACACGGACAGGTGTTTGGGTTGGAGTTGGAGTTTGAGTTTCTTCAGGGATCGTCTCGAGTGGTGTGGTCATAGTGGTATATATGTAAACTTTATTTTTTTAAATGTGACAAGGTTCCTAGCCAGGTTCCACCCAGGTTCCACCCAGGTTCCTAGCCAGGTTCCAGTCACGTTCCAGTCAGGTTCCTAGCCAGGTTCCTGCCAGGTTCCAGCCCAGGTTCCTAGCCAGGTTCCTAGCCAGGTTCCTAGCCAGGTTCCTAGCCAGGTTCCTAGCCAGGTTCCTAGCCAGGTTCCAGTCAGGTTCCTAGCCAGGTTCCACCCAGGTTCCTAGCCAGGTTCCAGTCAGGTTCCTAGCCAGGTTCCTGCCAGGTTCCTAGCCAGGTTCCAGCCCAACTTTATCAAAGCCCTCAAGTGGATAGCCTTCACTGTCTCTGCTTGGATGTGTGAGTTGGGGGTCCAATTCAGTTTTATGATCAGGCTCTCGTTCAAGCTTGATGTGTTTTGTTGTGATGAGAGCAGCATTGGTAAGCGCCAGCCATCGTCCGCATCGCATGGCAAGAGCCCCAGCAAGATTTGTCAGCTCCTGGTTGATGATGTAGTTGTTCTTGAGTTCTCGCTGCAACTCCTTTACATCCTCAATCGGGATCACCATACCAACGCCTTTGGACGCGAGCATGATGGCGGAATCAATTAGGGATTCGGTTGTCTTGTTGCCTATGTAGGCCTCGTACCTTTTGCAGTACTTCTCAACGTCCTTGTCTGACAACCGCTTGACATGATCGTGTGTGAGCTGCACGCCGATAGCTTCTTTGGCCTTGCCAGTAGAAACAAGGATTGCCAGCGTCTCACGTTTGGCAGGAATGCCATTGTTACCAACTATCCCTGTGGGAGGTGTGGTATCAGGGGTGGCCTCCAGCATCTGTAATACTTCGTTCAAAGCGTCCTGGTCTTCAGCTGCTTGTGCCATCAGCAAGGGGTATACATATGTGTGTTTTTATTTTTCGATAATTCTCTTGATGTCGGGCAAAGTGTATTATTTACATCTTGTACTCAATTCCATACGGGTGTCTCAGAGAGAAAACCAGGTGGGAGAACTTGCAGGATTTGAGCCTTGCGATAAGCTCTTTGTACTCCTCGTGGGAGAGCTCGCCGACATAGTCTTCGAATATGGCCTTGGTAGTCTTGCTGGAGGGCGTGTAAAAGAGCACGATCGCCGCGATATTTTCACGGAATGGCTTGGCAATGCTGATGATCTGCTGGGTCAAGACCCACACGGACATACCATCATGCCTTGCGCTGAACCCTAGATTGACCAGCTGACTCGTGCGGCCTTTGACATCTTTGGAGGCGGCGCAGTCATCGAGTATGAATAAAGTGTTGGTGCATGCGAAAAAGTAGCTCATCAACTTCAACCAGTATTCGATCTCATGCTGTTGGCAGTCAATCACGAAGATGTGCGGATCGCGGCCCACGAAGCCATCGTATGTCTTGTTCTTGACAAATGTGGGGCAGAATAAAACGATGTAGTCAAAATAACCCCTAAAGGGGCCTCGCAGTTGGTTTAGAAGATACTGTGTCTTGCCAGAGTTAGTGGGGCCCACGATTAGTGCATTGAATGGCAGCTTTCTTGGGTCCATAACCAACACCTATATTAGTTGGTTTGCAAACAATTGGTTCATGTGTTGGTGGGGAGGGTGCCATTGCCAGAAGTCTTTGTATTTTATTGTATGATAGTGGTCCGGTGGATGGAAGGGGAGCCGGCTTAGCATAGAAGTTGATCTTGTTGCTTGTTGTTTGTTGTTTTGTGGCCATGGTATATATATGTCTAGTACTGTACAGATTCCAGCTGCCTGTCCATGATGTTCATCTGTGAGTCTGAGATGGTAAAGATGTGGCAGTTTGCGGTTCCCGAGCCTTTGCCGTCTCGTTCGATCTCGAGCTGCACGCGATCCTGTGTGTTGACGAGCCGTTGGCCGTTGCCGTGCAGGGCTGTGTCAGCCATGGACCGCAAGTCAATCCAGAGACCAAACTTGTTGCCTGTGAGATATTTGGTCAGGTTCATGTTGGGCCTCCCGCGCGTGTGTGGGTTGAAGTATCGGTATATTTCATTCCACATGTCAGTACCACTGATGCCCTCGTTGTAGATCCTGTTTGGAACACCGTTGACTGTGACCTTCACTTTGGTGATGTCGGGATTGAAATAGTTCTCAGAGTCCCTGGCACCCGCTGCATAGGGATTGTTGAACAGCAAGAGGATGCCCTTGAGAGACCTGCGCTGTGGGTTAACCCGAAGATTCAGCCGAGTGTCAACGCCTTTTATGAAGGGATGCACCCGATCTCGCATTACGAGGTCATAGGCGAACCCCTTGCCATTAGTGTAAGTGCTTGTTGCCTCGTCGGCCAGACTCTTACTTCTGATCGTCTCATACTCCAGCTGGATGTTTTCCAACTTGTACACGAGCTTGCTTGTATCTGAGCCTCGGACAACTTGGGATGCGGGGGCAAGGGTTAGTTCGAAGACCAGATCATTGAATAACGCTTGAGGATATATGATTCCGTGATCAGTTAAGATTTGGTGATCCAGCTTGATGCGATACTTATTCTTGTATATTGTCTCAAGCTTGGTTTCCGCATCCACGCCTGAGGTCGGCTTGTCACCAGCACCAGAGCGGATCTTACACAAACCCACACTCTGGATGCCCTCCATAAGCATATTTTCCCGCTCATCGATTGATTTGAATAGGTCTTCGAAGATCTTGTAGATGTCGTACCCAACCGTGTCCTGGACAGTGTCGGCGGCAAACTTTACAACGAACCTGTCCACCAGGGCCCGAGAAACATTTTGCACGAGATAGTTGTTAGCGTGACCCCCGGCTAGGTTGATGTTGAACACCAGTGCAAGTGAGCCGGACACAATGACATCGTGCTCGCCCAGCTTAGGCACCGAGACGTACAGTGTCTCACCGGGATTGGCCTCAGATGGGTTGAATGTGATGCGCTTGACGGTTCGCTCTGCCTTCATGGCGCCCAGTGTCTTTTCACTGTGAGATGGAAGTAGATTCGGTTGCACAGCCATGATATATATATATTTTTTTTTTAATTTATATTTATATATCATCAAATCGGCTGAAGGCGGAGTCGATACAACTGAGACAACTGAGGAAACCCCTCTCATCCCAGACACAGGGGATGACGACGACGGTGATGATGATCTTGAAGTCAGGTGGAATCAAATGTCAGAAGAAGACCAACAAGAAACCCAACAATTGGTCCAGCCTCCCAAAGACACCGACACCACGCAACCCTTTGAACCAGGTGCTGTATCCACCCCGGCTGGCGAACAAGTGCCTATGGCCACAAGAACAAGGTTGCCCCAAGAGAAACAAGGGCCCCGCACTGAAGAAACCTCTTTCATTACAGGGGATACTCAAGGCCAGCAGGTGCTAACCAGGGAGAACATAGCATTTAGAGAGGTTGAGGGAGAGTTCCCAGATATGAACAAAGGTAAAGAAAAAGTTGTTCTTCAGTACACCAAGGGTGGTGAAGGCATGATAGTCAAGGTGAAAATGGTAGGGGAAAAAAACGAAGATGGTATCCTCTTTTAACAAAAAGCCGTGGGGATGTTGAAAAGACTTTCAACACTTCTCTTCCAAAAGAGATCAAAAGGGCTCTCGGAAAATCACTAGATGAAGACATTAATGAAACAAATACTGCACTTGAAGCAAAACAAAAAGAACTGGAAGCAAAACAAAAGCAAAAACAACAATTAGAACAAAACATTCCTATTTCACAAAAACTTCGCCATGACATGGATGCCATCAGAAATAGGGATTGATGCCCAGATTCAGGAACTGGAAGATGCACATGGACCACTGGATAAGGAGGAAATACAAAGACTGAAAAATGAAAAGAGAGCTCTTGAAGCTGAGCACCAAGCCAAACGAAAAGAACTGGACAAGATGCAAAAAGCTGCCCAAGAAGCAGTCAAACTACAAAAAGACATCGACAAACTCAAACTTAACAATAGAGGATTAGAAGGTCATTTAGAGGAACTTAGAGCACAAAAGGACGCCATAAAACCACTGGACGAACTGAAACAGAACAAAGAAGAGCTTGAACGACAGAACGCTGAAGACAAGCTCATAATAGAGGCTGAGGACACTTCTCCCTCTGAAAGAGAAGCCGCGGAAGCCCGAGTTGCAGAACATGATGAAGAGCTGGCAAGAGTCAATACACAAATTGAGGTGCGGGAAAGGGGCATGTCTTTGAGAGAGAGGGTTAGAGAAATCTTCAAGAAATACGCGTGGACACTGCAAGCGGTTGTTCTGGCAGCTGGCATAACCATCAGCGCTGTTGTACTCGCCACCTTGAATGGCCTGGCAAGGGCCACCAAGGCTATTGGAAATGGGCTCAAAGAACTTGGCAAAAAGGCAGCTGCCGCCTTGCCTGGCCTCATTGGCTCAATTGTGAGTTTCATCTTCAAAGCGGCTGGGTCCGTCATCTCCTTTCTGGGTGAACACGCCTGGCTGCTCATCCTTGCCGTGGTGGCCTTCCTGGTTGAAAGGATCACCAAGCGTGCGAAGTCTTGAGATTTGCGCTTAACTAAACCAAGCGATAACGCCTGCCAAAGCAAGCGCACCCACAGCAATGAGTGCCTTGTTTACGTGATGCGGGTCGGGTTGGGGTGTGGGTGTGGGGGTTGGTTGTGGTGTGGGTGTTGGGGCTGGTGTGGGATGTGGTGTTGGGACTTTGGGCGCGATGCCCTGTGCCTGTGTAGCCTCTTTATGTATCGGATTTGATGGGTGGCTGTTTGGTGGATTGATTTTTGTTGGTCCACCTTCCATGTGGCGAAGTGAGGCTTTTTTTGTGCCTAGATTAACATCATTGTTCACACCTAGCTTCATCCCTTGCGTTGCCTCCTTTAGATTGTTGTTATACCCGATCACGCTCTCTGTGTTGATAACCATGCGTCATGGCATGAGCCAGCTTCCGGGTGCTGTCGCAAAGTCTAGGCGCAATTTCGTTCCTTGGATGGCAAGCTGGTAACGCTGTACGCTTGTTGCTATGTCGTTCAGTATTATGGCCTCCTCTATATGGGTGAGGAATACTCTCTGCGTTTCGAACGCCCGGCCTCCTCTTCCAATGATGCTGCTGCGGGTTTTGGCTTGTGAACCAAGAATGCAGTACACAAAGGCCTCGGTTGATTGGTTCATACGCGCGAGCCCTGGCTGTGTTAGCCCCTGTGCGTAATTTGGCACAAAGTGCTCGAACTGCGTGTCCGCCCCTTGGTCGTTGCGGACGAAAGATATTCCATTGGCGCGATAGTTGGGGTCGTTTCTGTCAGTCACGCGCTCATCATTGAACAGAGCTACAATTAGCTGCAAAAGTAGTTGAGACACTTTCATTCACAAGTGCTTTTTTGGAAGAAGTGCACCATTGCTACCTTTCCTTACCCCTCCCCCCTCATCAATGTTGTTTTGTGACTGGCGCCATGTCCAAAACTTTGGCTAACAACATTGAACGGGGGAGGGGGGGTTGTGAGGGAAATATATTGTTCTTTTGTTTTTTGAGTCATCATTTTTTATAAAAGTGAGTGTTTTTTTGTCAGAGTGTCTCAACAGTTTTGCAGCTAATTGTCTGAGGCGTTCACCGCTTAATAACTTACAACGAACAAGGCTGTTCATGTTGAAACTTGTGTAAGTTTTGCATGACTACAGGGTGTTTGAAAAAATCCAGCTCTAATATTCACCATGCTACGAATTCTAAAATGGCAAGAGAATAACTGGGTTTTTTTGTGTTTGCATTTGACACAAATTGCACTAATTAATGCATTCGAAATGGTATATGCTTCAATATACGCTTGACGTTTTGTGTTGCATTTAAGTTCATGGGTTTTAGATGTTTTTGTAGCCTTATAGGAACATAGGTGAAATATTTTGAGAGTAAATTCGCGTTCAAGGTGTTGCAATTGAGCGGAATGGACTCGAAAAGTAGAGAAAAAGTGCTCAATTATGCGATACCTGACATAGTGATCGGGTACTGAAAATTTGCTAATTTGCATATCACCATGCCAAACGCAGGAATGCACACCTCTATAAATTTACTACTGCCGATTAGTAGTGATATTTAACACTAATGACAAAAATGAAACCCTTTCGAGAATTGCTCTTGGTGTGGCAAAATTTGTATATGGTACACTGCAGCCTATAAGGTGAACTTGCATTAATTTGAATGCAAAGTGCGGGGTATAATAATTTTTGTTGTGCATTTCTATATTGTACTCTGGCTTTAGCTTTACACTAAGCTATATGACAATATATGATGATATATGACGATCTACCACGGACTACCACGGTCTACCAACAGAAATATATAGAGTATAAAACATATCCTTTATACTTTCGATGGTAGACCGTCTCACACGGGTATACCGTCAGCAAATTACAACAATACAATATATCACAATTTAACTGAGATCGTTTATTAGTTACACATGTTGTTTAAGGATGGTTGCGTGTGGGTTGGTCATGAGAAGAAAATTGAACCAACAGAAACATAGATTAGTATTTTGTGCGGGCACAAAGAACAATCACGCCAGTGTGATTTTTCGAGGTCTCCCTGGCCTTTTTGTTTTTGATTTTTCTCAGCATTCAAGCATCTGTAAACCGTCGCGCGAGACACGGAGCATTTTTGTGTGATTTCTTACACTGTAAGATAACTGTTTTCTTTTAAACATTTTATATATGCCCTCGTAGTGGCATCTATTTGGCTGGTAAAAAACGTAACTTTGAAATCACCGTTGATATCAACTTCTATTGTTGTGTCACTGACGAACTTCGATTTTCGAACATTTTTGCGTTCTCATTTTTAATGAACTTCGAATATATTTTTACCCCCTCACGCGACAAATATAATAAAACGGTCTTTTCTCAATCTATTGCTACTACTCGCATACCTGTAGGCCTGGAGAGCTTGCGGCAATCGTTTACAGAAGTTAGTATATATTCAGACAATTAGCTGCAAAAGTAGTTGAGACACTTTCATTCACAAGTGCTTTTTTGGAAGAAGTGCACCATTGCTACCTTTCCTTACCCCTCCCCCCTCATCAATGTTGTTTTGTGACTGGCGCCATGTCCAAAACTTTGGCTAACAACATTGAACGGGGGAGGGGGGGTTGTGAGGGAAATATATTGTTCTTTTGTTTTTTGAGTCATCATTTTTTATAAAAGTGAGTGTTTTTTTGTCAGAGTGTCTCAACAGTTTTGCAGCTAATTGTAGATCGGGGTCTGGATAATCGTAATCGGTAGAAATAATGCCCTCTCCATAAGCACCAATGTAGACATTCCCAAGACCGTGGTTCTTGCCGTATGTGAAACGGAAGTCAGAACTGGGGTCGATACCGAACTCTATGCAAATCTTCTTGTACGCGTTGATATTGTACTTGTTGTCTTTCTGGTTGAATGGAGGATCGTCTGGCAAAACACTCACGCTTTGTTCCCCACCCATCTTGTAGAGTATTCGTCTTGTTGTGAAATAAACGTGAAACCTGTAAAACGACCGGAGCTGGGGGGTTAGGGATAGACTGGAGTTCTTATCGAATAGAATGTCACGCGAGATTCCGCAGCCGGTTGTTGCACACCACAGTGCGAAGGAGAGTTGTTGTGGCCAAAAACTCATATGCGGCCCGCCTAGCCACTTTCTTCCATATTTCGCGGTTGTGAATGAAATCTGTGTGTCCCTGAAGATAATTCTGTATTTCGTTGTGAAATAATCAGTTGGCGTGACGTAAATCGTTTGCGCTTCGTCGTTCAAGATTGCGCCAATCATCATATCCTTGTCTATTGTGGTGGAGAAATCAACAGCTGGGATTGACTTTTCTGTATTTTGAGTCAACGATAGCTGATAGGGAAAACCACCGTCTTGATGGAGACCAAGAGCGTCTTTCATGGCTTGAGTCCAATCTTTGTGGGGGATTCTTGTAACGAGCGCCCATGAGCCTTGGCCCTCTTTGAAAAGCACTTCCCCTGTGGCGGTTTTGCGATCGTCGCCAAACTCTACTTGCACTTCAAAGTGGGACATATCAGCGCGCGGGAAACGCTTTTTGAAGTCTGATATCGCCTTGGCCTTGGCCGCGGCAGAGAGCTTTGCTGCATCCGGTGTTCCCATCCAGGCTAGTGGATCTGGGGGTGGCTTTGGCTTTACATGGCTATAGGCGTTTGGGGTTGAATAAAAAGGGAGTGGAGGCCCGTAATTGTGGCCGCCAATGTTTACACCAAGTGAATTAGGATTAAATCCAACGGACCGTCTGCCAAACATGATTGTATATATTTATATTTAAAAAAGTAATTGTATATGCAATCATGGTTGTGTTAACAATCGTCGCGCCTTCGAACCCTCACACGATCTACTTCGATCACCCACTTCCGAAACCGAGATACATCCGTCTTGTCTCTTGCTCGATTTTCAACTCGTGGCATAATTTGAAAGAAGAAGCAGTTATTTCACCAACAAACCCCACCTCTAATGATTCATCACGTAGCGCAACCTTACCTCAAGGTCATTATACTATTGATAGTTTAGCGAAAAACTTTGAAGCCCTAAAAGACCATAACAAACATTTAAGTCTAACAATTGAAACAAACACACCACTCGGAGCCATGATCATTCAGAATAACAGCAGCAGTGTGAAGCTTAGTAACAATCTGGCAGAATTGCTTGGCATGAGACCTATATTGCTTCTAATAACTTTCGTCAAGTGTTTAAGGGCACCAAGCACTTACTTCATCCACTGTGATCTGGTTGATAAAGAACAGAACTTACTCAATGGTAAGCCTTCGACAGTTTTGGCTCGGTTTGATGTTCGTGGAAAAGCTTTTGAGAAGGTTTATTACGAGACAACACAACAGAACGTCTTGCGTGACGTCTCGTCTGGTGATTATGTAAATAGCATATCGCTGTCAGTGAGGGATGAGAACAACTCAATGACATGCCTTTGGAATTTGAAGTTGAGATAAACTAAAAAATATATATATACCCCACCATGAGTTCTGCCAATGTGCTTCCATCGGCTCCGGAATACAGCGAGACACAACCACTCTACCCAGTGTTGCAAAATGGTGATGACTTCCGTCTAAAAAAAATATCTGACTTACAGACAGAGCTTGAGTCAGAACCGGTCATTATAGGCAGGTCGCTAAGAAGTACAAACGAACCCACTCTGTTGTTCACGGTTCAGCTGTTGGTCTTGGTTTCATTTCTGCGGGTTTGTCTTCTGCAACCTTGGCAACAGCTTTGACAGGAATTGGGATTATCGCCAGCCCTCCTCTTGCTGGCGTTGCCGCCGTTTCAGGGTTTTCATCAGCTGGCCTTACTGCGTTCGGTAAAAGGCTCGAAAGAAAAATCACCAAACATGAAAAGATCTACACACTCGCCCTTGCTAAACGAAACTCTGTCAATGACTTGGTTTCAAAAGCTCTGACGGACAAGCGAATCAGTGATTCAGAATTTTCAATCATTCTTCGCGAGGTTGAAAAATATCACGAACTGAAAGCCTTGATTCGCTCTGGCGAAAAAAAGGCTACACAAGGAGGCAGGCAAACTCCAGCGCCAGATATAGACAAGATCAAAACCGAACTTCGCAAAGAAATCAAAAAAGAGTTTCAAAAAAAGCTCACAGCTGTGTCCAAATCAGATTTCGAAGATTAAACTGAGGTTTTAATCTACAAATCTTGAGGGAAAAATCCCGCCACACATAGGCCCATAAATTCCGAAGCGCCCCCAAAAAAATTTTTCAAAAAATAAATTCCGAAGCGCCCCGTTTTATTTTTTTCAAAAAATTAAATTCCGAAGCGCCCCAGAAAAACTTTTTTCAACAAAGTTGGGGCGCTTCGGTATTTGTGGGGCGCTTCGGTATGTTCAAGAAGCTTCGTTCCCCAATTGAACATTTTGTCATTTCTAAAAATAAACATGACGGAGTCGCGACATATTGAGCGCTTTATTACGCAACTGTCTATTGTTAGACGTATGGATGAAAATAAAGAATACGAGACGCAACTAGATGTCTTGGATATAAAACACAAGCAAGTCATGCTGTGTGGCTTCTATGGAAGCAGTTATCTAAAAGAGCTTCACCGATCACAACTAAAAGAAAAACTTCAAATCATTTTCGAAGATCTTAGTTTGTCAGCGAGACAAGAATTAATCCAACAATATCGCGAAAACATTTTTGTTATCATTCTAGACAGAACAAATAAAAGCATTGAATCGTGCCAAAGCTGTGGCGGCTCGTTTACACTCATGTGTGATTCAACATAACTTATCTGCAGAGAATGTAGCCGCATTGATTGAAAGAATATACGGAGCTGTCTTTTCTCATAAAGACCTTTACGATAAAGAAAATATGAAAGTTAAAACACCATGCAGAATAAATTATAATTTTAAACGTCGCCTTGATCAGTTACTCGAAAATTATTCTTTAGAATGCATAAGCGGCAGTGAAAAGGTTTTATTAGAAATACTTTTTATATATTTTATATTTTGTTTACTGGAGAGGCACTGTCAATCGTTACATTTATCTATAGCCAAAATGTGTGCGTTGTAACGGCGCAGTCTATTTTGAGCTGCTTTACATCGTTGCATTCGCTTAGTTAATGTTAGTAAGATGGAAAAATAAACTGTTTGTTTGTCATAACTTGTGAGACATTTGTTGGCTCCTAGGAGAAAAATTACAGTCTGTTCGTCAATATTTCGGGCATTTTCGGTTTTAGCCGTCGCACTTCCTGAATACTCTTCGTAAATGCATACTGATGACACTGTCCCGCCGAAATGACAAAATATCGCTTTGCTTTTTATCACGTTATATCGCCAAATGGCACAAAATATACAACTTAGTTGGATAAAGAGATGCTATAGTACAAAACAAAAATAAGTAGTTTGGAGAAAAAGCGCAGGATTGCAATGATTGAAGTGGATAACAGTTTAGCTTAAAATCAAAGTTGCCTTTGTTTGCTGGAGAGGCAGTGTCTATCGTGCCATTTATCTGAAACCATGATGCGTGAGTTTTTAAGCGACTTAGTCTATTTTGAGCTGCTTTACTTCGTTGCATTTGCTTAGTTAATGTTTGTAAGAAGTAAAAATAAATTGTTTTTTTCTCATAACTTATGAGACATTTGTCCTAGGAAAAAAATTACGGAGTCTGCTCGCCAATATCTGGGGCATTTTCGGTTTTAGCCGTCGCACTTCGCCAATACTCCTCGTAAATGCATAGTGATGACACTGTCGCGCCGAAATTGCAAAATGTAGCTTAGCTTATTTCCACGTTATGTCGCCAAATGGCACAAAATATACAACTTATTTGGATAAAATGATCCTATAGTACAAAACAGAAGTAGTAGTTTGAAGATTAAGCGCAGGATTGCAAGGATTGAAGTGGATTACAGTTTAGGTTGAAACCAAAGTTTCCTTTGTTTGCTGGAGAGGCAGTGTCAATCGTTACATTTCTCTATAGCCAAAATGTGTGCGTTATAACGGCGCAGTCTATTTTGAGCTGCTTTACTTCGTTGCAATTGCTTAGTTAGTGATTATAAGATGGAAACATAAATTATTTGCTTGTCATAACTGATGAGATAGTTGTGGGCTCCCAGGAGAAAAATTCCAGAGACTGTTCGTCAATATGTCGGGCATTTTCGGTTTTAGCCGTCGCACTTCGTGAATACTCTTCGTAAATGCATACGCATGACACTGTCCCGCCGAAATGGCAAAATATCGCTTAGCTTATTTCCACGTTATATCGCCAAATCATACAAAATATACAACTTAGTTGGATAAAAAGATCCTACAGTACAAAACTAAAGTAAAAGTTTGGAGATAAAGCGCAGGATTGCAAAGATTGAAGTGGATTACAGTTTAGCTTTAAATCAAAGTTGCCTTTGTTTACTGGAGAGGCACTGTCAATCGTTACATTTATCTATAGCCCAAATGTGTGCGTTATAACGGCGCAGTCTATTTTGAGGTGCTTTACATCGTTGCATTCGCTTAGTTGATGTTTGTAAGATGGAAAAATAAATTGTTTGTTTGTCATAACTTTTGAAACATTTGTTGGCTCCTAGGAGAAAAATTACAGAGCCTGTTCGTCGATATTTCGGGCATTTTCGGTTTTAGCCGTCGCACTTCGTGAATACTCTTCGTAAATGCATACTGATGACACTGTCCCGCCTAAATGACAAAATGTCGCTTAGCTTATTTCCACGTTATATCGCCAAATGGCACAAAATATACAACTTAGTTGGATAAAGAGATCCTATGGTACAAAACAAAAATAAGTAGCTTGGAGAAAAAGCGCAGGATTGCAATGATTGAAGTGGATAACAGTTTAACTTAAAATCAAAGTTGCCTTTGTTTGCTGGAGAGGCAGTGTCTGTCGTGCCATTTATCTGAAACCAAAATGCGTGAGTTAAGCGACTCAGTCTATTTTGACCTGCTTTACTTCGTTGCATTTGCTTACTTAATGTTTGTAAGAAGGAAAAATTAATTTGTCTGTTTGTCATAACTTATGAGACATTTGTCCTAGGAGAAAAATTACGGAGCCTGCTCGCCAATATCTGGGCCATTTTTGGTTTTAGCCGTCGCACTTCGCCAATACTTTTCGTAAATGCATACTGATTACACTGTCGCGCCGAAATGGCAAAATGTCGCTTAGCTTATTTCCACGTTATGTCGCCAAATGGCACAAAATATACAACTTATTTGGATAAAATGATCCTATAGTACAAAACAGAAGTAGTAGTTTGGAGATTAAGCGCAGGATTGCAAGGATTAAAGTGGATTACAGTTTAGGTTGAAACCAAAGTTTCCTTTGTTTGCTGGAGAGGCAGTGTCAATCGTTACATTTCTCTATAGCCGAAATGTGTGCGTTATAACGGCGCAGTCTATTTTGAGCTGCTTTACATCGTTGCATTCGCTTAGTTAATGTTTGTAAGATGGAAAAATAAACTGTTTGTTTGTCATAACTTGTGAGACATTTGTTGGCTCCTAGGAGAAAAATTACAGAGCCTGTTCGTCGATATTTCGGGCATTTTCGGTTTTAGCCGTCGCACTTCCTGAATACTCTTCGTAAATGCATACTGATGACACTGTCCCGCCTAAATGACAAAATGTCGCTTAGCTTATTTTCACGTTATATCGCCAAATGGCACAAAATATACAACTTAGTTGGATAAAGAGATGCTATAGTACAAAACAAAAATAAGTAGTTTGGAGAAAAAGCGCAGGATTGCAATGATTGAAGTGGATAACAGTTTAGCTTAAAATCAAAGTTGCCTTTGTTTGCTGGAGAGGCAGTGTCTATCGTGCCATTTATCTGAAACCATGATGCGTGAGTTTTTAAGCGACTTAGTCTATTTTGAGCTGCTTTACTTCGTTGCATTTGCTTAGTTAATGTTTGTAAGAAGTAAAAATAAATTGTTTTTTTCTCATAACTTATGAGACATTTGTCCTAGGAAAAAAATTACGGAGTCTGCTCGCCAATATCTGGGGCATTTTCGGTTTTAGCCGTCGCACTTCGCCAATACTCCTCGTAAATGCATACTGATGACACTGTCGCGCCGAAATGGCAAAATGTAGCTTAGCTTATTTCCACGTTATGTCGCCAAATGGCACAAAATATACAACTTATTTGGATAAAATGATCCTATAGTACAAAACAGAAGTAGTAGTTTGGAGATTAAGCGCAGGATTGCAAGGATTAAAGTGGATTACAGTTTAGGTTGAAACCAAAGTTTCCTTTGTTTGCTGGAGAGGCAGTGTCAATCGTTCCATTTATCTATAGCCAAAATGTGTGCGTTATAACGGCGCAGTCTATTTTGAGCTGCTTTACATCGTTGCATTCGCTTAGTTAATGTTAGTAAGATGGAAAAATAAACTGTTTGTTTGTCATAACTTGTGAGACATTTGTTG
The DNA here is from genome assembly GCA_024195265.1 of Dendrophyllia cribrosa. Classification (NCBI taxonomy): domain Eukaryota; kingdom Metazoa; phylum Cnidaria; class Anthozoa; order Scleractinia; family Dendrophylliidae; genus Dendrophyllia; species Dendrophyllia cribrosa. Next base: position 31,037,580 of record JAJLRJ010000008.1, on the reverse strand, counting down.
GCTCCTAGGAGAAAAATTACAGTCTGTTCGTCAATATTTCGGGCATTTTCGGTTTTAGCCGTCGCACTTCCTGAATACTCTTCGTAAATGCATACTGATGACACTGTCCCGCCGAAATGACAAAATGTCGCTTTGCTTTTTTTCACGTTATATCGCCAAATGGCACAAAATATACAACTTAGTTGGATAAAGAGATGCTATAGTACAAAACAAAAATAAGTAGTTTGGAGAAAAAGCGCAGGATTGCAATGATTGAAGTGGATAACAGTTTAGCTTAAAATCAAAGTTGCCTTTGTTTGCTGGAGAGGCAGTGTCTATCGTGCCATTTATCTGAAACCATGATGCGTGAGTTTTTAAGCGACTTAGTCTATTTTGAGCTGCTTTACTTCGTTGCATTTGCTTAGTTAATGTTTGTAAGAAGCAAACATAAATTGTTTTTTTCTCATAACTTATGAGACATTTGTCCTAGGAAAAAAATTACGGAGTCTGCTCGCCAATATCTGGGGCATTTTCGGTTTTAGCCGTCGCACTTCGCCAATACTCCTCGTAAATGCATACTGATGACACTGTCGCGCCGAAATGGCAAAATGTCGCTTAGCTTATTTCCACGTTATGTCGCCAAATGGCACAAAATATACAACTTATTTGGATAAAATGATCCTATAGTACAAAACAGAAGTAGTAGTTTGGAGATTAAGCGCAGGATTGCAAGGATTAAAGTGGATTACAGTTTAGGTTGAAACCAAAGTTTCCTTTGTTTGCTGGAGAGGCAGTGTCAATCGTTACATTTATCTATAGCCAAAATGTGTGCGTTATAACGGCGCAGTCTATTTTGAGCTGCTTTACATCGTTGCATTCGCTTAGTTAATGTTAGTAAGATGGAAAAATAAACTGTTTGTTTGTCATAACTTGTGAGACATTTGTTGGCTCCTAGGAGAAAAATTACAGTCTGTTCGTCAATATTTCGGGCATTTTCGGTTTTAGCCGTCGCACTTCCTGAATACTCTTCGTAAATGCATACTGATGACACTGTCCCGCCGAAATGACAAAATGTCGCTTTGCTTTTTTTCACGTTATATCGCCAAATGGCACAAAATATACAACTTAGTTGGATAAAGAGATGCTATAGTACAAAACAAAAATAAGTAGTTTGGAGAAAAAGCGCAGGATTGCAATGATTGAAGTGGATAACAGTTTAGCTTAAAATCAAAGTTGCCTTTGTTTGCTGGAGAGGCAGTGTCTATCGTGCCATTTATCTGAAACCATGATGCGTGAGTTTTTAAGCGACTTAGTCTATTTTGAGCTGCTTTACTTCGTTGCATTTGCTTAGTTAATGTTTGTAAGAAGTAAAAATAAATTGTTTTTTTCTCATAACTTATGAGACATTTGTCCTAGGAAAAAAATTACGGAGTCTGCTCGCCAATATCTGGGGCATTTTCGGTTTTAGCCGTCGCACTTCGCCAATACTCCTCGTAAATGCATAGTGATGACACTGTCGCGCCGAAATTGCAAAATGTAGCTTAGCTTATTTCCACGTTATGTCGCCAAATGGCACAAAATATACAACTTATTTGGATAAAATGATCCTATAGTACAAAACAGAAGTAGTAGTTTGAAGATTAAGCGCAGGATTGCAAGGATTGAAGTGGATTACAGTTTAGGTTGAAACCAAAGTTTCCTTTGTTTGCTGGAGAGGCAGTGTCAATCGTTACATTTCTCTATGGCCAAAATGTGTGCGTTATAACGGCGCAGTCTATTTTGAGCTGCTTTACTTCGTTGTAATTGCTTAGTTAGTGATTATAAGATGGAAACATAAATTATTTCCTTGTCATAACTGATGAGATAGTTGTGGGCTCCCAGGAGAAAAATTCCAGAGACTGTTCGTCAATATGTCGGGCATTTTCGGTTTTAGCCGTCGCACTTCGTGAATACTCTTCGTAAATGCATACGCATGACACTGTCCCGCCGAAATGGCAAAATGTCGCTTAGCTTATTTCCACGTTATATCGCCAAATCATACAAAATATACAACTTAGTTGGATAAAAAGATCCTACAGTACAAAACTAAAGTAGTAGTTTGGAGATAAAGCGCAGGATTGCAAAGATTGAAGTGGATTACAGTTTAGCTTGAAATCAAAGTTGCCTTTGTTTACTGGAGAGGCACTGTCAATCGTTACATTTATCTATAGCCCAAATGTGTGCGTTATAACGGCGCAGTCTATTTTGAGGTGCTTTACATCGTTGCATTCGCTTAGTTGATGTTTGTAAGATGGAAAAATAAATTGTTTGTTTGTCATAACTTTTGAAACATTTGTTGGCTCCTAGGAGAAAAATTACAGAGCCTGTTCGTCGATATTTCGGGCATTTTCGGTTTTAGCCGTCGCACTTCTTGAATACTCTTCGTAAATGCATACTGATGACACTGTCCCGCCTAAATGACAAAATGTCGCTTAGCTTATTTCCACGTTATATCGCCAAATGGCACAAAATATACAACTTAGTTGGATAAAGAGATCCTATGGTACAAAACAAAAATAAGTAGCTTGGAGAAAAAGCGCAGGATTGCAATGATTGAAGTGGATAACAGTTTAACTTAAAATCAAAGTTGCCTTTGTTTGCTGGAGAGGCAGTGTCTGTCGTGCCATTTATCTGAAACCAAAATGCGTGAGTTAAGCGACTCAGTCTATTTTGACCTGCTTTACTTCGTTGCATTTGCTTACTTAATGTTTGTAAGAAGGAAAAATTAATTTGTCTGTTTGTCATAACTTATGAGACATTTGTCCTAGGAGAAAAATTACGGAGCCTGCTCGCCAATATCTGGGCCATTTTTGGTTTTAGCCGTCGCACTTCGCCAATACTTTTCGTAAATGCATACTGATTACACTGTCGCGCCGAAATGGCAAAATGTCGCTTAGCTTATTTCCACGTTATGTCGCCAAATGGCACAAAATATACAACTTATTTGGATAAAATGATCCTATAGTACAAAACAGAAGTAGTAGTTTGGAGATTAAGCGCAGGATTGCAAGGATTCAAGTGGATTACAGTTTAGGTTGAAACCAAAGTTTCCTTTGTTTGCTGGAGAGGCAGTGTCAATCGTTATATTTCTCTATAGCCGAAATGTGTGCGTTATAACGGCGCAGTCTATTTTGAGCTGCTTTACATCGTTGCATTCGCTTAGTTAATGTTTGTAAGATGGAAAAATAAACTGTTTGTTTGTCATAACTTGTGAGACATTTGTTGGCTCCTAGGAGAAAAATTACAGAGCCTGTTCCTCGATATTTCGGGCATTTTCGGTTTTAGCCGTCGCACTTCCTGAATACTCTTCGTAAATGCATACTGATGACACTGTCCCGCCTAAATGACAAAATGTCGCTTAGCTTATTTTCACGTTATATCGCCAAATGGCACAAAATATACAACTTAGTTGGATAAAGAGATCCTATAGTACAAAACAAAAATAAGTAGTTTGGAGAAAAAGCGCAGGATTGCAATGATTGAAGTGGATAACAGTTTAGCTTAAAATCAAAGTTGCCTTTGTTTGCTGGAGAGGCAGTGTTTGTCGTGGCATTTATCTGAAACCATGATGCGTGAGTTTTTAAGCGACTCAGTCTATTTTGACCTGCTTTACTTCGTTGCATTTGCTTAGTTAATGTTTGTAAGAAGGAAAAATAAATTGTTTGTTTGTCATAACTTTTGAGACATTTGTCCTAGGAGAAAAATTACGGAGCCTGCTCGCCAATATCTGGGGCATTTTCGGTTTTAGCCGTCGCACTTCGCCAATACTCTTCGTAAATGCATACTGATTACACTGTCGCGCCGAAATGGCAAAATGTCGCTTAGCTTATTTTCACGTTATGTCGCCAAATGGCACAAAATATACAACTTATTTGGATAAAATGATCCTATAGTACAAAACAGAAGTAGTAGTTTGGAGATTAAGCGCAGGATTGCAAGGATTAAAGTGGATTACAGTTTAGGTTGAAACCAAAGTTTCCTTTGTTTGCTGGAGAGGCAGTGTCAATCGTTACATTTATCTATAGCCAAAATGTGTGCGTTATAACGGCGCAGTCTATTTTGAGCTGCTTTACCTCGTTGCATTCGCTTAGTTAATGTTTGTAAGATGGAAAAATAAACTGTTTGTTTGTCATAACTTGTGAGACATTTGTTGGCTCCTAGGAGAAAAATTACAGTCTGTTCGTCAATATTTCGGGCATTTTCGGTTTTAGCCGTCGCACTTCCTGAATACTCTTCGTAATTGCATACTGATGACACTGTCCCGCCGAAATGACAAAATGTCGCTTTGCTTATTTTCACGTTATATCGCCAAATGGCACAAAATATACAACTTAGTTGGATAAAGAGATGCTATAGTACAAAACAAAAATAAGTAGTTTGGAGAAAAAGCGCAGGATTGCAATGATTGAAGTGGATAACAGTTTAGCTTAAAATCAAAGTTTCCTTTGTTTGCTGGAGAGGCAGTGTCTATCGTGCCATTTATCTGAAACCATGATGCGTGAGTTTTTAAGAGAGCCTGTCTGTAAATATCAAACATATCGCGGCAAGTGATAAAATTGGATTCTTTTGATATTTTAACGTTGGATAGGTTAAGGTATAACAAAAGTCACTGGATACCTTTTTCGGCCAAATATCTTTTTATTTTAAAGAAAAATGCAGAAAACAAAATTCCGTTAAAATCGCCATTTAAGGCGGAAAATTATTGCCCAACTTTGACAGTCTTGTTTGCAAAAACAACTAACGCTACGGCATTTGAAACATGAAAATCGTATTTTGCAATCTTTAGATATCTAGTAGAGTGATTTAGGGAATTATTTTGTTGTTCTTTGCTTGCAAAATAATTTTATTTCGAAGACATACATTTCACTTCTTTAAAAGTACCTCGTAAACAAAACAATTTTTCACCATGTGCTAAACCTTCAAACGGATTAAGTTTCTGTTGGTTAACTTTTATAAAGATGATCTCAAGCTTGCCGTAAAAATTTCTTTGGGCAAATGATTCAGAGCGACGCGAGAGCATTTCAAACTTCGTTAAAATTAGAGCTATTTGACCCTACGAGGTCAACAATCAATTTGCGGGTGCGCGGGTCATACAAATATTCTATAAACTTCTGATTCTGTGTTAACCCATTATGAAATTAAAATAGCCGCATTGAAAAACACTGACATTTCCTTACCTCATTTGCGGTAGAAGACAGATTCAGAGACCACTTTTGTGTATAAATCCCTTCTTTGTTCATCGTATTTTAGTCTTGTTCATTTGTAATGTCCGATGCACGCCGGTCGCGGACTGCCATGAAAGGTCGCACGCAAACCTCTGTTAAACTTTCGACACATTTCAGCGTTATGGCATCTTATTTAAAGGCTATAGCATTTGTAGAATGTTCTTCGGTTGAAGTTAACGGATAGATAAACTTAATCACTGCTTGAGAAGTACTGAATGAACAAACATGTGGGGCCGTTTAACGCGTTATCGTGACAGCAGTTATTTGTGTCGTCACGCAATGCAGCTATTGGTCAGCATTTTAGCGGGGTAGGGGTAGGGCTAAAGGGCTTGAAAACACCGAATCTATGTCTAAAACTCTTGCAGCGGAGAAAAAAAAATACAAAGACTTTTCAGTTACGTTAGCACATTTAAGCGCCTTCATTCTCTATTGTTCTACTCCGGAAAGATTATTTATTCGCCGTTGCACAGTAAGTAAAAACGAGGTGTGAAATGCAGTAGCACTAGTTTTTACCTAATTACACCTGTAAGATCACTGTGGTATTTAGCTATTTCTGTCCTTTTTTCGTATTGTTTTTCTTTTTTTCTTTTTTTATCAGAAGGATACTGTCTTCATGAAACATTATGCGAAAAAGGGAAAATCAATCTAAAATTCGCCACATGCATTCCCCAAAAGATATCAATTTGTACAATGCAACTAGTGATGTAAACGTTTGTCAAACCGTTACACTGACTGCAACTGATGTTTTCTTTGTCTCTCCTCAAAAGAGCACTTATTTGGATGTATTCTACTTGTCAATAATCCTACTGTGAGTCTGGGTTACCTGTGGTTCGTGGGACCATTTACCTCTGTCGCTCTTTTCCGTCGATGATACATGTATGTACCATAGATTTGGGGGGGGGGGGCTTCTCCCTTCCTTACTTCAAATTCATGTCATGCCTTAATTCAGAACCATTTGTTGCATTTTCTTTAATTTAAAATTTGACTCAATGGGACTAATGTTTGGCTAATCCATTGTCGGTGTTACAAACTAAGTAAACCTAAGTATTTTTTTGGCAGTAGCAAAATAATTAGAAACCCGCTCATATTTTAAAGTTGATAACGAGAGAATATCTGAAAATTGAAGAACTTACTAAGTCAAATAGAGTAATCGCCAATTGTCGAGAAGAAAAATAAATGCTGTTTAAATAATGCGGTTGACAAAAAAGTAAACACTACCTGGTTATGCTAATTACCTAGTGTCTTTGTTTACTTGATGGCGGCGCTAAAGTGCATGTTTTTGTACGTCAAAGATTCGAGTTCAGTTCCAGGTATTACACAAAAATGGAAGGCACTTGTTCGTTTAAGTCCTTTGTTGGTGGAGTTTGTGGTTATGACATTTCGTGCACTAAGGACATCTCTAATCACAAATCTGTCTTGAAATTTACCGGACCTGAAGATGTGATCGAACTTATTTTATGTCGAGCAGCGTTGTTTACTTGAAATGTAAAGGAAGTAGTTGTAAACTAAAGTTGTCGAATTAAGTTCAGTGGCGGATCTAGGGAAGCGGCCCCTTTCCATCCCTTTTTTGGCGAAGAAAAAGTCTCGAGGGACCGAACTTTTTTCAGAACCATTTTCACTCCCCCTCCCACCCCCTCTCCTTATGAGCAAGCTGGATCCGCAACTGGAAATTTATAGTGAAAAAGAGATCACATGCATGATGCTATCCACAAGAAGCCCTGGTACACCCATCTTTCAGGGGCAGCTCCATCAAGTAGACGGCACCTCGACTCGTATGGTAAGAAGGTAAATTGAGGAAACGAGAAAAAAGCATCCAATATGAATATTAAATATGGAAAGCAAGGCTGGGGAGAGGAGTTAAAAATCGTTGCTCGCAAAAGGCTATTGCTACCAATTAATATATTTTAGAACATATTACTAACGAAGAAAATTAAATGGTGCTGAAATATATTTCTAAACAGTTATTTTGTTTACTTGCAAAAGTGTTTCAATTTAATTGCCTTATCCGCACCCCTACCCCCTTAAATGCAAACAAAACTGCATTGCGTGACATAACTGAAAAAAGACTGAAAGCAAACGTCCGACAGGTTTTGTTTGTACTTCAAAGTAACATTTCAAATCTTTTAGCGCACTACAAAACCGAGGAACGCTCCAAAAAGTAATTAGCCCATTGAATAGATGCCGTGATACTGAAAAGTGTCGAAAGTTTAACAAAGATTGGCTGACCCGACCGTTTAATATTACGTTGTTGTCGTCCGACGTTTATCGGACGTTGTAAACAAGACTAAAGGACATACGATGAACGCTGAAAAAATGCAAGAAAATGATCTCTGGATAAGTCTTCTACAACAAATAAGGTAAGAAAATTTCAAAACATTTTTTCCATGTGGCTACTTTAACCTTATTTGTGTTAAGACGTGGTGGAAAGTGAAATGTTTGTGTGACCCGCAAATTGATAGTTGACCTCGTAAGGTCAAATAACTCTAATTTTAACGAAGTTTGAAATGCTCTAGCGTCGCTCTGAATCATTTGCCCAAAGAAATTTTTACGGCAATCTTGAGATCATCTTTATAAAAATTAACCAACAGAAACTTAATCCGTTTAAAGGTTTAGCACATGGTGAAAAATTGTTTTGTTTACGAGGTACTTTTAAAGAAGTAAAATATATGTCTTCGAAATAAAATTATTTTGCAAGCAAAGAACAACAAAATAATTCCCTAAATCTCTCTACTAGATATTTAAAGATTGCAAAATATGATTTTCATGTTTTAAATGCCGTAGCGTTACTTGTTTTTGCAAGCGACACTGTCAAAGTTGTGCAATAATTTTCCACCTCAAATGGCGATTTTAACGGACTTTCGTTTTTTGAATTTTTCTTTTAAATAAAAAGATATTTGGCCGAAAAAAGTATCAAGTGAGTTTTGTTATACCTTTATCTATCTAACTTTAAAATATGAAAGAAATCGAATTTTTATTACTTGCCAAAAAAATTCAAATTTGTCTGATTTTTACAGACAGACGCTCTTAAGCGACTTTGTCTATTTTGAGCTGCTTTACTTCGTTGCATTTGCTTAGTTAATGTTTGTAAGAAGTAAAAATAAATTGTTTTTTTCTCATAACTTATGAGACATTTGTCCTAGGAGAAAAATTACGGAGTCTGCTCGCCAATATCTGGGGCATTTTCGGTTTTAGCCGTCGCACTTCGCCAATACTCCTCGTAAATGCATACTGATGACACTGTCGCGCCGAAATTGCAAAATGTAGCTTAGCTTATTTCCACGTTATGTCGCCAAATGGCACAAAATATACAACTTATTTGGATAAAATGATCCTATAGTACAAAACAGAAGTAGTAGTTTGGAGATTAAGCGCAGGATTCCAAGGATTAAAGTGGATTACAGTTTAGGTTGAAACCAAAGTTTCCTTTGTTTGCTGGAGAGGCAGTGTCAATCGTTACATTTCTCTATAGCCGAAATGTGTGCGTTATAACGGCGCAGTCTATTTTGAGCTGCATTACATCGTTGCATTCGCTTAGTTAATGTTTGTAAGATGGAAAAATAAACTGTTTGTTTGTCATAACTTGTGAGACATTTGTTGGCTCCTAGGAGAAAAATTACAGTCTGTTCGTCAATATTTCGAGCATTTTCGGTTTTAGCCGTCGCACTTCCTGAATACTCTTCGTAAATGCATACTGATGACACTGTCGCCAAATGGCACAAAATATACAACTTATTTGGATAAAATGATCCTATAGTACAAAACAGAAGTAGTAGTTTGGAGATTAAGCGCAGGATTGCAAGGATTGAAGTGGATTACAGTTTAGGTTGAAACCAAAGTTTCCTTTGTTTGCTGGAGAGGCAGTGTCAATCGTTAATAGATAATTACTGAGGCTCACAGCATTATTAGGTATATTGCAGGCAGCTGAGGGCGCAGCCCGAAGCTGCCTGCAATATACCTAATAATGCTGTGAGCCGAAGTAATTATCTATTATAATTACTGTTTCTCATTAAAACCCATTGTTCTCTTTCTGCATTGTATCTTCGATTTTAGCCAAAAAAAAAAAAAATCTTCGATTTTAGCCACCTCTTCGGCTGTTGTATTCATTTTGAATACAACTATAACAATGAAATAAGCACTTATTGTTGCTACGTATACAGTGTGGTGGCCATTACGTAACCTTCAAATCCTCAGTTGTTGTGAAGATTATTTAAATAATGACAATTCATCCTCATAAAATCCTATTGTTATCACTATAATTATATCTTCTATTTTAGCCGCCCCTTTGGCTGTTACATTGATTTTGAATACTGAGCTCTAACAATGAAATTAGCACTTATTGTGACTACGTACACTATACAGTGCGGTGGCGATTACATAACCCTCGATTCCTCAGTTGTTTTGAGGATTATGTAACTATGATTATGTGTGAACATTAGTATTGAATTTATTTGTTGTTGACGAGAATGTTCACAAAAATTTGCATACTTTATAACCCAGAGTACTCAGTCATTTTTTTCAGTACCTCGCTCACTTGTTGGAAGCATGGAGGATTCATCGGAAGACGAATCAGCGATTTTAATAACGCAGAGTAGTTCGGGGAGTGAATTTTTGCAGTACACCGAGGATATAAGTAAGACTAATAATGCGGGATTGGGCCATTTGCGTATCAAAAGGAAAGTTGTTCGGGCATATAAGAATTTGACTAACGTAGATCGTTGCCCGGTTAAACTGTATAAGAAATATATGTCTCATGTCCCAATGGAAGTCAGCGATAACGTGTTTTATTTGCGAGCTTTGCATAGGCCAAAAGGGGACACCTGGTATTACAAAAAAGGAACGGGGAGAGAAAATTTGGGGAATGTGGTAAAGAAAATTATGAAATAAGGGGGGTTCGATAGACTAATCATTCCCTTCGGGGTAGTTGTGCTGCGCGATTGTATGATGACGGTGTACCAGAACAGATTATTCAAGAAACCACTGGCCATCGATCATCTGATGGGGTAAGGGCGTATAAATGTACGTCATCGACACTTAAGAGGAAAGCAAGTGAAATCTTGCAGGGAACGACTTCAAAACATGTTGGAATTAATGTCGACGTAAATGAAGAAAAATGTATTAAGGAAGATGATGAACATAAGTACAGTAAGCAAAAAGAAGAAAAGGGGTTAAAGGAAAAATCCATTGAGCCAGAAACAAGTGAAGTTTGTATGAGGTGTAAACAAGTTACGATTTATAATAAATTGAATATCTTTGTATTCACATATCTCCTGGAATAGTTTTCTTGTGTACTGTTTATTTATTTTAGAAAGTTTTATCTTCAGTTGTACATTACATAGTGGGATTCCAATTTAAACAAATGTTAGCGTCTTTTAATAACGAAATCATCAGGGGGGATACTTAAACTTGGTAAAAACGGGCTAACTGCAATATTAAAAATATTGCAGTGTGCACGCTGCAATATTTTTAATATTGCAGCGTGCACACTGTAAAAAATATTGCATTTGGTCTGTTTTAGCACGTTTGGTATTACCCCTGATAATTTCCCTTGCTAACAAAAAGGACCGCCCCCGTTTTCCTCAGACACTTGGAATCAAAACTCTTAAAAACGCTGCAATCGTTGATATAATGCAGAGAGAGAACAAAAGGATTTGATGAGGATCAGTAATTATTTACATTTATCTATAGCCAAAATGTGTGCGTTATAACGGCGCAGTCTATTTTGAGCTGCTTTACTTCGTTGCATTTGCTAAGTTAGTAATTGTAAGATGGAAAAAGAAATTATTTGTTTGTCATAACTGATGAGACAGTTGTTGGCTCCTAGCAGAAAAATTGCGCAGACTGTTCGTCGATATTTCGGGCATTTTCGGGTAAAGCCGTCGCACTTTGTGAATACTCTTCGTAAATGCATACTGATGACACTGTCCCACCGAAATGGCACAATGTCACTTTGCTTATTTCCACGTTATGTCGCCATTTGGCACAAAATATACAACTTATTTGGATAAAATGATCCTATAGTACAAAACAGAAGTAGTAGTTTGGAGATTAAGCGCAGGATTGCAAGGATTAAAGTGGATTACAGTTTAGGTTGAAACCAAAGTTTCCTTTGTTTGCTGGAGAGGCAGTGTCAATCGTTTCATTTATCTATAGCCAAAATGTGTGCGTTATAACGGCGCAGTCTATTTTGAGCTGCTTTACTTCGTTGCATTTGCTAAGTTAGTGATTGTAAGATGGAAAAAGAAATTATTTGTTTGTCATAACTGATGAGACAGTTGTTGGCTCCTAGGAGAAAAATTCCGGAGACTGTTCGTCGATATTTCGGGCATTTTCGGGTTTAGCCGTCGCACTTTGTGAATACTCTTCGTTAATGCATACTGATGACACTGTCCCACCGAAATGGCACAATGTCACTTTGCTTATTTCCACGTTATATCGCCAAATGGCACAAAATATAAAACTTAGTTGCATAAAAAGATCCTATAGTACAAAACAAAAGTAGTAGATTGGAGATAAAAGCGCAGGATTACAAGGATTGATATGGATTACAGTTTAGCTTGAAATCAAAGTTGCTTTTCTTTGCTGGAGAGGCAGTGTCAATCGTTACATTTATCTATAGCCAAAATTTGTGCGTTGTAACGGCGCAGTCTATTTTGAGCTGCTTTACTTCGTTGCATTCGCTAAGTTAATGTTTGTAAGATGGAAAAATAAATTGTTTGTTTGTCATAACTTGGGAGACGTTTGTTGGCTCCTAGGAGAAAAATTACAGAGCCTGTTCGCCAATATTTCGAGCATTTTGTGTTTCAGCCGTTGCACTTCGTGAATACTCTTCGTAAATGCATACTGATGACACTGTCCCGCCGAAATGGCAAAATGTCGCTTAGCTTATTTCCACATTAAATCGCCAAATGGCACAAAATATACAACTTAGTTGGAAAAAAAGACTCCTACAGTACGAAACAAAAGTAGTAGTTGGGAGATCAAGCGCAGGATTGCAAGGGTTGAAGTGGATTACAGTTAAGCTTAAAATCAAAGTTGCCTTTGTTTGCTGGAGAGGCAGTGTCTATCGTGCCATTTATCTGAAACCAAAATGCGTGCGTTATAACGGTTCAGTCTATTTTGAGGTGCTTTACTTTGTTGCATTTTCTTAGTTAATGTTCGTAAGATGGAAAAATAAATTGTTTGTTTGTCATAACTTATGAGAAATTTGTTCTGGGAGAAAAATACGGAGCCTGCTCGCCAATATCTAGGGCATTTTCGGTTTTAGCCGTCGCACTTCGCCAATACTCTTCGTAAATGCATACTGATGACACTGTCGCGCCGAAATGGCAAAATGTCGCTTAGCTTATTTCCACGTTATTTCGCCAAATGGCACAAAATATATAACTTAGTTGAATAAAATGATCCTATAGTACAAAACAGAAGTAGTAGTTTGGAGATTAAGCGCAGGATTGCAAGGATTAAAGTGGATTACAGTTTAGGTTGAAACCAAAGTTTCCTTTGTTTGCTGGAGAGGCAGTGTCAATCGTTACATTTATCTATAGCCAAAACGTGTGCGTTATAACGGCGCAGTCTATTTTGAGGTGCTTTACTTCGTTGCATTTGCTTAGTTAGTGATTGTAAGATGGAAAAATAAATTATTTGTTTGTCATAACTGATGAGACAGTTGTTGGCTCCTAGGAGAAAAATTCCGGAGACTGTTCGTCTTCGTAAATGCATACTGATGACACTGTCTCGCCAAAATGGCAAAATGTCGCTTAGCTTATTTCTACGTTATATCGCCAAATGGCAAAAATATACAACTTAGCTGGATAAAAAGATCCTATAGTACAAACCAAAAGTACTAGTTTGGAGATAAAGCGTTGGATTGCAAGGATTAAAGTGGATTACAGTTTAGCTTGAAATCAAAATGTATCTGAAACCAAGATGCGTGCGTTATAACGGTTCAGTCTATTTTGAGGTGCTTTACTTTGTTGCATTTTCTTAGTTAATGTTCGTAAGATGGAAAAATAAATTGTTTGTTTGTCATATCTTATGAGACATTTTTTGGCCCCTAGAAGAAAAATGACGAAGTCTGTTCGTCAATATTTCGGGCGTTTTCGGTTTTAGCCGTCGCACTTCGTGAGTACTCTTCGTAAATGCATACTGATGACACTGTCCCGCCGAAATGGCAAAATGTGGCTTAGCTTATTTCCACGTTATATCGCCAACTGCGGAGGCAGAGTCAATCGTGGCATTTATCTGAAACCAAAATGCGTGCGTTATAACGGCTCAGTCTATTTTGAGCTGCTTTACCTCGTTGCATTTGCTTAGTTAATGTTTGTAAGATGGAAAAATAAGTTGTTTGTTTGTCATAACTGATGAGACATTTGTTGGCTCCTAGGAGAAAAAATACGGAAAGTGTTCATAAATACATCAGGCATTTTCGGGTTTAGCCGTCGCACTTCCTGAATACTCTTCGTAACTTCATACTGATGACACTGTCCCGCTGAAATGAAAAATTGTCTCTTAGCTTATTTCCACGTTATATCGCCAAATGGCACAAAATATACAACTTAGTTGGATAAAAGGATGCTAAAGTACAAAGCAAAAGTAGTCGTTTGGAGATGAAGCGCAGGTTTGCATGGATTAAAGTGCATTACAGTTTAGGTTGAAAGCAAAGTTACCTTTGTTTGGTAGATTGTGGATGTACCGGAGCACACATTACGTAAAACAAAAGAAACAAAGAACGAAAACAACACAAATGCAAAACAAGACCAAACATACAATACTTCTCAAACAATAGAAGACCATGAATACCATTACATGCAGCAACACCTCTTTGTTTGCTGGAAAGTCAGTGTCAATCGTCACATTTATCTGAAACCAAAATGCGTGCGTTATAACGGCTAGTAGGGATAGAAGGCTAGTCCGGGGACAGCCATTTTAGGGCTCCCCAGACCCCTATAGAGCCTTAATTTAATGGTTGACAACCCCTGCCCCAGGACCTCCTTTTTGTCGGTCCTGGGACAGGGGTTGTCAACCATTAAATTAAGGCTCTATAGGGGTCTGGGGAGCCCTAAAAATGACATTCCCCAGACTAGCCTTCTATCCCTACTCAGGCTTCGTCCTTCTTCACACAGAGCGCAAAACTCATAAGGGCAACAACCGATTTAAGCAACCAAAACAAAACGTCAAGGAGGCCCCCATTCATCCAAACGAAGCTCTATGGAGCACATTAGGTCCGTTGGGTGTTACCAATTGAAGAAATGCATACCCTTGTATATACCGCGATGGCGAATCTTACATTCTAACTTCAGAACCTCGGGTTTCGTAACTGGCTTCACAGTTACAAAATACATGTTCCAGAAGATTTTCATGTGAGGGATCTTCTTATCTTTCATAACATGATCGAACCTGAAATTCTCAGAGTGATCAGATCAGAGTCAAACCAACTCGGCCCTTTAAAGTTTAATTACGGCATCTTTATTAAACTTAACGAAAAGAAGGGAACAGAGGCATTGAACGTGCTAAGTTCTTCTTAAGACAGGAGGTGCCGGCAATCGTCAACATCTTTCACGAGGACGCTGTTAAGAGAAGACTCGACATTAATATAAACAGAAAAAGAGAAGAAGTCACTGAAATAGTTGTAAACGGGTCGGGTTGGGCAGTTGCAGGGATAGACAAAGTATTCCTTGACTTTGCCCGATATGAGCCAATAAGAGGTGGATCTTATTTCCCTCTTCCTCAAGCTCTAAAAGCAAAACAAGCTTTAATAAATATCAAAAACAGAGATCATGCTTGTCTTAGGTGGGTAATGAGGGCAAGGACAAGTAAGGACAAGTAAATACCCAACAGACGATGGGTTTGACTTTACAGGCATTTCCTTCCCAACACCGCTGCATGAAATACCGAAGGTTGAGAAGCTCAATAACATTGCAATCAATGTTTTAGGCTGGCAGAACAATAAAGTTGTTACCTATCACGTCAGTGAGATGGAAGGCGAGGAGATTCCAAGAATCAATGTCATGCTCATTACAAAGATAGACCCTCGCACCTTCGAAACCATCAACCATTACTGCTTCGTAAAGAGTCTGAGCAGACTTCTTCACGAACAACACTCTAGAAACCATCATGTACACTTCTGCGTGAGATGTTTGCAAGGCTTCTCATCAGAAAGAATTCTCGAAGACCATCAAGTCTATTGCAAAGGAGCCTCAAACTGCCCAACAAGAGTCGAGATGCCTAAGGAAGGTGAAAACATCCTTCGCTTTAAGAACTACCAAAAACATATGAAGGTGCCGTATGTGATATATACTGACTGCGAGAGCCTCATCGAAAAGCTAGACGCGCGAATCTCACCCAAGGAACAAAGCAGCACCACAAAGACTGAGGTCCACAAGCCCTGCGGGTTTTCCTTCATTACTGTCAGATCAGATGGCGCGGTTGGCTATCCCTACATTTACCGAGGAGAGAACCCTGTTCGTGAGTTTCTTGCCTCTCTTCAGAGGGTTGAAGTAGAGATACGCGAGGCTCTCGAACACAAAGAACCATTACAAATGACAGGTGTTGATTGGGATGACTTCAACAAAGCCACGGATTGCCATATCTGCGGTAAGACTCTGATTGTGCGCAATGCAAGGGACGAGCATGAGTTCTTCCACCCAGAAACAGGAGAGTACTGCGATAAGGTACACAGGTACACGAGGGCTCCTGGCAGTAAGAGTAGTTGTTACGGAGAGTTTCTAAAACTCACAACACGAGAAGACCATGGAAGATATAAAATCGGTAAGTAGGCAAAGAGGCAGGAAAAGCCAGAGATAGAGTTCCCAGAGGACGACTGTAGATATTGTGTCAGGCCTCTTCTGCGAGAATGTTACAGAGATGCAGTAATAGACCACTGCCACATCACTGGCAGGTATCGCGGGGCGGCCCATAACACATGCAACGGAAGTTACTTCAGAATCTACCCAAAGAAGATAACAATCCCGGTTGTCTTCCACAACTTGAAAGGCTATGATGCTCACCATCTGATGCAGAAAATCGCAGAGGTCGGTTCTGAACTGAAATGCATCCCCACAACAATGGAGAAATATATCTCTTTCTCTATGGGGCAGCTTAGATTCATAGACAGCTGCCAGTTTATGCAACAAAGCCTCGAAAGCCTTGTCACATCAATCAAACCAGAAGCTTTCGAGATCCTAAAACAATACGAAACGGATCCAGAAAAAAGAGACCTTTTATTCCGAAAGGGCGTCTATCCCTACGAGTACATGGATTCCTTCGAACGTTTTAAGGAAATCTCCATTCCACTGAAGGAGGCCTTTTACAGCAAGCTCAAAAAGGAGCACATCACAGACGATGACTACGTGCACGCGCAACGAGTGTGGGAAGCCTTCGAATACGAGAATCTCGGGGATTACCACGACATCTATCTCCTAACGGACGTCCTCCTCCTCGCAGATGTGTTTGAAAACTTTAGGAAGACATGCCTCAAGAATTACCGTTTAGACCCTGCGCATTACTATACAAGCCCTGGTTTGAGTTGGGATGCGTTGCTGAAACACGCGGCTATAGAGTTGGAGCTTCTGACCGACTATACAATGCAACTTTTCG
Organism: Dendrophyllia cribrosa; assembly: GCA_024195265.1. Classification (NCBI taxonomy): domain Eukaryota; kingdom Metazoa; phylum Cnidaria; class Anthozoa; order Scleractinia; family Dendrophylliidae; genus Dendrophyllia; species Dendrophyllia cribrosa. The sequence goes on along the minus strand of JAJLRJ010000008.1, from coordinate 31,020,745 downwards.
TCGAGAAGGGAACGAGAGGCGGCATCTCAACAGAGATGAAGCGCTACTCTAAGGCGAACAACCCATATCTCAGCGACTTTGACCAGGAGAAGGAGAAGTCATATCTCCTTTATCTCGATGCAAACAATCTCTACGGTTGGGCCATGAGTCAGCCACTTCCAGTTGGCAAGTTCAGGTGGGCCCGAACTGTTACCGCGAAACTTCTGTGATTTAGATTTTATTGTCTTTTTTTTTCAGTTTTCTACGTTTCGTGTATGTCGCTTTCACTTATTAATAAGTTGTCCTTGTTTGAAATTTTCATTAGTTCTATTGTTTACTTTGTCTTTAGTGTTATCACGACGTCGTTAAGGTTACGTAATTTTGTCAAGTTTTGTGCATAAATTCAGTCCTGAATGTCAGCCTTTTTATCAGAATTTTTATAGGTTTATCGTTGGCAGCATAGATTTTTTATTAATCGTTAAGTCAGGACACCGTTAAGGTAATGTTTTGTAGTCGCGTCATACGATTGTAGGTTCTCCGTACGTTTCTTTTTGTATTTGCTTTGTTTTCTGTTTCCCGTACTTTCTTAACTTTGTATTTTTCGTTCACCTTGTACAGTACCGTCGTTGGAGTGGATTTGTAATAAACCGTAGAGCTCGAGACGCGTGACTTCGGTTACAGAGTACTTAACGTTCGACTTTGGTGGAAATTGGCTGCTTCGATTGGCAACAGATCAAAGGAGTTTCAAGTTGGAATACTGAATTTATCATTCACGATGTCTCTGGACGTTGAGAGTCGCAACTTGAGACGGACGATCATAGCCTACTGTGGACACATTACCCGGATTATCAATGAATTAGAACCGTTATTTCTGGAGCAAGTTGCTTCTGAGGAAGTCGTTGAGAGGCACGGTTCGCTGGTGAGCATATTTGAAAAACTTAAACGGGCTAGTGCACAGTGGTATCGTTTGGCGGAGCACCCAGAAGACAGAGAGCGTTTTTCTCATGAATACGCCAAGGACGTTAGTCGGATGCAAATGTTTGAAAACAAATACAAGGAATGGTTGAACAATGTTTACACGCCGATAAGACAAGGAGTTTATGGTCTAGGAATTGCGAACATTTCTGGGATCGATTTAAGTTCGAAAAGGCCTCTTGTAGAGACTCCGGAAACCGATTTTGCAATTTCCGAGTTCGAGGGGCGTAGTCATGTGTTGAATATGGAAATATCTAATGTGATGGAAGATGTACGTGGCGGCGATAAGGGATCACGACAATTACGCCCAAGAGAAAAGAGTTCAGCCCGAGGGAGTCAATCGTTAGCGCGGAATGTTGTTAAGTGTGCAATGGCTCAGCTTAAAGTGAAAAGGCTTCAAGTAGAACAGGAGATAAAGGAAAGTGAAATTGCGTTACGATTTCAAGAAGAGAGTATGCGTTTGTCAGCCGAAAAGGAACGTTTAAACATTCGAAGCGAATTAGTGTTAGCCAGGATTGACGCAGAACAGGCTGAGATTAAAGTTAAGCTGGGAGAGCAGGTTGGTTATGACTCAGTTTATTCCCCAAACGCATCTGTCAGAGGTCGCGAGAATGTAAAGAAATATTTAAAAGAATTGTCGTTTTCCGCGCTCCCCAGTCAACCGGAAGTTGAAGAATACGTTAAGCCGGAAACCAAAAGGAACATTTTTCCGGAAGTGGAAGCTGATGGACCGGAAGTGAAGAATTTTTCCGGAAATGGTATTGCCCCGGAAGCAAAGAGCTTAGCCAAAGGTGCCCCGAGCCAAAGGCGTCATTATGCGAAAGATGTTCTTTACGACGAAACAACGGACAAATTTCAAATAATTATGGAACAACAGCAAAAGTCTATCGATAAGGTCGTTCTCGGGCTTGAGAAGTTGGACATGCCAAAGCGGGAATTTTTGTACTTTAATGGCGATCCTTCGAAGTACCCCAGGTTTATCAAGAATTTTGAGCTAAATGTAGAATCTGCGATAACGGATGATAACGTAAAGCTGTCTTATTTGATCCAGTACTGTACGGGTAAAGTCAAAGATGCAATTGAGAACTGTGTTATTCTTCCTGGGCCCGAGGGATACAAAGCAGCTCGTGAAATCCTCAGAACGAACTTTGGGCAGCGACACGTTATTATGCGATCGTTCATCGATAAAGTAGTCAAGGGACCATCGCTGAAGTCGTCAGATGGGGAGAAACTCTCTCAGCTTGCACGTGACATGCGAATCTGACAATTGAACTCTGCGGAATTGAACTATCAGGCTGATATCAACTCTTTGGATACTCTGAAGAAGATCGTTATGCGTCTTCCCGTGCACATACAGGCGAAATGGGCGGAGGAGTCAGGAAAGCTCTTGGAAACGGGTGTTGAACCTACCTTTTCTCATTTGACAGACTTTCTTCAAAAGAGGGCTCAGGTGGCAAACACTGAGTATGGGAAGTTAGTTGGGTCCAAGCTTGGAGAGTCAAGAGTGACAAGGAACCCTAGAAAAGTAGCAGATGATGGTACTGTGTTGGTTTTGTCTCATTTTGAAGACGATGACAGTAATCAAGCTAGTACAGCTAACGGCAAACGCTGGAGACCGAAGTCGTCAACTGATGGCCAGGCCAAATGCAAGTTTTGTGACGGGAGACATGATCTAGAAAGGTGCTTCAAGTTCCGTGACAAACATTATACTCAAAGGAAGGACTTGTAACGAAACAAAATCTGTGTGAAAATTGTTTGAAGCCTAATCATGTTGCTAGGCGATGCAGGAGTCTGGGAGCTTGTTTGTTGAGTGGCTGTGGAGAAAGGCATCACTCCCTGCTTCACCCACCTGGTTCGTTGAACGTTCCCATAGCTTTAAACGAGACTACAACAGTGCGTGGTGCTTCTAAAGATCTTAACACCGGGCCGGCAGTGACTCACGAAGGTCCAGCCTAAGCAAGACCGCATCACATCGAGGCCGGTGTAGATTGTGTGACAAGTGCCAAGAAAACGAGAATTAGTTTGAGGATTGTGCCCGTACGAGTGGAGGTGGAAACTTACGCCTTCCTTGATGATGGTTCCGACACTACCCTGTGTGCGCAACGTCCTTTGGATAAATTAGGAATCAGAGGTTCTCCAATGTCATTCTCTTTAACCACAATCAATGCCGAAAGAACCAAACAGTCTGGAGAAGAAGTCAGTCTTACTGTGAGGGCTTTGTTGTCTGATGATTACATACAACTCGATCGTGTATGGACTGTCGACAAGTTGCCTATCTCGAAGGAAAGCATATCCAGTACGGAAGATATTCGTGATTGGCCGCATCTGCGGGGTATCAGTATACCGAAGCTTGATAAAGAGGTATCCATCTTAATAGGGAATGATGTTCCCGAGGCTCACTGGGTCTTTGAAGAGCGCCGTGGTCGCCGTAAACAGCCTTGTGCAGCGCGGACTCTACTTGGTTGGACGCTTATTGGTCCAGTTGGTGGTACGAGCAGCCCCAAGGCGAACGTCAATTTCTTGAGTAGAAGTCAAGAAACGCTGTCAGTACAAATCGAGCGAATGTACAACGCGGAGTTCCGCGAGTCGTCTGCGTCATCTAAAGAAATGATGTCTATTGAAGATAAAAGAGCCCTGACGATTATGGAAAATACGGTTCAAATGGTCGATGGCCATTATCAGCTCTCCCTTCCTTGGAAGTACGACAACCCGTGTCTACCAAATAACAGACCTATGGCTGAAAGAAGACTCGAGCTTCTCAAGAGACGTTTGGAAAAGGACAAAGATCTCCAGACAAAGTACAAGGACACTGTTGAAGATTACATTACGCAAGGCCATGCAAGGAGAATACCTAAAGATCATGTGCCAGGTCCTGTGTGCTATCTTCCTCACCATCCTGTAGTGCACCCACAGAAGCCTGGGAAGGTCAGAGTCGTATTCGATTGCGCAGCTGAGTTTCACAATACATCGATCAACAAACAGCTTCTCCAAGGACCAGATTTAACCAACAATCTCGTCGGAGTACTACTCCGTTTCCGTCAAGAGCAGATAGCACTTATGGCCGTTATAGAGAAGATGTTTCATCAAGTGAGAGTCTCTCCTCAAGACACTTGCGCTCTATCATTTCTGTGGTGGCCTGGGGGCGAACTGTCTAAGAAAGCAGAATATCATCAGATGCTTGTGCATTTGTTTGGAGCTAAATCGTCTCCCAGCTGCGCAAATTTTGCACTGAGAAAAACTGCGGACAATAAAAGGGACTTCGATGTAGAAACCATCGATACGGTTAATAGGAACGTTTACGTTGATGACTGTGTTAAATCGGTCGCCACAACGGAAGAAGCGATACGATTGGTTGAACAACTGCCATCACTGTTGAAAAGGGGAGGCTTCCGCTTAACGAAGTGGATCAGTAATCGTCGAGAGGTCTTGGGTTCAGTTGCTGAGGAAGACCTAGCACCGTCAGTGAAGAGCCTTAACTTGGACTTGGAAGATTTACCGTTAGAACGCGCTCTTGGTATGCAATGGGACACGGAAGAAGACACCTTTGGAATTAGGACCATTCCGGATGTTACAGCCAACACCAGAAGAGGGATTCTATCTGTCATGTCTTCTCTGTACGACCCTCTTGGTTTAGCTGCTCCAGTGATACTTCCAGCTAAGCGACTACTTCAGAAGTTATGTAAAGAGGAGCTTGGTTGGGATGACATAATCGGAGAAGACGACCTGGTGCGGTGGCAAGAATGGACAAGGGACATCATTGGTCTTACTGAAGTAACAACACCACGTTGTGTGAAACCAAGTGAGTTTGGCGAACTCAATTCCATCCAGCTTCATCATTTTTCAGATGCCTTGGAAGAAGGTTATGGGGCCGTGTCATACCTTCGCCTAACCGATGCTCTTGGCAATGTCACCTGTAGAATCCTACTGGGCAAAGCAAGAGTAGCTCCATTGAAGACTGTGACAATACCACGACTGGAGTTAACCGCCGCCACAGTTGCTACAAAACTTCACAAACAGATCATGGAAGAACTCACTTTACCAATACACGAAGTCATATTTTGGACTGACTCTACTATTGTCTTGCAGTACATCAATAACAGTCACACCAGATTCCAGACTTTTGTTTCCAATCGACTGGCTACGATCCACGATATTTCAACCCCGTCTCAGTGGCGTCACGTTAGCTCTGAGATGAACCCAGCAGACTATGCGTCCCGTGGTTTTAATTCCCATGAACGTACCAAACTAAAGATCTGGCTCGAAGGACCGAAGTTTTTGTTAGAAGATGAGAGCCAGTGGCCAACTCAGCCAACAAAGTTACCTGAAATTGACGAAGATGACCAGAACGTCAAAAGGTTGAAGAAAGCCCGGACGCACGCTATTACACGAGATCAAGGATTTGACTCGTTGCTTCATCGCTACTCTTCGTGGTATGGCTTGAAAAAGGCACTAGCTTGGCTGAGCCGCTTCAAGCATTATTTGCTGTATCGCACAGGCAAGATTGCAAAGGGAGACGTCAAAAAAGGAGAGCTAACTGTCCAAGAAGTTCAGAATGCTGAAGTGGGGATCATTAAATACCTGCAAAGGCTGTATTTCCCGAGAGAGCTGACTGCACTGATGGGTGAAGCTCAGCAACGCAAGAATATCTCCAGCACATCAGGAAAACGCCTGAGCGATGGTTCGTACGTCAGTCTACTGCGCAAACTCGATCCAATGATTGTTGATGGGTTGATTAGAGTTGGCGGTCGTCTTAATAATGCAGAAGATATCAGTTATGTCATGAAACATCCAATAGTTTTTCCAAGCAAGCATCACGTAACAGACCTGATTATTCGTCATTATCATCAGATAGGCCATGTAGGAGCAAGTCAAGTTTTGGCTGCTATAAGAAGGACCTTTTGGATTTTGAAAGGTGGCTCAGCCGTAAGACGAGTGGTCACCAAATGCATCAAGTGTAGAAGTGGATCCCCCCGCGCCGGAATGTAGCTGTTGGAGATTTGGTTCTCATAGCTGATGAGCACAGTCCACGTGGTCAGTGGCCAATGGGCATTGTCGATGAAGTTACACTGGACCGCTATGGCGTAGTACGTCGAGCCACAGTTAGAACCACCAGAGCCATTTTAAAGCGGGACATTAGAAAGCTATGCCTTCTGGAAGCTGCCGGTACTTAAGCTTAGGCAAGGACAATGCAACTTCCGAGGACCTACACTGATTATATAAGTTTCGCTTAAGTTTTGTTAAGAAAGGCAAGGCCTGTTAGTCCGAGTGCCTTTCGAGGCCGGTGTGTTACCGCGAAACTTCTGAAATTTAGATTTTATTGTCTTTTTTTTCAGTTTTCTACGTTTCGTGTATGTCGCTTTCACTTATTAATTAGTTGTCCTTGTTTGAAATTTTCATTAGTTCTATTGTTTACTTTGTCTTTAGTGTTATCACGACGTCGTTAAGGTTACGTAATTTTGTCAAGTTTTGTGCATAAATTCAGTCCTGAATGTCAGCCTTTTTATCAGAATTTTTATAGGTTTATCGTTGGCAGCATAGATTTTTTATTAATCGTTAAGTGAGGACACCGTTAAGGTAATGTTTTGTAGTCGCGTCATACGATTGTAGGTTCTCCGTACGTTTCTTTTTGTATTTGCTTTGTTTTCTGTTTCCCGTACTTTCTTAACTTTGTATTTTTCGTTCACCTTGTACAGTACCGTCGCTGGAGTGGATTTGTAATAAACCGTAGAGCTCGAGACGCATGACTTCGGTTACACGAACAACACCAACAGTGGAGCAGATCGCTAAGATGGGCCCTAGGAGGAAAAGAGGCTACTTACTCGAGGTTGACTTGGAGTACCCACAATATCTCCACGACAAACACAACTCTTACCCGCTAGCCCCAGAGGCATCTCAAGTTCCAAACGAGTGGATGTCGCCATATCAAAGATCCATTGCAAGAGAGTTGAACCTGGGGAATGACAAGACAAGCAAGCTGCTCCTCACATTGAAGGATAAAGAAAGATATGTCCTTCATTACCGAAATCTTCAGCTATATCTCAGTCTCGGAATGAAGCTCAAAAAAGTGCACAAGGTACTGACCTTCGAACAGAAGGACTGGATGGAGCCACACATCAGACTTAACACGGAGCTCAGAAAGAAGGCCACATCAGACTTCGAGAAGAACTTCTACAAGCTCATGAACAACTCAGTCTTTGGCAAGACGATGGAAAACCTCAGAACCAGAGTCGATGTGCGCCTGGTGCGATCAGACGAGGAAGACAAGCTTCGGAAGCTGCTCGCCAACCCTCTCTATGAAAGGAGCGCAATCTTCTGCGAAACCCTCGCTGGCATCCAGATGCGTAAAGAGAAGATAAAAATGGACAGGCCTGTCTTCACGGGCATGTGCGTGCTTGATCTATCTAAGACGTTGATGTACGAGTTCTATTACTTCTATCTAGATCGGAAATACGGCCCGAACTGCCAGCTAATCTACACTGACACAGACAGCCTGCTCCTTGAAATCAAGACAGAGGACGTGTACAAAGACATGGAAGCCAACATCCACGAGTTTTACACGAGTGATTTCCCGAAAGATCACCCTCTTCACAGCCAGAAGAACAAGAAGGTTATCGGCAAGATGAAGGACGAGTGCGAGGGTGTGCCTATCTCAGAGGTAATCTGTCTTCGCTCGAAGATGTACAGCATCTTGAAAGACGACAGCAGGTGTATTAAGAAGAAGGACAAGGACGGCAAAGAAATCAAAGCTAAGCTGGACATCAAGAAAGCAAAACCAAGGTTGTCACAAAGAAAGAGATCACCCACCAGAACTACAAGGACGCCCTCTTCAAAAAGGAGGCCTTCAAGCACGGGATGGATATGCTCAGGAGCGTGGATCACCAGATCTACGGCGTGCATCTAAACAAGACAACGCTCTCGCCCTTTGACTCCAAACGCTGGATTAAGGAGGATGGTGTCCACACGCTGGGATACGGTCACAAAGATATCGGCGGTAACTGAGTATCTGGCGGCACAACCATCAGCTCCTCACGGACGAAGCCCCGCTTGGGCCCATCGTAAAGATAATACACAACCGGCTCGTTTTGTTTGGTAACAACCTTTTCAAAGTTGTAGACCTTCATCGACCAGATCGGATCGGTCGCCCGCCTACCACCACCCTCAAGCTCGCCAGGCTGATACAAATATCTCACACTCACCCGGGGAGGGAGCTTCTTCTCCTTCTCCCCCACTGGTCTCAAATAGGGGGTAGATGGTTTGGCAGAAACGGCTTTCACTTTGATTGCTTGAGCGGGCTTCTTGCCAGTCAATCTTGTCACCTCATTGTTTAATGCTGATACAACGTCTGGCAGCCTTCGTACCCATTCAGTCGACCTCTGGCCAGTGAGAAGGCGCATTTCAACCGCATACTGGTGACCAAACAACCTTTCAGCCAGGGTTCGGTTGAATCTTTCAACTATCGCTTGGTCTTTGTGGATATCAACCCGCCCGCGACGAATGGCTGTTTTGTTATCCCCCATAGCCTTCGTAACAGCGCCCATAAACTCACGCCCAGGGTCAACCTGCAACAGTTGTGGCCATTTCAAAGGTCCACGTCTGTAAATCTTCTGAAAGGCCTTTGACACCTCTAGAGACTCTTTCGAAGTCAAGGGCTCTGCTGCTTTGTAACGGCTAGCCACATCAACAAGGGTTAATGCGTATTTGTAAACCTTTCTCCCACGAGGAAGTTTGTCGTGGGGCAAAAAAAGTAGATCCGCTTGATGCACCGCATTGGGCGTGAAGACATCAAACTTCGGCCGAGGGATGTGTCGTGGTGCTGGGAGGTAAACTTGCCAAAGGGCTTGTTTGACGAGCCACTTTTTTGCGACCTCATCAGAGACCTTGGCTGCTGCAGCTAGCTTTTTGACAGCGGCAAGACCTTTCCAGTAGCCTTTCGGACTGTAATAGATCTTTGATAGTTTAGCATCCATCGTGCATCCATATACTAATATATATGAGGTTTTAGAGAAATCGAAAAGCTGCATACCCAAGGGCAAGCACGCCAGTTCCGATAAACAAAAGCTCGCCTTGCTTCTGCTGTTGGCCGGGTTTATAGAAGTCAGAGAACTCGGGCTCTTTTGGGGGTTCTATTGGTTGGGCCCGATGGGTTTGGTTGTAGAGAACCAGAGCTTGGTCGGTCTTAGCGAAGTTGTGTTTCGCCTGGTCTTTAATCCGATCATTAGTTGCAACCCAGTCGAGGAGCTTTGTGCGGTCCTTCTCATATTTGGCATAAGCTGCATTGTAAGCCTCTAAGGCCTTATCGTGTCTGGTCTTCTCTTCCAGTGCGGCTTGGCCGTTGTCGCCGGATAAATATTTTGCCAAATAATTGCCGCCAGTGAAAGCGGCTGCATTGAGAATTGCTCCACCAACCATTATGGCGATTGAGGCCATTGTTGTGTATATATTATATTTTTACATTGAGGTGGGGAGGATTTTCTGATCCTCGAGGTATTTCTTTAGCGCGATGCTTCCAGCCATGACAGCTGTGAACTTCACGTAGTTCATCACATTAGAGCTGGGGTCAGATGTGAATGGCTCTTTAACGACTTTTTTAGCGATCCACCCAATACCAGCTACAAGGCCGGTGATTGTTGCGGCATCAGTAACAGACTTCACGAGCTTGTTGTCAGACATGGTGTATATATAATATTTTTATTTTTATTTTTCTGTCGACTCCTCACCATGCGCTGGGTCTGTGTTTTGTGTTGCTAATTGCCAAATTGTTTTTAGGGAGGCAATGTTGAATTTAACCATAACAAGAAGAATACCTCCGATTGCAGCCCCGTTTACGAAACTTTGTATGATGTTTACCATTGTGTGAGTATATATATGTGTTTTTTATTCCATTTCACGAATTCTTCGACTCGGTGGTCTCAGTGTGGGTGGAGAAGTTTGAACCTCATTCACATCTGCTGCCGGCGCAGTGCGCCCAAGTGTCTTCATAATGGCTTCACGTTGGTAATACACACCCAAAGCGGATACAATCACGCCGGCAGCTGTTAGAATGTAGAAGCCAGAGTTGTTGCTGCTCTCTGTGTGGTCGCTGTCAGTGGATGTGTTTGTAGCCTGGCTTGGTGTGGGGCCCTTTGCCTGTTTTTTTGCATCTCTTGCCAGACGATTGAGCTCTGCTAACCTTTTGCCAGAAGCAACACGACCAGGGCTTTTTGCTGGAGCAGTCTTTGGTGTATCAGAGGTAACGTGCGTGTTGGTTGTCGCTGTTTCTTCAGGTATCGTCTGCAACGTTTGCCCTGCTTGTGCCTCCATCGTGTATATATATAAGTTTTTAAAAATAATCTTTCTGATTCCTACCTGGTTCCTTCGTGGTTCCTGTCAGATTATTTATCAACTTCATCAAAGCCCTCTAGTGGGTAACCTTCACTGTCCCTTGTGTGAGGCCTGGGTGGAGCAGGAGGAGGTGTTGGATCTTTTGGGCTCCTTTTTGAAGTCGATGTGTTTTGTAGTGATCAAAGCAGCATTTGCCAATGCCAAGAATTTACCGCATCGCAGTGCAAGGTTTCCCGCAAGAGATGACAATTCATGATTGATCATGTAGTCATTTTTGAGTTCTTTCTGCAACTTTTCCACGTCATTAATTGGAACAACCATGCCAGCGCCTTTGGTTACAAGCATTAAAACGCTGTCAATCAGAGACTCAGTCGTCTTGTTGCCGACGTAGGCTTCATACCTTTTGTAAAATTTTTCAACTTCCTTATCCGAATGGCGTTTCACCTGCTCGTGTGTGAGCTGGGCACCGATGGCTTCTTTTGATTTACCAGTCGAGACCAGAATTGCCAGCTTCTCTCGTTGAGCCGGAATGAGGTCCCCCTCTAACAGATGGGTGGGTGAGTCTGTTGGCACGGAGCTATCTGGAGATGACTCCGGCATCTGCATGATTTCATTCATTGCAGCCTCATCAGGGTTTGCGTGTGCCATCGTGTATATATGTGTTTTTAAATTTCAATTATTTTCTTGATGTCAGGCAAAAGCCTTTCAACCTCCTGTAAGAGCTCGGCCATGGTGCCTGGCATCTCTACGAGTTTCAAAGGGTAGCGGCTAAGAAGCATCTGGCGCAGATCATCCTCACCGGCGGCTTTGATAATTTTGAATTGCATTTCTTCTGTCTTGGCTTGTAATTTAATCAAAAGCTGGTAGAAGGCTGTTAGCTTGTGAAGCTTGGTGGGAGCGTTCATGGCTCCGAGGTATATATAAGTGTGTGCAATTTATATTTTCACTTCAATCCCATATGGATGCCGCAGAGAGAAAACAAGGTGGGAAAACTTGCGCCCCTTAACCCGCGCAATAAGCTCTTTGTACTCCTCGTGTGAGAGCTCGCCGGCATAGTCATCGAAGATGACCTTCGTTGTTTTACCCGATGGGGTGTAAAAAAGCACTATCGCTGCCACGTTTTCCCCAAAGGGTTTCGCATTGCTGGTTACCTGTTGGGTGAGCACCCACACGGAGATGCCACTGTGTCGCGCGCTGAAGCCGAGGGAGACAAGTTGACCCGTGCGGCCTTTCACGGCTTTCGAAGCGGCGCAATCATCGAGAATGATGAGCGTGTTAGTTCCTTCGAAAAAGAAACTTGATAGAGTTAACCAGGATTCAATCTCATGCTGCTGGCAGTCTATCACGAAAATGCGTGGCTCTTTTTCAACGAAACCATCGTAGATCTTGTTGTGGACAAAGGTTGGGCATAGAAGAACGATATAGTCAAACTTGCCCCTGAAGGGACCACGGAGAAGGTTTATGAGATACTGTGTTTTACCAGAATTAGTCGGCCCAATAATTAGGGCATTGAAGGGAAGCTTTCGTGGGTCCATTCTCTATATGTATGGTATTTTGCACTTTATGATGCGCGGTGTGCTCGCAGCTGGCTTAATACTGAACAGCCTGCAGCTGACTGTCCATGATGTTCATCTGTGAGTCGCTGATGGTGTAGATGTGGCAGTGAACATTTCCAGAGCCAGAAGCATTTCGTTCATTCTCAAGATGCACACCATCCTTTCTGTTTACAAGGCGTTGGCCGTTACCGTGCAGAGTTGTATCAGCCATTGATCGAAGATCGATAAGGAGGCCAAACTTGTTGTCAGTTAGATATTTGGTCAGAGTCATGTTAGGCCTGCCACCAGCATTGAAGAGTCGGCTTACCTCATTCCACATGTCGGTTCCATTAATGCCTTCGTTGTAAATCCTGCTGGGAGAGCCGTTGATGGTACATTCACTTTGGTGATGTCTGGATTGAAGTATTTTTCAGAGTCCCTGTCTCCAGCTGTGTAGGGTTCGATGACTAGCAGAAGGATGCCTTTTAGTGACCTGCGCTGTGGGTTCACCCTGCGATTCAGCCTAGCGTCTGAACCCTTCGAGAATGGGACCACTTCCTCTCGCATTATATGGTCGTAGGCAAACTCCTTTCCGCTAGAGTAAACGCTCGTTGCCTCGTCAGCCAGCTGCTTACTTCTTATTGTCTCGTACTCAAGCTGTATATTTGTCAACTTGTATACAAGCTTATTTGTATCAGAACCAATTACGACATGAGCTGCTTGTGCGAGCGTTATCTGGAAGATTAGATCGTTGTATAGGGCCTGTGGGTATAAGACACCGTGGTCTGTCCGAATCTGGTGGTCCAGATTGATGCGGTACTTATTCTTGTACACACTCTCCAGCTTGTTTTCCGCATCCACGCCAGATGTCTTTTTGTCACCTGCGTCAGAACGGATCTTGCACAAGTCAACACTCTGGATGCCCTCCGGAATCATATTGTCTCTCTCATCAACAGAAAGGAAGAGGTCCTCAAAGATTTTGTAAATATCGTATCCAACGGTGTCCTGGACAGTGGTAGCGGCAAATTTAACAACGAGCCTGTCAACTAGCGCCCGGGAAACATTCTGGACGAGATAGTTGTTTGCATCGCCGCCGGTAAGGTCGATGTTAAAAATCAAGGCAAGCGAGTTCGACACGATAACCTCATGTTCGTTTAGCTTGGGCACCGAAACGTACAGGGTCTCGCCAGGCTTGGCTGTAGAGCGGTCAAATGTGATGCGCTTTACGGTGCGTTCTGCTTTCATTGCACCAAGAGTCCTGTCGGAGTTCGTTGGAAGGAGGTTTGGTTGAACAGCCATAGCAGAATATATATATATATATTTTTAAAAATATTTATATACATTGTTACATCATGGCAGAAGGCGGTTTTGATCCAGGAGATATGCCCGATAATCCTTGGGTTGACCATGGGATTGACCATGATGATGACGATGACGAACAAGAAGTTGACACAACAACACCCTTTCAACCAGGCGGCTCATCCACCCCATATCATGGTGGTGAACAGCATGAAATGCATACAATGCCTCACGAACAGAGCGGCTTAGATGAAACTAGCCCTCTTCTTGCACAGACTCACAGCGAATGGGCATGGAATACACTCAAGAGCTTATATCCAGATGCTAGTTCAGTAGAACTTGATGCATATTTAGACCGCAAATCTAAAAGATTAATGATTAAAAAGACAGGCGTTGGTAAAAAAAAGCATACTCTCTCTACACAAGAGAAAGGTTAACTGGACGTGCAAGAGTAAACCCAAACCTTTCACAAGAAATCAGATTTGCTCTTGGTCAGTCTGCAGAAGAAAAATTAGTTCAAGACAATACAGCCATAAGGGAAGAACAGCAAAGAGTGAAGGATGCAGAGAAACAACCGAAGGGGGCGGAAAGGCTTGCTGTTGAACAACAACAAGCAGCAAATGATGTGCAAAACCTCAGGGACAGAATCGAACGAGCTCAAGCGAGGATTGACGCTCTGGAACAGGAGCACGGTTCAAGCGTTGATAGTCAAACCGAGATAGATAGACTGAAACTGCTAAAAAAGAATCTTCAACGAGATCTTGAAAACCAGAAAAAGGAATTAGGCGCCCTTCAAAAAATACAAAAACAACGAGACCAAGAACAGGCAAAGGTTGACAAACTCAGAACACTAGTTTCTGAGAAAACAAGAGAAAGAAATGAAGTTGAAGCGAGACTCAACTCTACTAAACCACTGGATGAGTTAAACGAAAGAGAAGCCGAGCTTGAACGCGAAAACGCTGAAGACAAGGCAGTGATAGAGGATGTGGCCACTTCTCCCTCTGACAGAGAAGCCGCGGAAGCCCGAGTTGCAGAGCGCGAAGAAGAACTGGGAAGGTTAAGAACACAGGTTCAAGAAAGGGAAGAAGCCCTGCCTTTGAGAGAGAGCATCAAAAATATCTTCACAAAATATGGGTGGACCTTGCAGGCGGTTGTTCTGGCTGCTGGTATAGTCATAGGGGCTGTTACGCTTTCTGCAATGAATGCCTTGAAAGCGGGGACTAAGGCTGTTGGCAATGGTCTGAAAGAGATAGGGAAGAAGAATACCTCCATCCTGCCTGGCCTCATCGGCTCGATCGTGAGCTTTATCTTCAAAACGGCCGGCCAGGTTTTATCCTTTCTTGGTGAGCATGCCTGGATTCTAATCCTTGCCGTGGTGGCCTTCTTGGTTGAAAAGACATTGAAGAAGCGTTAACGCATCCAGACAACAAACCCTGCTAAAGCAAACGCGCCCGCAGCAATGAGTGCCTTGTTTACGTGATGCGGCTCTATCTTGGTCTCTGGCGTTGGTTCTGGTGTGGGGTCTGGTGTTGGGGTTGTGGTTGTCGTTGGTTTTGGGCCTTTGGGCGCGATGCCCTGCGCCTGTGTAACCTCTTTATGTATCGGGTTCGATGGGTGGCTGTTTGGTGGATTGATTTTTGTTGGCCCGCCGGCCATGGGGCGTAAAGAGGCCTTTTTTGTGCCCAGATTAACATCATTGTTCACACCCAGTTTCATCCCTTGCGTTGCTTCCTTGAAATTGTTGTTATACCCGATCACGCTCTCTGTGTTGATAACCATGCGTGATGGCATGAGCCAGCTTCCGGGTGCTGTCGCAAAGTCTAGGCGCACTTTAGTCTCTTGGATGGCAAGCTGGTAACGCTGTACGCTTGTTGCAATGTCGTTCAGTATTATTGCCTCCTCTAGATTGGCGAGGAATACTCTCTGCGTTTCGAACGCCCGGCCTCCTCTTCCAATGATGCTGCTGCAGGTTTTGGCTTGTGAACCAAGAATGCAGTACACAAAGGCCTCGATTGATTGGTTCATACGCGCGAGCCCTGGCTGTGTTAGCCCCTGTGCGTAATTTGGTACAAAGTGCTCGAACTGGGTGTCCGCCCCTTGGTCGTTGCGGACGAAAGATATTCCATTGGCGCGATAGTTGGGGTCGTTTCTGTCAATCACGCGCTCATCATTGAACAGAGCTAGATTGGGGTCAGGATAGTCATAATCGGTAGAAACGTTGCCAGCTCCATATTCACCAATGTAGACATTCCCAAGACCGTGGTTCTTGCCGTATGTGAAACGGAAGTCAGAACTGGGGTCGATACCGAACTCTATGCAAATCTTCTTGTACGCGTCGATGTTGTATTTGTTGTCTTTCTGGTTGAATGGAGGGTCGTCTGGCAAAGCACTCACGGTTTGTTCCCCACCCATCTTGTGGAGTATTCGCCTTGTGAAATAAACGTGAAACCGGTAAAACGACCGGAGCTGGGGGGTTAGGGATAGACTGGAGTTCTTATCGAAGAGAATGTCACGCGAGATTCCGCAGCCGGTTGTTGCACACCACAGTGCGAAGGAGAGTTGTTGTGGCCAAAAACTCATATGTGGCCCACCTAGCCACTTTCTTCCATATTTCGCGGTTGTGAATGAAATCTGTGTGTCCCTGAAGATATTTCTGTATTTCGTTGTGAAATAATCAGTTGGCGTGACATAGATCTTTTGCGCTTCGTCGTTCAAGATTGCGCCAATCATCATATCCTTGTCTATTGTGGTGGAGAAATCAACAGCTGGGATAGACGTTTTTGTATTTCGGGTCAACGATAGCTGATATGGGAAACCACCGTCTTGATGAAGGCCCAAAGCGTCTTTCGTGGCTTGAGTCCAATTTTTTTGGGCTATTTCTGTAACGAGCGCCAATGAGCCTTGACCCTCTTTGTAAAGCACTACTCCTGTGGCGGTTTTGTGGCCGTCGCCAAACTCTACTTGCACTTCAAAGTGGGACATATCGGTGCGAGGGAAACGCTTTTTGAAGTCTGATATCGCCTTGGCCTTGGCCGCGGCAGAGAGCCTGGCAGCCTCCGGTGAACTCAACCAAGCCATTTCAGGATCTACTGTGGGCTGTTTTGTGGTGATATACCTCGGAGGAGAATAAAACGGGGGCGGGTTAGGGTTAAATCCACCGTGACGCCTGTCAAACATGATTGTATATATTTATATTTTTTTAAAAAGTAATTATATATATATGCAATCATGGTTGTGTTAACAATCGTCGCGTCTTCGAACCCTCACATAATCTACTTCGACCACGCACTTCCAAAACCGAATTACATCCGGCTCATCTCAATAAAACCTAGAAGCTCGGAGGACCAACCCGTTATAATTGACATTGAGCCTGGGTTTTACACTCCTAGTAATTTGGCAACAACAATAGTTGATAAATACGCAGAGATGGCTGTAGAGCTTAATGTGAGACCATATACAGCTCTTGGTGCTATGGTGATTTTGAACCCAGGTGGTGAATATCTAATAGGGCTTTCCAATAATCTAAGATTATTGTTTGGCACTGCCCCACAAACACCCCCTCATATAACCATTAAAAAATTCAACTCACCAAACACTTACTTCATCCACTGTGATCTGGTCGATAAAGAACAAAACCTCCTCAATGGTAAGCCTTAGACAGTTTTGGCTCGATTTGATATTCGTGGAAAGCCCTTTGGGAAGGTGTTTTATGAATCTACACAGCAAAACATCTTGCGTGACGTCTCGTCTGGCGATTATGTAAACAGCATATCACTGTCAGTGAGGGATGTAAATGGCGACCTCTTCGACTTCAATAACATGCCCTTAGAGTTTGAAATAGAAATAAATTAAAATATATATATATATATACCCACCATGAGTTCGGCTAACGTTCTGCCCAACCATCGGCTCCCGGAATACAGCCATACAGAAAAGCTCTATCCAGTTTTGCCAAATGGTGAGATCACTCAAATCAATGCAGAAGACTTCCGTCTCAAAAAGATCTCTGACTTGCTGAAGGAGTTGTCTGACGAAGCCAAGCACCACAGACAAGTCGCAAAGAAATACAAACGGTCCCAATTAATAGTTCATTACTCGGCGGTTGGCCTTGGGACGCTTTCTGTTGGGCTGTCATCAGGAGCCCTAGCCACTGCCTTGACCGGGTTCGGCATTGGTGCGAGCCCAGCACTTGCCGGCATTGCTACGCTTTGCGGGCTGTCCTCAGTTGGCTTTACAACTGCAAACAAGCGGCTAGAGAGGAAAGTGACCAAACACGAGAAGATCTATACACTGGCACTGGCTAAACGAAACACTGTCAATGAGCTAATCTCAAAGGCTCTCGAAGACAAGAGGATCAGTGATACAGAATTCACCATAATTACTCGTGAGGTGGAAAAATATCACGAACTCAAGGCTGCAATTAGGGATGGTGTGAAGGCATCAAAAAACTTTGCCACTCAAACACAATCAACAGACCTCGAGAAACTCAAAACCGAACTTCGCAAGGAAGTCAAACAAGAGTTTCAATAAAAGATAAATCTTCTCACCGCAGCATCCAAGTCCGATTTGAGAGATTAAATTCTGGATTTAACCTCTACATTTCGAAGGATAAATCATTTGCGCCCAATTGAATAGGGCAACACGGCTGTGCCTGTTTACTCAAGCATAAGATATCATCTACCAAGCAGAATATCTTATAACAGCTTGATCATATATTAGGGAAACCCCCTACAAAATTAACATATGACGAAATAAAGAAAATTAACTCTGTTTACTCAAGCAGAATGTCTTATAACTTTGTAATTTACTAAATCTTAAACCTAATTTTACCAGAAGGACCGCAGCGCGAGATTTTATCTTACATAAAACTTCAGAAGCCCTCTATACATCTAAAGAACGAACGTCTTTGGAATAAAGCCATTAGATCCGTGGGTATTGATATGGCGTAATCACACAAATGACGTATGAAATTCTTGAGTGCCCCTGCGTTCCAGAGCGCCTCGTTTTCAGGTTTTTCTGTGCGACAAAAAAAGAAATTTTTTTTTAAATTGTTTTTCTTTTACAAAAACCTGAAAACGGGGCGCTCTGGAACGCAGGGGCACTCAGGAACGTATTCTATTGTTTTGCACGTGTAAATCTATTAATATCCTCGTGATATTCTACCACAAAACAAAGGTTTGATGGACAGTTTGTGTAATGGTTGGTTTATTTTTGTCACAGTGGGTGACCAATTGAACATTTGTCATTTTCTTAAAATAAACATGACGGAGTCGCGACATACTGAGCGATTTATCACGCAACTGTCTATTGTTAGACGTATGGATGAAAAGAATAAATACAAGACTCGACTAGATGTCTTGGATATAAAACACAAGCAAGTCATGCTGCGTGGCTTCTATGACAGCTGCTACCTAAAAGAGCTTCACCGCTCACAACTAACAGAAAAACTCCAAATCATCTTTGAAGATCTTAGTTTGTCAGCGAGACAAGAATTAATCCAACAATATCGCGAAAACAAGTTTGTTATCATTCTAGACAGAACAAACAAAACCATTGAATCGTGTCAAAGCTGTGGCGGTTCATTTTCGCTAGTGTGTGAATCCACGCCGCATTGAAATAATATACGGAGCTGCCTTTTCTCATAAAGAAAATATGAAAGTTAAAACACCATGTACAATAAATTATAATTTTAAACATCGCCTTGATCAGTACTCGGAAATTACTCTTTAGAATGCATAAGCGGCAGTGAAAAGGAACAAAATGTTCATCCATCATTTTTAACAATTGATGTTCTACGAAACATTCTTAAAAAAATAAAACGCAGTGATTTTTATAAACACACCACTCCATTGTTGAGTTTTATCCTAGGGGAACCCCCTCAGAGATTAACCGATGACGAAATTAAGCAAATTAACTCTGTTTACTCAAGCATATATTATCATCATCCAATATATATTTCTTATAATTTCATAATTCATAAAATCTTGGCCCTAATTTTACCAGAAGGCCCGAGAAAACACAAAATCTTATCTTACATAAGACTTTCGAAGCCCGCTACACGTCTAACAAACGAATGGTATTGGGAAGCAGCCATTAATGCCGCGGGCATTAATAACCTTGCTCAAGTTTATTCAAAAGAAAGGCAAACATCATTTGCTCTTCGTCTCCAGCCCTTACGACGGCAGCATTTTTCTTAGGGCTGTGATAGATCTCAGCTGCCTCTTCAGAGTGCTCGGTTACTTTTTTTTCGAAGGCTTGCCAAGCTGTTATGAAAACGCTCAACCGACCTTTGAATATTTATCAAAATATTTGGTTGCTTTGGCGCCCAAATCTCAGTTATATCCAGGAGCTTCCAGGCGAAGACAGCCACTGGTTTCGGGCTTTCTGGACCCTCTGTCAAAAACACTTTTTGTATATGGTTATAACGCAAAAACTTCTCGTCTTCGTCCTGTTTTCTAAACGACATCCTTACCTTACCATAACAACACCATGTCTTTCTCCGCAATGGAAGACATAATCCTCTCAAATAATTGTTTCAATGTGAGTGAACCAACATCGATGATTGAGTCTTGATTTCTGATTATCGTCCGTTTGCTAAATAAATAACAAATTCCCCACGCGAGTGTTGTGTCGCCCTTTGTTTTATACTTGTTTCCTCCGTTTAGAAACTGATTATGGGCCAAGCTAGGTTCTAGCTGGTTTAAAGAGCACATTCTAAAGTAAGCGTCAACAAACAGGCCTTTGTTTACCATGTCCCCACTCAAAGCAAGGCCTGTTTGTATCTGGTCGCTATAATAACTAGGAATTCTGTTCATAGCTATTTTCCTCTTGAACGGACATTTAAACTCTAACAGAGATAAGTTATCTTTGTGTAGAAAATATCCGTCTGGACTGCAAGTGACCTTTCGATAAAGCGGATGATCTCTTGCTAGATTAAGAGAGATGCTGTGACCAAAAACGGAAACAGAATGTTTTTGCTCAAAATACTTGCGTACAAGCGGCTCGAACAGATTGCCCCAGGTACAAGCTGCATTATTGAGCATATCTGTTGGCTTTTTTTCTTTAAGAGCAAGCTTTGCCGTGATTCAAACGGCGACGATCCTGTCAAGGCAGAGATCTCTGATGCACCAATGGTGTTTTGTCTGGCTCTCACCCAGTCGGCGCTCTTTTGTTTCAGACCAGTGTTCCTCGATTTGAGAAAGTTCATGAACACTTGTGTTGTCGTCATCATTGATATACAAAGGACAGGTGTTTCTTCAATTGGTAATAATCACTCAACTCCGTTTGAAACGTTGCGAGTGATTTCTTCTTACCTGTGATGTAATCCGAAACAAAGTTTAAGTCACGGATGTCATTTAAAGGATCAAGAGCCTCTAAGCTTTTTGTTTTTAAATGGTTTTTGTTCTTGCTCGTCAAGCCAGTCATTCAGCTCATGCCGGCTGATATTTGGCTTGGCAAACTCTGAGAAAGTTCGATTGCGTCATTTTTTAGATGGGCAGCCATTAATTTCATGATTTTTAACTGTTCGCGCATAAATCGCTCGGCAGCAGCCAGGACAGACGATCCTTGGCGATGGTTGTGTTTCTATCTTGGCAAGCTCTGGAAAAGTTCGATTGCGTCTTTTTATAGATGGGAAGCCATTAATTTTATGATTCTCAACTGTTCGCGCAGAGAACGCTCGACAGCAGCCAGGACAGACGATCTTTGGCCGTGGTTGTGTTTCCATCTTCTTGCAAGAGTATTTTTGGTGTTCAACGAGAAAGTGGCCCTGTGTGAAGTTTAAACCACAATATCTGCAGGGATTGTAATCGAATGTTTCTTTGTTTTTCGCATAGATATCATCGCCTTCTTTCAAAGGGATTCCTCTCATTGCCAAAAACGCACCTGCTGTCATTTGCTTTCGTGCTTTCGCCATCGCGATATATACGAGGGGTATGCATTTCTTCAATTGGTAACACCCAACGGACCTAATGTGCTCCATAGGGCTTCGTTTGGGTGAATGGGGGCCTCCTTGGCGTTTTGTTTTGGTTGCTTAAATCGGTTGTTGCCCTTATGAGTTTTACGCTCTGTGTTAAGAAGGACGAAGCCTGAGTAGTTATAGAAGGCTAGTCCGTGGAATGCCATTTTAGGGCTCCCCAGACCCCTATAGAACATTAAATTTAATGGTTGACAACCCCTGTCCCTGGACCGACAAAAAGGAGGTCCTGGGGCAGGGGTTGTCAACCATTAAATTTAAGGTTCTATAGGGGTCTGGGGAGCCCTAAAATGGCTGTCCCCGGACTAGCCTTCTATAACTACTCGGCGCAGTCTATTTTGAGCTGCTTTACTTCATTGCATTTGCTAACTTAGTGTTTGTGAGATGGAAAAATAAATTGTTTGTTTGTCATAAGTTATGAGACATTTGTTGTCAATATTTGGGGCATTTTCGGTTTTAGCCGTCTCCGTATTTTATTTGTAATGTGATTTCTTATTTATCTATTTATTTCTAAAAGCACCCGCCTCGATTAGCTTGATGCTACCTGCGGGTGCCTATAATTTTGTATATAATTTATTTGTTTAATAAAATGATGATGACTTCGTTAATACTCTTCGTAAATGCATAATGATGACACTCTCCCGCCGAAATGGCAAAATTAGCTTATTTCCACGTTATATCGCCAAATGGCACAAAATATACAACTTGGATAAATAGATCCTATAGTACAAAAAAAAAGTAGAAGTTTGGAGATAAAGCGCAGGATGGCAAGGATTGAAGTGGATTACAGTTTAGCATGAAACCACAGTTGCCTTTGTTTGCTGGAGAGGCAGTGTCAGTCGTGACATTTATCTGAAACACAAATTCGTGCGGGGAAAATGTTGCTTAGCTTATTTCCACGTTATATCGCCAAATGGCACAACATATACAACTTAGTTGGATGAAAAGATTCTATAGTACAAAACAAAAGTAGTAGTTTGGAGATAAAGCGCAGGATTGCAAGGATTGAAGTGGATTACAGTTTAGCTTGAAATCAAAGTTGCCTTTGTTTGCTTTAGAGGGGGTGTCTATAGTGACATTTATCTGAAACCAAAATGCGTGCGTTATAACGGATGAGTCTATTTTGAACTGCTTTACTTCGTTGCATTGGCTTAGTTAATGTTTGTAAGAAGGAAAAATAAATTGTTTGTTTGTCATTACTTATGAGACTTTTGTTGGCTCCAAGGAGAACAATAACGTAGCCTGTTCGTCGATATTTCGGGCATTTTCGGTTTTAGCCGTCGCACTTCGTGAATACTCTTCATAAATAATTACTGATGACACTGTCCCACCGAAATGGCAAAATGTCGCTTAGCTTATTTCCCCGTTATATCGCCAAATGGCACAAAATATTAAACTTAGTTCGATAAAAAGATCCTATAGTACAAAACAAAAGTAGTAGCTTGGAGATAAAGCGCAGGATTCAGAGGACTGAACTGGATTACAGTTTAAATTGAAGTCAAAGTTACCTTTGTTTGGTAGATTCTGCATGTACCGGAGCACACATTACGTAAAACAAAAGGAACAAAGAACGACAACAATACAAATGCAAAACAAGACCAAAAATACAATACCTCTCAAACAATAGAATACCAATGGATACCGGTACATGCTGAAAGACCTCTTTGTTTGCTGAAGAGGTAGTGTCAATCTTGAAGTTCATCTGAAACCAAAATGCGTGCGTTATAACGGCTTAGTCTATTTTGAGCTGCTTTACTTTGTTGCATTCGATTAGTTTAAATTTGTAAGATGGAAAAATAAAATGTTTAAATGTCATAACTTATGAGACATTTGTTGCCTACCAGGAGTACAATTACGGAGCCTATTCGTCAATATTTCGGGCATTTCGGTTTTAGCCGTCGCACTTCGTGAATACTCTTCGTAAATGCATACTGATGACACTGTCCCACCGAAATGACACAATGTCACTTTGCTTATTTCCACGTTATATCGCCAAATGGCACAAAATATTAAACTTAGTTGGATAAAATGATCCTATAGTACAAAACAAAAGTAGTAGTTTGGAGACAAAGCACAGGATTGCAAGGATTGAAGTGGTATACAGTTTAGCTTGAAATCAAAGTTTCCTTTGTTTGCTGGAGAGGCAGTGTTAATCGTTACATTTATCTGTAGCCAAAATGTGTGCGTTATAACGGCGCAGTCTATTTTGAGCTGCTTTACTTCGTTGCAATTGCTTAGTTAGTGATTGTAAGATGGAAAAATAAATTATTTGTTTGTCATAACTGATGAGACAGTTGTTGGCTCCTAGGAGAAAAATTCCGGAGGCTGTTCGTCAATGTTTCGGGCATTTTCGGATTTAGCCGTCGCACTTTGTGAATACTCTTCGTAAATGCATACTAATGACACTGTCCCACCGAAATGGCACAATGTCACTTTGCTTATTTCCACGTTATATCGCCAAATGGCACAAAATATAAAACTTGGTTGGTAATTTTTCTCCTAGGATCCAACAAATGTCTCACAAGTTATGACAAACAAATAATTTAGTTTTCCATCTTACAAACATTAACTAAGCGAATGCAACGATATAAAGCACCTCAAAATAGACTGTGCCGTTACAACGCACTCATTTTGATTTCAGATAAATGCAACGATTGACAGTGCCTCTGAAGCAAACAAAGGCAACTTTGATTTCAAGCTAAACTGTAATCCACTTCAATCCTTGCAATCCTGCGCTTTATCTCCAAAATACTACTTTTGTTTGGTACTGTAGGATCTTTTTATCCAACTAAGTTGTATATTTTGTGCCATTTGGCGATATAACGTGGAAATAAGCTAAGCGATATTTTGCCATTTCGGCGGGACAGTGTCATCAGTATGCATTTACGAAGAGTATTCACGAAGTGTGACGGCTAAAACCGAAAATGTCCGAAATGTTGACTACCAGTCTCCGGTATTTTTCTCCTAGGAGCCAACAACTGTCTCATCAGTTATGACAAACAAATAAACAAAAGTAGTACTTTGGAGATAAAGCGCAGGATTGCCAGGATTGAAATGGATTACAGTTTATCTTGAAATTAAAGTTGCGTTTGTTTGCTGGAGAGTCAGTGTGAATCGTCACATTTATCTGAAACCAAAATGCGTGCGTTATAAAGGTTCAGTCTATTTTGAGGTGCTTTACTTCGTTGCATTTGCTTAGTTAATGTTTGTAAGATGGAAAAATAAATTGTTCGTGTGTCATAACTTATGATACATTTGTTGGCTCCTAGGAATAAAATTACGGAGCGCGTTCGTCAATATTTCGGGCATTTTCGTTTTTAGCTAACGTTCTTCGTGAAAACTCTTCGTAAATGAATACTTATGACACTGTCCCGCCAAAATGACAAAATGTCGCTTAACTTTTTTTTACGTTATATCGCCAAATGGCACAAAATATACAACTAAGCTGGATAAAAAGATCCTATAGTACACACCAAAAGTAGTAGTTTGGAGATAAAGCGCAGGATTGCAAGGATTGAAGTGGATTACAGTTTAGCTTAAAATCAAAGTTGCGTTTGTTTGCTGGGGAGTTAGTGTGAATCGTGACATTTATCTAAAACCAAAATGCGTGCGTTATAACGGTTCAGTCTATTTTGAGGTGCTTTACTTCATTGCATTTGCTTAGTTAATACTCGTAAGATGGAAAAATAAGTTGTTTGTTTGTCATAACTTATGAGACATTTCTTGTTTCCTAGGAGAAAAATTACGGAAACTGTTCACAAATACTTCGGGCATTTTCGGTTTTAGCCGTCGCACTTTGTGAGTACTTTTCGTAAATGCATACTGATGACATTGTCCCGCCGAAATGGCATAATGTCGCTTAACTTATTTCCACGTTATATCGCCAAATGGGGAGGCAGTGTCAATCGTGACATTTATCTGAAATCAAAATGCGTGCGTTATAACGGCTCAGTCTATTTTGAGCAGCTTTACCTCGTTGCATTTGCTTAGTTAAAGTTTGTAAGACGGAAAAATAAGTTGTTTGTTTGTCATAACTGATGAGACATTTGGTGGCTCCTAGAAGAAAAATTACCGAAACTGTTCACAAATATTTCGGGCATTTTTGGGTTTAGCCGTCGCACTTCGTGAATGCTCTTCATAAATGTTTACAGATGACACTGTCCCACCAAAATGGCAAAATGTCGCTTAGCTTATTTCAACGTTATATCGCCAAATGGCACAAAATATACAACTTAGTTGGATAGAAAGATCCTATAATACAAAACGAAAGTAGCAATTTGGAGATACAGCCAGGATTGCAAGGATTGAAGTGGATGACAGTTTAGCTTGAAATGTTTTCTGGAGAGGCAGTGTCTATCGTGACATTTATCTGAAACCAAAATGCTTGAGTTAAGCGGCTCAGTCTATTTTAAGATGCTTTACTTCGTTGCATTTGCTTAGTTAATGTTTGTAAGATAGAAAAATAACTTGTTTGTTTGTCATAACTTATGAGACATTTGTTGGTTCCTAGGAGAAAAATTACGGAGCCTATACGTACATCAATATTTCGGGCATTTTCGGTTTTAGCTGTCGCACGTCGTGAATACTCTTCATAAAGGCATACTGATAACACTTTCCCGCCGAAATGGCAAAGTGTCGCTTAGCTTATTTCCACGTCATATCGCCAAATGGAACAAAATATACAACTTAGTTGGGTAAAAAGATCCTATAATACAAAACAAAAGTAGTAGTTTGGAGATAAAAAGCACGATTGCAAGGATTGAAGTGCATTACAGTTTAGCTTGAAATCAAAGTTGCCTTTGTTTGCTGTAGAGGCAGTGTCTACCGTGACATTTATCTGAAACCAAAATGTGTGCGTTAAGCCCTCAGTCTATATTGAGCTGCTTTACTTCGTCGCATTTGCTTAGTAAATGTTTGTAAGACAGAAAAAAAAATGGTTTGTGTGTCATAACGAATAAGACATTTGTTGAACAGTGCGATTGCTATGAAAAGTGCACAAAACGCAGGTTTGGAGCCGTGCGGAGCAAGTTTCGGTAAAATCTCACTTTTGAGCACACCCGACGTCAAAATCGTGCTACTGGCCTCAAATCGTCGGCAAATCGGGAAAACAGTGCGATTTCTATGAAAAGTGCACAAAACGCAGGTTTTGGGTCGTGCGGAACAAGTTTTGGCAGAATCTCAGTTTAAAGCACACCTGATGTCAAAATCGTAGTACTTACCTCAAATCTTCGCCAAAGCGGGAAAACAGTGCGATTTCTACGACAAGTGGACAAAATGCACGTTTGGGGCCGTGAGGAGCAAGTTTTGGCAAAATCTCACTTTTGAGCACACCAGATGTCAAAATCGTGGTACTGGCCTCAAATAATCCCCAAATCGGGAAAACACTGCGATGTGTATGAAAAATGCACAAAACGCACATTTGGGGCCGTGAGGAGCAAGTTATGGCAGAATATCAGTTTAAAGCACACCAGATGTCAAAATCGTAGTACTTACCTCAAATCTTCGCCAAAGCGGGAAAACAGTGCGATTTCTACGACAAGTGGACAAAACGCACGTTTGGGGCGGTGAGGAGCAAGTTTTGGCAAAATCTCACTTTTAACCACGCCAGATGTCAAAATCGACGTACTGGCCTCAAATCTTGGCCAAATCGGGAAAACAGTGCGATTTCTATGAAAAGAGCACAAAACGCAGGTTTTGGGCCGTGCGGAGCAAGTTTTGGCAGAATCTCAGTTTAAAGCACACCAGATGTCAAAATCGTACTTCTTACCTCAAATCTTCGCCAAAGCGGGAAAACAGTGCGATTTCTACGACAAGAGGACAAAACGCACGTTTGAAGCGGTGAGGAGCAAGTTTTGGCAAAATCTCACGTTTGAGCACACCAGATGTCAAAATCGACGTACTGGCCTCAAATCTTCGCCAAATCGTGAAAACAGTGCGTTTTCTATGAAAAGTGCACAAAACTCACGTTTGGGGCCGTGCGGAGCAAGTTTTGGCAAAATCTTACTTTTGAGCACACCAGATGTTAAAATCGTGGTACTGGCCTCAAATCTTCGCCAAATCGAGAAAACAGTGCGTTGCCTATGAAAAGGGCACAAAACGCACGTTTGGGACCGTGCGGAGCAAATTTTGGCAAAATCTCACTTTTGAGCACACCAGATGTCAAAATCGTGGTACTGGCCTCAAATCTTCGCGAAATCGGGAAAACAGTGCGATTTCTATAAAAAGTGCACAAAACGCACGTTTGGGACCGTGCGGACCAAATTTTGGGAAAATCTCACTTTTGAGCACACCAGATGTCAAAATCGTGGTACTGGCCTCAAATCTTCGCCAAATCGGGAAAACAGTGCGATTTCTATAAAGAGTGCACAAAACGCACGTTTGGGGCCGTCCGGAGCAAGTTCTGGCAAAATCTCACTTTTGAGCACACCAGATGTCAAAATCGTGGTACTGGCCTCAAATCGTCGCCAAATCGTGAAAACAGTGCGTTTTCTATGAAAAGTGCACAAAACTCACCTTTGGGGCCGTGCGGAGCAAGTTTTGGCAAAATCTTACTTTTGAGCACACCAGATGTTAAAATCGTGGTACTGGCCTCAAATCTTCGCCAAATCGAGAAAACAGTGCGTTGCCTATGAAAAGGGCACAAAACGCACGTTTGGGACCGTGCGGAGCAAATTTTGGGAAAATCTCACTTTTGAGCACACCAGATGTCAAAATCGTGGTACTGGCCTCAAATCTTCGCCAAATCGGGAAAACAGTGCGATTTCTATAAAGAGTGCACAAAACGCACGTTTGGGGCCGTCCGGAGCAAGTTGTGGCAAAATTTCACTTTTGAGCACACCAGATGTCAAAATCGTGGTACTGGCCTCAAATCGTCGCCAAATCGTGAAAACAGTGCGTTTTCTATGAAAAGTGCACAAAACTCACGTTTGGGGCCGTGCGGAGCAAGTTTTGGCAAAATCTCACTTTTGAGCACACCAGATGTCAAAATCGTGTTACTGGCCTCAAATCGTCGCCAAATCGTGAAAACAGTGCGTTTTCTATGAAAAGTGCACAAAACTTACGTTTGGGGCCGTGCGGAGCACGTTTTGGCAAAATCTCACGTTTGAGCACACCAGATGTCAAAATCGTGGTACTGGCCTCAAATCTTCGCCAAATCGGGAAAACACTGCGATTTTTAGGAAAAGTGCACAAAACGCACGTTTGGGGCCGTCCGGAGCAAGTTTTGGCAAAATCTCACTTTTGAGCACACCAGATGTCAAAATCGTGGTACTGGCCTCAAATCGTCGCCAAATCGGGAAAACAGTGCGATTTCTATAAGAAGTGCACAAAACGCACGTTTGGGACCGTGCGGAGCAAATTTTGGGAAAATCTCACTTTTGAGCACACCAGATGTCAAAATCGTGGTACTGGCCTCAAATCTTCGTCAAATCGGGAAAACAGTGCGATTTGTAGGAAAAGTGCACAAAACGCACCTTTGGGGCCGTCCGGAGCAAGTTGTGGCAAAATCTCACTTTTGAGCACACCAGATGTCAAAATCGTGGTACTGGCCTCATATCTTCGCCAATCGGAAACCAGTGCGATTTGTAGGAAAAGTGCACAAAACGCACGTTTCGGGCCGTCCGGAGCAAGTTTTGGCAAAATCTCACTTTTGAGCACACCAGATGTCAAAATCGTGGTACTGGCCTCAAATCTTCGCCAAATCGTGAAAACAGTGCGTTTTCTATGAGAAGTGCACAAAACTCACGTTTGGGGCCGTGCGGAGCAAGTTTTGGCAAAATCTCACTTTTGAGCACACCAGATGTCAAAGTCGTGGTACTGGCCTCAAATCTTCGTCAAATCGTGAAAACAGTGTGTTTTCTATGAAAAGTGCACAAAACTCACGTTTGGGGCCGTGCGGAGCAAGTTTTGGCAAAATCTCACTTTTGAGCACACCAGATGTCAAAATCGTGGTACTGCCCCCAAATCTTCGCCAAATCGGGGAAACAGTGCGTTTTCTATGAAAATTGCACAAAACGCACGTTTGGGGCCGTGCGGAGCAACTTTTGGTAAAATCTCACTTTTGAGCACACCAGATGTCAAAATCGTGGTATTACCCTCAAATCTTCGCCAAATCGGGTAAACAGTGCGATTTCTAAGGAAAGTGGACAAAACGCGCGTTTGGGGCCGTGCGGAGCAAGTTTTGGCAAAATCTCACTTTTGAGCACACCAGATGTCAAAATCGTGGTACTAGCCTCAAATCTTTGCCAAATCTGGAAAACAGTGCGATTTCTATAAAAAGTGCACAAAACGCACGTTTGGGGTCGTGCGGAGCAAGTTTTGGGAAAATCTCACTTTTGATAACAGCAAATGTCAAAATCGTGGTACTGGCCTCAAATCTTCGCCAAATCGGGAAAACAGTACGATTTGTATGAAAAGTGCACAAAACGCACGTTTGGGTCCGTGCGGAGCAAGTTTTGGCAAAATATCACTTTTGAGCACACCAGATGTCAAAATCGTAGTACTACCTTCAAATCTTCCCCAAATCGTGAAAACAGTGCGATTTCTATGAAAAGTGCACGAAACGCACGTTTGGTGCCGTGCGGAGCAACTTTTGGCAAAATCTCACTTTTGAGCACACCAGATGTCAAAATCGTGGTACTGGCGTGAAATCTTCGCCAAATCGTGAAAACAGTGCGATTTCTATGAAAAGTGCATAAAACGCACGTTTGGGGCCGTGCGGAGCAAGTTTTGGTAAAATCTCACTTTTGAGCACACCAGATGTCAAAATCGTGGTATTACCCTTAAATCTTCGCCAAATCGCGAAAGCTGTGCGATTTCTATGAAAAGTGCACAAGACCCACGTTTGGGGCCGTGCGGAGCAAGTTTTGGTAAAATCTCACTTTTGAGCACACCAGATGTCAAAATCGTGGTACTCTCCTCAAGTCTTCGCCAAATCGGGAAAACAGTGCGATTTCTATGAAAAGTGCACAAAGCGCACATTTGGGGCCCTGCGGAGCAAGTTTTGGCAAAATCTCACTTTTGAGCACACCAAATGTCAAAATCGTGGTACTAGCTCAAATCTTCGCCAAATCGGGAAAACAGTGCGATTTCTAAGAAAAGTGCACAAAACGCACGTTTGGGTTCATGCGGAGCAAGTTTTGGCAAAATCTCACTTTTGAGCACACCAGATGTCAAAATCGTGGTACTGGCCTCAAATCTTCGCCAAATAGGGGAAACAGTGCGATTTCTATGA
The DNA here is from genome assembly GCA_024195265.1 of Dendrophyllia cribrosa. NCBI lineage: Eukaryota > Metazoa > Cnidaria > Anthozoa > Scleractinia > Dendrophylliidae > Dendrophyllia > Dendrophyllia cribrosa. Next base: position 30,990,429 of record JAJLRJ010000008.1, on the reverse strand, counting down.
AAAGTGCACAAAACGCACGTTTGGGGCCGTGCGGAGTAAGCTTTGGCAAAATCTCACTTTTGAGCACACCAGATGTCAAAATCGTGGTACTGGCCTCAAATCTTCGCCAAATCGGGAAAATTATGCGATTTCTATGAAAAGTGTACAAAACACACGTTTGGGGCCGTGCGGAGCAAGTTTTGGCAAAATCTCACTTTTGAGCACACCAGATGTCAAAATCGTGGTATTACCCTCAAATCTTCGCCTAATCGTGAAAGCAGTGCGATTTCTATGAAAAGTGCACAAGACGCACGTTTGGGGTCGTGCGGAGCAAGTTTTGGCAAAATCTCACTTTTGAGCACACCAGATGTCAAAATCGTGGTACTCTCCTCAAATCTTCGCAAAATCGGGAAAACAGTGCGATTTCTAGGAAAAGTGCACAAAACGCACGATTGCGATTGCGTTTTGTACGCTTTTGATAGAAATCGCACTGTTTTCCCGATTTCGCGAAGATTTGAGGCCAGTACCACGATTTTGACAGCCGGTGTGCTGAAAATGACATTTTGCCAAAACTTGCTCCGCACGGTCCCAAGCGGCGTTTTGTGCACTTTTCATAGAAATCGCACTGTTTTCCCGATTTGGCGAAGATTTGAGGCCAGTACCACGATTTTGACATCTGGTGTGCTCAAAAGTGAGATTTTCCCAAAATTTGCTCCGCTCGGCCACAAACGTGCGTTTTGTGCACTTTTGATAGAAATCGCACTGTTTTCCCGATTTGGCGAAGATTTGAGGCCAGTACCACGATTTTGACATCTGGTGTGCTCAAAAGTGAGATTTTGCCAAAACTTGCTCCGCACGGCGCCAAACCTGCGTTTTGTGAACTTTTCATAGAAAACGCACTGTTTTCACGAGTTGGCGAAGATTTGAGACCAGTACCACGATTTTGACATCTGGTGTGCTCAAAAGTGAGATTTTGCCAAAACTTGCTCCGGACGGCCCCAAACGTGCGTTTTGTGCACTTTTTCTAGAAATCGCACTGTTTTCCCGATTTGGCGAAGATTTGAGGCCAGTACCACGATTTTGACATATGGTGTGCTCTAAAGTGAGATTTTGCCAAAACTTGCTCCGCACGGCCCCAAACGTGAGTTTTGTGCACTTTTCATAGAAAACGCACTGTTTTCACGATTTGGCGAAGATTTGAGGCCAGTACCACGATTTTGACATCTGGTGTGTTCAAAAGTGAGATTTTGCCAAAACTTGCTCCGCACGGCCCCAAACGTGCGTTTTGTGCACTTTTCTTAGAAATTGCACTGTTTTCCCGATTTGGCGAAGATTTGAGGCCAGTTCCACGATTTTGACATTTGGTGTGCTCAAAAGTTAGATTTTGCCAAAACTTGCTCCGCACGGCTCCAAACGAGCGTTTTGTGCACTTTTCCTAAAAATCGCAGTGTTTTCACGATTTGGCGACGATTTGAGGCCAGTAAATCGATTTTGACATCTGGTGTGCTCAAAAGTGAGATTTTGCCAAAACTTGCTCCGCACTGCCCCAAACGTGAATTTTGTGCACTTTTCATAGAATACGCACTTCTTTCACGATTTGGCGAAGATTAGAGGCCAGTACCACGATTTTGACATCTTGTGTGCTCAAAAGTGAGATTTTTGCCAAAAGTTGCTCCGCACGGGCCCGAACGTGCGTTTTCTGTACTTTTCATAGAAATCGTACTGTTTTCCCGATTTGTCGAAGATTTGAGGCCAGTACCACGATTTTGACATCTGGTGTGCTCAAAAGTGAGAATTTGCCAAAACTTGCTCCGCACGGCCCCAAACGTGAGTTTTGTGCACTTTTCATAGAAAACGCGATGTTTTCACGATTTCGCGAAGATTTGAGGCCAGAACCACGATTTTGACATCTGGTGTGCTCAAAAGTGAGATTTTGCCAAAACCTGCTCCGCACGGCCAGAAACGTGCGTTTTGTGCACTTTTCATAGAAATCGCACTGTTTTCACGATTTGGCGAAGATTTGAGGCCAGTACCACGATTTTGACATCTGGTGTGCTCAAAAGTGAGATTTTGCCAAAACTTGCTCCGCACGGCCCCAAACGTGCGTTTTGTGCACTTTTTATAGAAATCGCACTGTTTTCCCGATTTGGCGAAGATTTGAGGCTAGTACCACGATTTTGACATCTGGTGAGATTTTGCCAATACTTGCTCCGCACGGACCCAAACGTGCGTTTTGTGCACTTTTCTTAGAAAACGCACTGTTTTCCCGATTTGGCGAAGATTTGAGGCCAGTACCACGATTTTGACATCTGGTGTGCTCAAAAGTGAGATTTTCCTAAAACATGCTCCGGACGGCCCCAAACGTGCGTTTTGTGAACTTTTCCTAAAAATCGCACTGTTTTCCCGATTTGGCGAAGATTTCAGGCCAGTACCACGATTTTGACATCTGGTGTGCTCAAAAGTTAGATTTTGCCAAAAGTTGCTCCGCACGGCCCCAAACGTACGTATTCTGCACTTTTCCTAGAAATCGCACTGTTTTCCTGATTTGGCGAAGATTTGGGGCCAGTACCACGATTTTGACATCTGGTGTGCTCAAAAGTGAGATTTTGCCAAAACTTGCTCCCCAGGGCCCCAAACGTGCGTTTTGTGCACTTTATAGCAATCGCACTGTTTTCCCGATTTGGCGAAGATTTCAGGCCAGTACCACGATTTTGACATCTGGTGTGCTCAAAAGTGAGATTTTGCCAAAAGTTGCTCCGCACGGCCCCAAACGTGCGTATTGTGCAGTTTTCCTAGAAATCGCACTGTTTTCCCGATTTGGCGAAGATTTGGGGCCAGTACCACGATTTTGACATCTGGTGTGCTCAAAAGTGAGATTTTGCCAAAAGTTGCTCCGCACGGCCCCAAACGTGCGTATTGTGCACTTTTCCTAGAAATCGCACTGTTTTCCCGATTTGGCGAAGATTTGGGGCCAGTACCACGATTTTGACATCTGGTGTGGTCAAAAGTGAGATTTTGCCAAAACTTGCTCCCCAGGGCCCCAAACGTGCGTTTTGTGCACTTTATAGCAATCGCACTGTTTTCCCGATTTGGCGAAGATTTGGGGCCAGTACCACGATTTTGACATCTGGTGTGCTCAAAAGTGAGATTTTGTCAAAACCTGCTCCGCACGGCCCCAAACGTGCGTTTTGTGCACTTTTCTTAGAAATCGCACTGTTTTCACGATTTGGCGAAAATTTGGGGCCATTACCACGATTTTGACATCTGGTGTGCTCAAAAGTGAGATTTTGCCAAAACTTGCTCCGCACGGCCCCAAACGTGCGTTTTGTGCACTTTTCATAGAAATCGCACTGTTTTTACGATTTGGCGAAGGTTTGAGGCCAGTATCACGATTTTGACATCTGGTGTGCTCAAAAGTGAGATTTTCCCAAAACTTGCTCCGCACGGCCCCAAACGTGAGTTTTGTGCACTTTTCATAGAAATCGCACTGTTTTCTCGATTTGGCGAAGATTTGAGGCCAGGTTTTCTGTTAGTAATCATGACCACCAGCTAATGTTTAGCAATTGTATAGGTAAACACATGACACATCAACATTACTGCTTCAGCTTTATTATTGGAACGGTGATCAGTATCTAAAATTTCCTCACAATATCAGGACGTGTACGGTACATAGATTATGCAAGTTGAGAACCTGATCACCTTAACATGAGTTGTCAGTGCAATTGAATACAAATTCACTGTAGTTATATAGCTATGTGAACTGTATTTGAGACCAGTAAGGAGAATGTACATCTTCAAATTAATTTTGATTTTGAGATTTTTAAAAGGACTTACTGGTCATGAATGCCGAAGTTCTGGTCGTAACCTACGAATTCTCCATACTGGTCTCTAAACATTGCTTATGGTATTTGCAGTGGATCTGTTGCTCCATCTTAAATATTCATGTTTTGTAATCAAGTTCGTAATTCTCATGACCTGTATCCAAAATATAGTATTGGTATACATCCACTTTCAGACCAATTTACCTTCTGACAAAAATTAATGAAGATAGGTTGAAGGGTGGTGGGAGGCTTTTGGTACCCAGTGCCATAGCAGTTACAGCAACCCACAGCTCAAAACTCAAAACTGACCAGTACCACCTCCCATTTAATTTATTTTAAGAAGACAGGGGACTAAGTACAAGTTAAATGAAAGCGGACTGGGAACAAAAATGTCTCAACTTTAAATTTCGGGGCCATTGCCGGCATATAACCCATCCTCTCCAGTCAAATCAAAAATTCCATCTCTCCCTCCCACATCACTAAAATTTTGCAGTGCATCCTCCCCCGAGATTCGCGAGGTTCTGCGAGACACGTATTTCTAGTATGTTTTGGTTTTATCTTGTTATTTTCTCTAGTTTTGCGAAGATTTCCTAAGTCACCCCTTTGTTGTAAGTTTGCCATGTGACTCCAGTAGTGATTCCCTTTGTCAGTTATAGCCCTTATAAGTAATTTTCAGTCTTGCATCGTTTCGAGCTTAGCATGCGTTAGCCTTGTTTGGCTATTCGAGCTTTAGAATAATATCCTTTTTTATGTTTTACGCTAGTTAGGCCTTATCAGACACTGGACCATTCACAGTTTATCAATTGTCTTCCTTGGACCATATTATTCATAGTCATTTTCCTTTCATTGTTGTATTGATTAGTATTATATATTTCCCTCGTTTTTGTTTGATTTAAGTTCTTCTGATTTTATTGAACCCGTAATTCTAATGGAATGATCGGAATGTTACATTTCAACTTTGCATGCATGAAATTAGCTTAGTTTTCTTTGCTTGTATCTTGTGTTCAGTTTACGATATGACCTAGGATCGTTCGATGAATAAATTGATGTGATTCGAGCGTTTTGTCCGTAAAGTATATCCTCGTTTGGTGTCGTATCCTTAGCAAGTTAGTCGTTCCGCTTTGAATCCGATCGCTACAGTAAAATAACACCGTGGTAGTCGTCTGACCAAGTCTCCTAAGTTACGACATGGCCAGCTCACAAGTAGAACTCGAAGAACATAAAGAACTTAAACAAACAGAAGAGAACTCGAATCAACAGACTGATTCGCTAAGCGCTGATCACGTCCCAAACGGAAATTCGGAAGGGTGTGATCAAGGAAAACAGATAGAAAACCGCGAAGGGAAATTTACCGGGAAAGGAAAGGCTTATTTTTCGGATATTCGCGGTAAGGCGCGCCAAAAGCGCCTATTCGGCCTTTTCAAAGCAGATTACGAAAATCCCTCAATCACTGGACGATAAAGCTGATGTACAAACTCTTGAAACCGAAAGAGATTCTTTAGATAAGCTGAAAGAAGACTTTAACGAAGCACAAAAGCCTTTGACGAGTTGATTGATAACGAGGAAGACAAACAGGACTCGTATCAGTGGTTTGACATCCGTGATAGAGAATGTTCTGAAATAAGAGCTAAACTCACCGAAAGATTTCACGCCTTGGAACAAATAAAGTCGAAATCTCGTGCTAGTCGGTGAAGTCGGGCTACTCTAATAGGTCCAAATCAAGTTTAGCTTCGGGAAAAACAAGAGCAAGCTCAAGCCGCTCGATCAAATTAGAAGCCACCGCAAGAACCGCTAGATTAAAGGCAGAAATGACCTTTCTCGAGCGTGACAGCGACATTCGACGCATCCAATTGATGAAAGATATTGCTATCGCAGAAGCGGAAGAGAAAGCAATTAGAGAAACTCTAGAACAAGAGAAGCGAGCGGAAATAAAAAGAAAACCGTCAATTGAATTGGACTCCAGGGCGTCGCCATTTGTTCCAAAGTTACCGCACAAAAACCCACAGGAAATCCGAGTAGAAAATAATTTAGCAATTATTAAACAAGAAAGCGACCAAACTGACACTAAACCCATTCTTCCCGTGCCGATCACGCAAGACCACAACACAAACGATTCATGTCACGAATCATCTAAGGAGTCGTTAAAGGAACTAATAAACCTGCAAGCAAAACAAACCAAACTTAGTTCACTTTTGATACAAAAGCAAAAAAGAATGAACTTGCCAGCTAAGGAACCCCCAGTCTTCTCAGGAAATGCTTTCGATTATCCCGCATTCATCACAGCATTCGACTCAATCATCTCCGAAAAAGGATCGCCTGTACTTCCTCAACAAATACACTGAAGGCAAGGCCAATGAAGTAGTTAAAGGATTTCTCGCAGTCAATTCAGAACATTCACACACAGAAACACGAAAACTTCTAGATCAGCGATTCGGCAATCCTGTCCACGTGGCTGAGGCCTATAAGTCACGCCTCCGTAATTGGCCGCAGATAGGAGACGGAGATAGCGCTCAGTTACAAGCGTTTTCCGATTTTCTCTTCCGTTGTCAAGAGGCTGTGAAGATCGTAGGATCGATAAGCGAATTACACTCGAATAAAAACCTCATTCAAGTCAGCGCAAAACTCCCGTCGTATTCCGGGGTCAAGTGGTGCCGTCACGCTTATGAAACCCAAACAAAATCTGGCTCGAAGGCAGTAACTTTCAGCGAATTCGTTCGATTCGTTAAAGGAGAATCCGATCTGGCAAATGACCCAGTTTTCTCGCCTGATGCTCTAAAGAGGGAAAGAAGGGGTCATACAGAAAACACCACAAGGGATAACAGGTCAAGAGGGCGGAACAAAAACTTCAAGGTAGACAGCTTAGCGACTGATACTACGCAAGAACAACCGTTGCATGGTTTACAAATGCCCCCTCTGCGAGAAGAACCACGCTCTCGAAAGATGCCAAGAATTTAAGAAGAAGAAAGTAGAAGAGAGAGTCGAGTTCATAAAGGCAAAGGGCCTCTACTTTGGCTGCTTGAAATCAGGGCTCCTGTCCATAAGCTGCCAGTCTAGAATCACCTGCGAAAAGTATGGCAAGTTACATTTCACCCTCCGGCATGTCACGAAGCCTGTTAAATCCCCTACAAAGAAGAATCAAATAGGGAATTCTAGCAAGCAAGCTAAAGAGTCAAGCAAGGAAGAATTGACGAACGCCAGCACAAGTGTTAGCAATTGCTGTATCGGAGCAACTACTTGTATGGTTGTACCTGTCGTTCTATCTCACAAGGAGAATCCATCTGTGGAGATTAACATTACGCACTCCTGGATAATGGAAGTGACTCCACCTTTATCAACAGCTCCACCCTCGACAAGTTAGAAGTCGATAGAGCAGAAATCACTCTAAAGTTGAATACTATGTATGGACAGACTGAGATTGTAGCAAAAAAGATAGAAGGCTTGGTCGTCCAACATATCAACAAGGCCGAGACACCCATCACGCTCCCAAAGGCATACTCAAGAGAGGTCATACCCTCAAAGAAAGGCCAGATACCAACGCCCGAAATAGCACGTAAATGGTCCCATTTCGGTCGGATCAAGGATCAGCTTCTCCCCGTACAAGAAGATATGGAAATTGGCATTCTAATAGGATGTAACTGCCAAAGGCGCTGAGTCCGCGAGAAGTGATCCTTGGAAACGATGACGATCCATACGTCGTGAGAACTCAAATGGGGAATCATTGGTCCAGCAAATCCAACCAATGACGCATCAGCAGAAGAGGATGACACTTCAACCTGTCACAGAGTCGTTACTCGCGAAATCGGAAGTTCTAGACTGAACAGCAGATTCGTCACAGAGGCACATACAAAGGAGGTGATAAACCCCTTCGCAGTAAGAAAAATGTTCGAGCTCGACTTTTCGGAGCATGACAATTAGGGGTAACCAGCATTCTCCCAAGAAGACCGAAAGTTCCTGGACATCGCAAAGAAAGGAATCCGCCTCCGATTTGACAGCCACTATGAAATGCCTCTGCCGATGAAGGAAGCGACACCTGCACTTCCGCACAACTTCGCAATGGCCTGGAACCGACTCAAACCTCTAAAGGAAAGATTAGAATCTAACGAAACGTACCGTGGTCATTACGTAGAGTTCATGCAGAAAAGGCTCCACGGAGTACCCCACCAGACGAAGGCCCCGGTTTTGACATCTGGTGTGCTCAAAAGTGAGATTTTCCCAAAACTTGCTCCGCACGGCCCCAAACGTGCGTTTTGTGCACTTTTCATAGAAAACGCACTGTTTCCCCGATTTGGCGAAGATTTGAGGCCAGTACCACGATTTTGACATCTGGTGTGCTCAAAAGTGAGATTTTGCCAAAACTTGCTCCGTACGGCCCCAAACGTGAGTTTTGTGCACTTCTCATAGAAAACGCACTGTTTTCACGATTTGGCAAAGATTTGAGGCCAGTACCACGATTTTGACATCTGGTGTGCTCAAAAGTGAGATTTTGCCAAAACTTGCTCCGGACGTCCCGAAACGTGCGTTTTGTGCACTTTTCCTACAAATCGCACTGGTTTCCGATTGGCGAAGATATGAGGCCAGTACGACGATTTTGACATCTGGTGTGCTCAAAAGTGAGATCCGCGAGAAGTGATCCTTGGAAACGATGACGATCCATACGTCGTGAGAACTCAAATGGGGAATCATTGGTCCAGCAAATCCAACCAATGACGCATCAGCAGAAGAGGATGACACTTCAACCTGTCACAGAGTCGTTACTCGCGAAATCGGAAGTTCTAGACTGAACAGCAGATTCGTCACAGAGGCACATACAAAGGAGGTGATAAACCCCTTCGCAGTAAGAAAAATGTTCGAGCTCGACTTTTCGGAGCATGACAATTAGGGGTAACCAGCATTCTCCCAAGAAGACCGAAAGTTCCTGGACATCGCAAAGAAAGGAATCCGCCTCCGATTTGACAGCCACTATGAAATGCCTCTACCGATGAAGGAAGCGACACCTGCACTTCCGCACAACTGCGCAATGGCCTGGAACCGACTCAAACCTCTAAAGGAAAGATTAGAATCTAACGAAACGTACCGTGGTCATTACGTAGAGTTCATGCAGAAAAGGCTCCACGGAGTACCCAACCAGACGAAGGTCCCGGTTTTGACATCTGGTGTGCTCAAAAGTGAGATTTTCCCAAAACTTGCTCCGCACGGCCCCAAACGTGCGTTTTGTGCACTTTTCATAGAAAACGCACTGTTTCCCCGATTTGGCGAAGATTTGGGGGCAGTACCACGATTTTGACATCTGGTGTGCTCAAAAGTGAGATTTTGCCAAAACTTGCTCCGCACGGCCCCAAACGTGAGTTTTGTGCACTTTTCATAGAAAACGCGCTGTTTTCACGATTTGGCGAAGATTTGAGGCCAGTACCACGATTTTGACATCTGGTGTGCTCAAAAGTGAGATTTTGCCGAAACTTGCTCCGCACGGCCCCAAACGTGAGTTTTGTGCACTTTTCATAGAAAACGCGCTGTTCTCACGATTTGGCGAAGATTTGAGGCCAGTACCACGATTTTGACATCTGGTGTGCTCAAAAGTGAGATTTTCCCAAAACTTGCTCCGCACGGCCCCAAACGTGCGTTTTGTGCACTTTTCATAGAAAACGCACTGTTTTCCCGATTTGGCGAAGATTTGAGGCCAGTACCACGATTTTGACATCTGGTGTGCTCAAAAGTGAGATTTTCCTAAAACTTGCTCCGGACGGCCCCAAACGTGCGTTTTGTGAACTTTTCCTAAAAATCGCACTGTTTTCCCGATTTGGCGAAGATTTCAGGCCAGCACCACGATTTTGACATCTGGTGTGCTCAAAAGTTAGATTTTGCCAAAAGTTGCTCCGCACGGCCCCAAACGTACGTATTGTGCACTTTTCCTAGAAATCGCACTGTTTTCCCGATTTGGCGAAGATTTGGGGCCAGTACCACGATTTTGACATCTGGTGTGCTCAAAAGTGAGATTTTGCCAAAAGTTGCTCCCCAGGGCCCCAAACGTGCGTTTTGTGCACTTTATAGCAATCGCACTGTTTTCCCGATTTGGCGAAGATTTCAGGCCAGTACCACGATTTTGACATCTGGTGTGCTCAAAAGTGAGATTTTGCCAAAAGTTGCTCCGCAAAGCCTTTGACGAGTTGATTGATAACGAGGAAGACAAACAGGACTCGTATCAGTGGTTTGACATCCGTGATAGAGAATGTTCTGAAATAAGAGCTAAACTCACCGAAAGATTACACGCCTTGGAACAAATAAAGTCGAAATCTCGTGCTAGTCGGTGAAGTCGGGCTACTCTAATAGGTCCAAATCAAGTTTAGCTTCGGGAAAAACAAGAGCAAGCTCAAGCCGCTCGATCAAATTAGAAGCCACCGCAAGAACCGCTAGATTAAAGGCAGAAATGACCTTTCTCGAGCGTGACAGCGACATTCGACGCATCCAATTGATGAAAGATATTGCTATCGCAGAAGCGGAAGAGAAAGCAATTAGAGAAACTCTAGAACAAGAGAAGCGAGCGGAAATAAAAAGAAAACCGTCAATTGAATTGGACTCCAGGGCGTCGCCATTTGTTCCAAAGTTACCGCACAAAACCCACAGGAAAACCGAGTAGAAAATAATTTAGCAATTATTAAACAAGAAAGCGACCAAACTGACACTAAACCCATTCTTCCCGTGTCCATAAGCTGCCAGTCTAGAATCACCTGCGAAAAGTATGGCAAGTTACATTCCACCCTCCGGCATGTCACGAAGCCTGTTAAATCCCCTACAAAGAAGAATCAAATAGGGAACTCTAGGAAGCAAGCTAAAGAGTCAAGCAAGGAAGAATTGACGAACGCCAGCACAAGTGTTAGCAATTGCTGTATCGGAGCAACTACTTGTATGGTTGTACCTGTCGTTCTATCTCACAAGGAGAATCCATCTGTGGAGATTAACATTACGCACTCCTGGATAATGGAAGTGACTCCACCTTTATCAACAGCTCCACCCTCGACAAGTTAGAAGTCGATAGAGCAGAAATCACTCTAAAGTTGAATACTATGTATGGACAGACTGAGATTGTAGCAAAAAAGATAGAAGGCTTGGTCGTCCAACATATCAACAAGGCCGAGACACCCATCACGCTCCCAAAGGCATACTCAAGAGAGGTCATACCCTCAAAGAAAGGCCAGATACCAACGCCCGAAATAGCACGTAAATGGTCCCATTTCGGTCGGATCAAGGATCAGCTTCTCCCCGTACAAGAAGATATGGAAATTGGCATTCTAATAGGATGTAACTGCCAAAGGCGCTGAGTCCGCGAGAAGTCATCCTTGGAAACGATGACGATCCATACGTCGTGAGAACTCAAATGGGGAATCATTGGTCCAGCAAATCCAACCAATGACGCATCAGCAGAAGAGGATGACACTTCAACCTGTCACAGAGTCGTTACTCGCGAAATCGGAAGTTCTAGACTGAACAGCAGATTCGTCACAGAGGCACATACAAAGGAGGTGATAAACCCCTTCGCAGTAAGAAAAATGTTCGAGCTCGACTTTTCGGAGCATGACAATTAGGGGTAACCAGCATTCTCCCAAGAAGACCGAAAGTTCCTGGACATCGCAAAGAAAGGAATCCGCCTCCGATTTGACAGCCACTATGAAATGCCTCTGCCGATGAAGGAAGCGACACCTGCACTTCCGCACAACTTCGCAATGGCCTGGAACCGACTCAAACCTCTAAAGGAAAGATTAGAATCTAACGAAACGTACCGTGGTCATTACGTAGAGTTCATGCAGAAAAGGCTCCACGGAGTACCCAACCAGACGAAGGCCCCGGTTTTGACATCTGGTGTGCTCAAAAGTGAGATTTTCCCAAAACTTGCTCCGCACGGCCCCAAACGTGCGTTTTGTGCACTTTTCATAGAAAACGCACTGTTTCCCCGATTTGGCGAAGATTTGGGGGCAGTACCACGATTTTGACATCTGGTGTGCTCAAAAGTGAGATTTTGCCAAAACTTGCTCCGCACGGCCCCAAACGTGAGTTTTGTGCACTTTTCATAGAAAACGCGCTGTTTTCACGATTTGGCGAAGATTTGAGGCCAGTACCACGATTTTGACATCTGGTGTGCTCAAAAGTGAGATTTTGCCGAAACTTGCTCCAGACGGCCCCAAACGTGCGTTTTGTGCACTTTTTATAGAAATCGCACTGTTTTCCCGATTTGGCGAAGATTTGAGGCCAGTACCACGATTTTGACATCTGGTGTGCTCAAAAGTGAGATTTTCCCAAAACTTGCTCCGCACGGCCCCAAACGTGCGTTTTGTGCACTTTTCATAGGAAACGCACTGTTTTCCCGATTTGGCGAAGATTTGAGGCCAGTACCACGATTTTGACATCTGGTGTGCTCAAAAGTGAGATTTTCCCAAAATTTGCTCCGCACGGTCCCAAACGTGCGTTTTGTGCACTTCTTATAGAAATCGCACTGTTTTCCCGATTTGGCGAAGATTTGAGGCCAGTACCACGATTTTGACATCTGGTGTGCTCAAAAGTGAGATTTTCCCAAAACTTGCTCCGCACGGCCCCAAACGTGAGTTTTGTGCACTTCTCATAGAAAACGCACTGTTTTCACGATTTGGCGAAGATTTGAGGCCAGTACCACGATTTTGACATCTGGTGTGCTCAAAAGTGAGATTTTGCCAAAACTTGCTCCGGACGGCCCGAAACGTGCGTTTTGTGCACTTTTCCTACAAATCGCACTGGTTTCCGATTGGCGAAGATATGAGGCCAGTACCACGATTTTGACATCTGGTGTGCTCAAAAGTGAGATTTTGCCAAAACTTGCTCCCCAGGGCCCCAAACGTGCGTTTTGTGCACTTTATAGCAATCGCACTGTTTTCCCGATTTGGCGAAGATTTCAGGCCAGTACCACGATTTTGACATCTGGTGTGCTCAAAAGTGAGATTTTGCCAAAAGTTGCTCCGCACGGCCCCAAACGTACGTATTGTGCAGTTTTCCTAGAAATCGCACTGTTTTCCCGATTTGGCAAAGATTTGGGGCCAGTACCACGATTTTGACATCTGGTGTGCTCAAAAGTGAGATTTTGCCAAAAGTTGCTCCGCACGGCCCCAAACGTACGTATTGTGCACTTTTCCTAGAAATCGCACTGTTTTCCCGATTTGGCGAAGATTTGGGGCCAGTACCACGATTTTGACATCTGGTGTGCTCAAAAGTGAGATTTTGCCAAAACTTGCTCCCCAGGGCCCCAAACGTGCGTTTTATGCACTTTATAGCAATCGTACTGTTTTCCCGATTTGGCGAAGATTTGGGGCCAGTACCACGATTTTGACATCTGGTGTGCTCAAAAGTGAGATTTTGTCAAAACCTGCTCCGCACGGCCCCAAACGTGAGTTTTGTGCACTTTTCATAGAAAACGCACTGTTTTCACGATTTGGCGAAGATTTGAGGCCAGTACCACGATTTTGACATCTGGTGTGCTCAAAAGTTAGATTTTGCCAAAACGTGCTCCGCACGGCCCCAAACGTGCGTTTTGTGCACTTTTCTTAGAAATCGCACTGTTTTCACGATTTGGCGAAAATTTGAGGCCATTACCACGATTTTGACATCTGGTGTGCTCAAAAGTGAGATTTTGCCAAAACTTGCTCCGCACGGCCCCAAACGTGCGTTTTGTGCACTTTTCATAGAAATCGCACTGTTTTCACGATTTGGCGAAGGTTTGAGGCCAGTATCACGATTTTGACATCTGGTGTGCTCAAAAGTGAGATTTTCCCAAAACTTGCTCCGCACGGCCCCAAACGTGAGTTTTGTGCACTTTTCATAGAAATCGCACTGTTTTCTCGATTTGGCGAAGATTTGAGGCCAGGTTTTCTGTTAGTAATCATGACCACCAGCTAATGTTTAGCAATTGTATAGGTTAACACATGACACATCAACATTACTGCTTCAGCTTTATTATTGGAACGGTGATCAGTATCTAAAATTTCCTCACAATATCAGGACGTGTACGGTACATAGATTATGCAAGTTGAGAACCTGATCACCTTAACATGAGTTGTCAGTGCAATTGAATACAAATTCACTGTAGTTATATAGCTATGTGAACTGTATTTGAGACCAGTAAGGAGAATGTACATCTTCAAATTAATTTTGATTTTGAGATTTTTAAAAGGACTTACTGGTCATGAATGCCGAAGTTCTGGTCGTAACCTACGAATTCTCCATACTGGTCTCTAAACATTGCTTATGGTATTTGCAGTGGATCTGTTGCTCCATCTTAAATATTCATGTTTTGTAATCAAGTTCGTAATTCTCATGACCTGTATCCAAAATATAGTATTGGTATACATCCACTTTCAGACCAATTTACCTTCTGACAAAAATTAATGAAGATAGGTTGAAGGGTGGTGGGAGGCTTTTGGTACCCAGTGCCATAGCAGTTACAGCAACCCACAGCTCAAAACTCAAAACTGACCAGTACCACCTCCCATTTAATTTATTTTAAGAAGACAGGGGACTAAGTACAAGTTAAATGAAAGCGGACTGGGAACAAAAATGTCTCAACTTTAAATTTCGGGGCCATTGCCGGCATATAACCCATCCTCTCCAGTCAAATCAAAAATTCCATCTCTCCCTCCCACATCACTAAAATTTTGCAGTGCATCCTCCCCCGAGATTCGCGAGGTTCTGCGAGACACGTATTTCTAGTATGTTTTGGTTTTATCTTGTTATTTTCTCTAGTTTTGCGAAGATTTCCTAAGTCACCCCTTTGTTGTAAGTTTGCCATGTGACTCCAGTAGTGATTCCCTTTGTCAGTTATAGCCCTTATAAGTAATTTTCAGTCTTGCATCGTTTCGAGCTTAGCATGCGTTAGCCTTGTTTGGCTATTCGAGCTTTAGAATAATATCCTTTTTTATGTTTTACGCTAGTTAGGCCTTATCAGACACTGGACCATTCACAGTTTATCAATTGTCTTCCTTGGACCATATTATTCATAGTCATTTTCCTTTCATTGTTGTATTGATTAGTATTATATATTTCCCTCGTTTTTGTATGATTTAAGTTCTTCTGATTTTATTGAACCCGTAATTCTAATGGAATGATCGGAATGTTACATTTCAACTTTGCATGCATGAAATTAGCTTAGTTTTCTTTGCTTGTATCTTGTGTTCAGTTTACGATATGACCTAGGATCGTTCGATGAATAAATTGATGTGATTCGAGCGTTTTGTCCGTAAAGTATATCCTCGTTTGGTGT
Organism: Dendrophyllia cribrosa; assembly: GCA_024195265.1. NCBI lineage: Eukaryota > Metazoa > Cnidaria > Anthozoa > Scleractinia > Dendrophylliidae > Dendrophyllia > Dendrophyllia cribrosa. Next base: position 30,975,354 of record JAJLRJ010000008.1, on the reverse strand, counting down.
CGTATCCTTAGCAAGTTAGTCGTTCCGCTTTGAATCCGATCGCTACAGTAAAATAACACCGTGGTAGTCGTCTGACCAAGTCTCCTAAGTTACGACATGGCCAGCTCACAAGTAGAACTCGAAGAACATAAAGAACTTAAACAAACAGAAGAGAACTCGAATCAACAGACTGATTCGCTAAGCGCTGATCACGTCCCAAACGGAAATTCGGAAGGGTGTGATCAAGGAAAACAGATAGAAAACCGCGAAGGGAAATTTACCGGGAAAGGAAAGGCTTATTTTTCGGATATTCGCGGTAAGGCGCGCCAAAAGCGCCTATTCCGCCTTTTCAAAGCAGATTACGAAAATCCTTCAATCACTGGACGATAAAGCTGATGTACAAACTCTTGAAACCGAAAGAGATTCTTTAGATAAGCTGAAAGAAGACTTTAACGAAGCACAAAAGCCTTTGACGAGTTGATTGATAACGAGGAAGACAAACAGGACTCGTATCAGTGGTTTGACATCCGTGATAGAGAATGTTCTGAAATAAGAGCTAAACTCACCGAAAGATTTCACGCCTTGGAACAAATAAAGTCGAAATCTCGTGCTAGTCGGTGAAGTCGGGCTACTCTAATAGGTCCAAATCAAGTTTAGCTTCGGGAAAAACAAGAGCAAGCTCAAGCCGCTCGATCAAATTAGAAGCCACCGCAAGAACCGCTAGATTAAAGGCAGAAATGACCTTTCTCGAGCGTGACAGCGACATTCGACGCATCCAATTGATGAAAGATATTGCTATCGCAGAAGCGGAAGAGAAAGCAATTAGAGAAACTCTAGAACAAGAGAAGCGAGCGGAAATAAAAAGAAAACCGTCAATTGAATTGGACTCCAGGGCGTCGCCATTTGTTCCAAAGTTACCGCACAAAAACCCACAGGAAATCCGAGTAGAAAATAATTTAGCAATTATTAAACAAGAAAGCGACCAAACTGACACTAAACCCATTCTTCCCGTGCCGATCACGCAAGACCACAACACAAACGATTCATGTCACGAATCATCTAAGGAGTCGTTAAAGGAACTAATAAACCTGCAAGCAAAACAAACCAAACTTAGTTCACTTTTGATACAAAAGCAGAAAAGAATGAACTTGCCAGCTAAGGAACCCCCAGTCTTCTCAGGAAATGCTTTCGATTATCCCGCATTCATCACAGCATTCGACTCAATCATCTCCGAAAAAGGATCGCCTGTACTTCCTCAACAAATACACTGAAGGCAAGGCCAATGAAGTAGTTAAAGGATTTCTCGCAGTCAATTCAGAACATTCACACACAGAAACACGAAAACTCCTAGATCAGCGATTCGGCAATCCTGTCCACGTGGCTGAGGCCTATAAGTCACGCCTCCGTAATTGGCCGCAGATAGGAGACGGAGATAGCGCTCAGTTACAAGCGTTTTCCGATTTTCTCTTCCGTTGTCAAGAGGCTGTGAAGATCGTAGGATCGATAAGCGAATTACACTCGAATAAAAACCTAATTCAAGTCAGCGCAAAACTCCCGTCGTATTCCGGGGTCAAGTGGTGCCGTCACGCTTATGAAACCCAAACAAAATCTGGCTCGAAGGCAGTAACTTTCAGCGAATTCGTTCGATTCGTTAAAGGAGAATCCGATCTGGCAAATGACCCAGTTTTCTCGCCTGATGCTCTAAAGAGGGAAAGAAGGGGTCATACAGAAAACACCACAAGGGATAACAGGTCAAGAGGGCGGAACAAAAACTTCAAGGTAGACAGCTTAGCGACTGATACTACGCAAGAACAACCGTTGCATGGTTTACAAATGCCCCCTCTGCGAGAAGAACCACGCTCTCGAAAGATGCCAAGAATTTAAGAAGAAGAAAGTAGAAGAGAGAGTCGAGTTCATAAAGGCATAGGGCCTCTACTTTGGCTGCTTGAAATCAGGGCTCCTGTCCATAAGCTGCCAGTCTAGAATCACCTGCGAAAAGTATGGCAAGTTACATTCCACCCTCCGGCATGTCACGAAGCCTGTTAAATCCCCTACAAAGAAGAATCAAATAGGGAATTCTAGCAAGCAAGCTAAAGAGTCAAGCAAGGAAGAATTGACGAACGCCAGCACAAGTGTTAGCAATTGCTGTATCGGAGCAACTACTTGTATGGTTGTACCTGTCGTTCTATCTCACAAGGAGAATCCATCTGTGGAGATTAACATTACGCACTCCTGGATAATGGAAGTGACTCCACCTTTATCAACAGCTCCACCCTCGACAAGTTAGAAGTCGATAGAGCAGAAATCACTCTAAAGTTGAATACTATGTATGGACAGACTGAGATTGTAGCAAAAAAGATAGAAGGCTTGGTCGTCCAACATATCAACAAGGCCGAGACACCCATCACGCTCCCAAAGGCATACTCAAGAGAGGTCATACCCTCAAAGAAAGGCCAGATACCAACGCCCGAAATAGCACGTAAATGGTCCCATTTCGGTCGGATCAAGGATCAGCTTCTCCCCGTACAAGAAGATATGGAAATTGGCATTCTAATAGGATGTAACTGCCAAAGGTGCTGAGTCCGCGAGAAGTGATCCTTGGAAACGATGACGATCGATACGTCGTGAGAACTCAAATGGGGAATCATTGGTCCAGCAAATCCAACCAATGACGCATCAGCAGAAGAGGATGACACTTCAACCTGTCACAGAGTCGTTACTCGCGAAATCGGAAGTTCTAGACTGAACAGCAGATTCGTCACAGAGGCACATACAAAGGAGGTGATAAACCCCTTCGCAGTAAGAAAAATGTTCGAGCTCGACTTTTCGGAGCATGACAATTAGGGGTAACCAGCATTCTCCCAAGAAGACCGAAAGTTCCTGGACATCGCAAAGAAAGGAATCCGCCTCCGATTTGACAGCCACTATGAAATGCCTCTGCCGATGAAGGAAGCGACACCTGCACTTCCGCACAACTGCGCAATGGCCTGGAACCGACTCAAACCTCTAAAGGAAAGATTAGAATCTAACGAAACGTACCGTGGTCATTACGTAGAGTTCATGCAGAAAAGGCTCCACGGAGTACCCAACCAGACGAAGGTCCCGGTTTTGACATCTGGTGTGCTCAAAAGTGAGATTTTCCCAAAACTTGCTCCGCACGGCCCCAAACGTGAGTTTTGTGCACTTTTCATAGAAAACGCGCTGTTTTCACGATTTGGCGAAGATTTGAGGCCAGTACCACGATTTTGACATCTGGTGTGCTCAAAAGTGAGATTTTGCCAAAATTTGCTCCGCACGGTCCCAAACGTGCGCTTTGTGCCCTTTTCATAGAAAACGCACTGTTTTCACGATTTGGCGAAGATTTGAGACCAGTACCCGCGATTTTAACATCTGGTGTGCTGAAAAGTGAGATTTTGCCAAAACTTGCTCCGCACGGCCCCAAACGTGAGTTTTGTGCACTTTTCATAGAAAACGCACTGTTTTCCCGATTTGGCGAAGATTTGAGGCCAGTACCACGATTTTGACATCTGGTGTGCTGAAAAGTGAGATTTTCCCAAAATTTGCTCCGCACGGTCCCAAACGTGCGTTTTGTGCACTTTTTATAGAAATCGCACTGTTTTCCCGATTTGGCGAAGATTTGAGGCCAGTACCACGATTTTGACATCTGGTGTGCTCAAAAGTGAGATTTTCCCAAAACTTGCTCCGCACGGCCCCAAACGTGGGTTTTGTGCACTTTTCATAGAAAACGCACTGTTTTCCCGATTTGGCGAAGATTTGAGGCCAGTACCACCATTTTGACATCTGGTGTGCTCAAAAGTGAGATTTTGCCAAAACTTGCTCCGTACGGCCCCAAACGTGAGTTTTGTGCACTTCTCATAGAAAACGCACTGTTTTCACGATTTGGCGAAGATTTGAGGCCAGTACCACGATTTTGACATCTGGTGTGCTCAAAAGTGAGATTTTGCCAAAACTTGCTCCGGACGTCCCGAAACGTGCGTTTTGTGCACTTTTCCTACAAATCGCACTGGTTTCCGATTGGCGAAGATATGAGGCCAGTACCACGATTTTGACATCTGGTGTGCTCAAAAGTGAGATTTTGCCACAACTTGCTCCGGACGGCCCCAAACGTCCGTTTTGTGCACTTTTCCTACAAATCGCACTGTTTTCCCGATTTGGCGAAGATTTGAGGCCAGTACCACGATTTTGACATCTGGTGTGCTCAAAAGTGAGATTTTCCCAAAATTTGCTCCGCACGGTCGCAAACGTGCGTTTTGTGCACTTCTTACAGAAAATGGCACTGTTTTCCCGATTTGGCGTAGATTTGAGGCCAGTACCACGATTTTGACATCTGGTGTGCTCAAAAGTGAGATTTTCCCAAAACTTGCTCCGCACGGCCCCAAACGTGCGTTTTGTGCACTTTTCATAGAAAACGCACTGTTTTCCCGATTTGGCGAAGATTTGAGTCCAGTACCACGATTTTGACATCTGGTGTGCTCAAAAGTGAGATTTTCCTAAAACTTGCTCCGGACGGCCCCAAACGTGCGTTTTGTGAACTTTTCCTAAAAATCGCACTGTTTTCCCGATTTGGCGAAGATTTCAGGCCAGTACCACGATTTTGACATCTGGTGTGCTCAAAAGTGAGATTTTGCCAAAAGTTGCTCCGCAAAGCCTTTGACGAGTTGATTGATAACGAGGAAGACAAACAGGACTCGTATCAGTGGTTTGACATCCGTGATAGAGAATGTTCTGAAATAAGAGCTAAACTCACCGAAAGATTACACGCCATGGAACAAATAAAGTCGAAATCCGTGCTAGTCGGTGAAGTCGGGCTACTCTAATAGGTCCAAATCAAGTTTAGCTTCGGGAAAAACAAGAGCAAGCTCAAGCCGCTCGATCAAATTAGAAGCCACCGCAAGAACCGCTAGATTAAAGGCAGAAATGACCTTTCTCGAGCGTGACAGCGACATTCGACGCATCCAATTGATGAAAGATATTGCTATCGCAGAAGCGGAAGAGAAAGCAATTAGAGAAACTCTAGAACAAGAGAAGCGAGCGGAAATAAAAAGAAAACCGTCAATTGAATTGGACTCCAGGGCGTCGCCATTTGTTCCAAAGTTACCGCACAAAAACCCACAGGAAAACCGAGTAGAAAATAATTTAGCAATTATTAAACAAGAAAGCGACCAAACTGACCCTAAACCCATTCTTCCCGTGTCCATAAGCTGCCAGTCTAGAATCACCTGCGAAAAGTATGGCAAGTTACATTCCACCCTCCGGCATGTCACGAAGCCTGTTAAATCCCCTACAAAGAAGAATCAAATAGGGAACTCTAGGAAGCAAGCTAAAGAGTCAAGCAAGGAAGAATTGACGAACGCCAGCACAAGTGTTAGCAATTGCTGTATCGGAGCAACTACTTGTATGGTTGTACCTGTCGTTCTATCTCACAAGGAGAATCCATCTGTGGAGATTAACATTACGCACTCCTGGATAATGGAAGTGACTCCACCTTTATCAACAGCTCCACCCTCGACAAGTTAGAAGTCGATAGAGCAGAAATCACTCTAAAGTTGAATACTATGTATGGACAGACTGAGATTGTAGCAAAAAAGATAGAAGGCTTGGTCGTCCAACATATCAACAAGGCCGAGACACCCATCACGCTCCCAAAGGCATACTCAAGAGAGGTCATACCCTCAAAGAAAGGCCAGATACCAACGCCCGAAATAGCACGTAAATGGTCCCATTTCGGTCGGATCAAGGATCAGCTTCTCCCCGTACAAGAAGATATGGAAATTGGCATTCTAATAGGATGTAACTGCCAAAGGCGCTGAGTCCGCGAGAAGTGATCCTTGGAAACGATGACGATCCATACGTCGTGAGAACTCAAATGGGGAATCATTGGTCCAGCAAATCCAACCAATGACGCATCAGCAGAAGAGGATGACACTTCAACCTGTCACAGAGTCGTTACTCGCGAAATCGGAAGTTCTAGACTGAACAGCAGATTCGTCACAGAGGCACATACAAAGGAGGTGATAAACCCCTTCGCAGTAAGAAAAATGTTCGAGCTCGACTTTTCGGAGCATGACAATTAGGGGTAACCAGCATTCTCCCAAGAAGACCGAAAGTTCCTGGACATCGCAAAGAAAGGAATCCGCCTCCGATTTGACAGCCACTATGAAATGCCTCTGCCGATGAAGGAAGCGACACCTGCACTTCCGCACAACTGCGCAATGGCCTGGAACCGACTCAAACCTCTAAAGGAAAGATTAGAATCTAACGAAACGTACCGTGGTCATTACGTAGAGTTCATGCAGAAAAGGCTCCACGGAGTACCCAACCAGACGAAGGCCCCGGTTTTGACATCTGGTGTGCTCAAAAGTGAGATTTTCCCAAAACTTGCTCCGCACGGCCCCAAACGTGCGTTTTGTGCACTTTTCATAGAAAACGCACTGTTTCCCCGATTTGGCGAAGATTTGGGGGGCAGTACCACGATTTTGACATCTGGTGTGCTCAAAAGTGAGATTTTGCCAAAACTTGCTCCGCACGGCCCCAAACGTGAGTTTTGTGCACTTTTCATAGAAAACGCGCTGTTTTCACGATTTGGCGAAGATTTGAGGCCAGTACCACGATTTTGACATCTGGTGTGCTCAAAAGTGAGATTTTCCCAAAATTTGCTCCGCACGGTCCCAAACGTGCCTTTTGTGCACTTTTTATAGAAATCGCACCGTTTTCCCGATTTCGCGAAGATTTGAGGCCAGTACCACGATTTTGACATCTGGTGTGCTCAAAAGAAAGATTTTCCCAAAACTTGCTCCGCACGGCCCCAAACGTACGTATTGTGCACTTTTCCTAGAAATCGCACTGTTTTCCCGATTTGGCGAAGATTTGGGACCAGTACCACGATTTTGACATCTGGTGTGCTCAAAAGTGAGATTTTGCCAAAAGTTGCTCCCCAGGGCCCCAAACGTGCGTTTTGTGCACTTTATAGCAATCGCACTGTTTTCCCGATTTGGCGAAGATTTCAGGCCAGTACCACGATTTTGACATCTGGTGTGCTCAAAAGTGAGATTTTGCCAAAAGTTGCTCCGCAAAGCCTTTGACGAGTTGATTGATAACGAGGAAGACAAACAGGACTCGTATCAGTGGTTTGACATCCGTGATAGAGAATGTTCTGAAATAAGAGCTAAACTCACCGAAAGATTTCACGCCTTGGAACAAATAAAGTCGAAATCTCGTGCTAGTCGGTGAAGTCGGGCTACTCTAATAGGTCCAAATCAAGTTTAGCTTCGGGAAAAACAAGAGCAAGCTCAAGCCGCTCGATCAAATTAGAAGCCATCGCAAGAACCGCTAGATTAAAGGCAGAAATGACCTTTCTCGAGCGTGACAGCGACATTCGACGCATCCAATTGATGAAAGATATTGCTATCGCAGAAGCGGAAGAGAAAGCAATTAGAGAAACTCTAGAACAAGAGAAGCGAGCGGAAATAAAAAGAAAACCGTCAATTGAATTGGACTCCAGGGCGTCGCCATTTGTTCCAAAGTTACCGCACAAAAACCCACAGGAAAACCGAGTAGAAAATAATTTAGCAATTATTAAACAAGAAAGCGACCAAACTGACACTAAACCCATTCTTCCCGTGTCCATAAGCTGCAAGTCTAGAATCACCTGCGAAAAGTATGGCAAGTTACATTCCACCCTCCGGCATGTCACGAAGCCTGTTAAATCCCCTACAAAGAAGAATCAAATAGGGAACTCTAGGAAGCAAGCTAAAGAGTCAAGCAAGGAAGAATTGACGAACGCCAGCACAAGTGTTAGCAATTGCTGTATCGGAGCAACTACTTGTATGGTTGTACCTGTCGTTCTATCTCACAAGGAGAATCCATCTGTGGAGATTAACATTACGCACTCCTGGATAATGGAAGTGACTCCACCTTTATCAACAGCTCCACCCTCGACAAGTTAGAAGTCGATAGAGCAGAAATCACTCTAAAGTTGAATACTATGTATGGACAGACTGAGATTGTAGCAAAAAAGATAGAAGGCTTGGTCGTCCAACATATCAACAAGGCCGAGACACCCATCACGCTCCCAAAGGCATACTCAAGAGAGGTCATACCCTCAAAGAAAGGCCAGATACCAACGCCCGAAATAGCACGTAAATGGTCCCATTTCGGTCGGATCAAGGATCAGCTTCTCCCCGTACAAGAAGATATGGAAATTGGCATTCTAGTAGGATGTAACTGCCAAAGGCGCTGAGTCCGCGAGAAGTGATCCTTGGAAACGATGACGATCCATACGTCGTGAGAACTCAAATGGGGAATCATTGGTCCAGCAAATCCAACCAATGACGCATCAGCAGAAGAGGATGACACTTCAACCTGTCACAGAGTCGTTACTCGCGAAATCGGAAGTTCTAGACTGAACAGCAGATTCGTCACAGAGGCACATACAAAGGAGGTGATAAACCCCTTCGCAGTAAGAAAAATGTTCGAGCTCGACTTTTCGGAGCATGACAATTAGGGGTAACCAGCATTCTCCCAAGAAGACCGAAAGTTCCTGGACATCGCAAAGAAAGGAATCCGCCTCCGATTTGACAGCCACTATGAAATGCCTCTGCCGATGAAGGAAGCGACACCTGCACTTCCGCACAACTGCGCAATGGCCTGGAACCGACTCAAACCTCTAAAGGAAAGATTAGAATCTAACGAAACGTACCGTGGTCATTACGTAGAGTTCATGCAGAAAAGGCTCCACGGAGTACCCAACCAGACGAAGGCCCCGGTTTTGACATCTGGTGTGCTCAAAAGTGAGATTTTCCCAAAACTTGCTCCGCACGGCCCCAAACGTGCGTTTTGTGCACTTTTCATAGAAAACGCACTGTTTCCCCGATTTGGCGAAGATTTGGGGGCAGTACCACGATTTTGACATCTGGTGTGCTCAAAAGTGAGATTTTGCCAAAACTTGCTCCGCACAGCCCCAAACGTGCGTTTTCTGTACTTTTCATAGGAATCGTACTGTTTTCCCGATTTGGCGTAGATTTGAGGCCAGTACCACGATTTTGACATCTGGTGTGCTCAAAAGTGAGATTTTGCCAAAACTTGCTCCGCACGGCCCCAAACGTGAGTTTTGTGCACTTTTCATAGAAAACGCGCTGTTTTCACGATTTGGCGAAGATTTGAGGCCAGTACCACGATTTTGACATCTGGTGTGCTCAAAAGTGAGATTTTGCCACAATTTGCTCCGGACGGCCCCAAACGTGCGTTTTGTGCACTCTTTATAGAAATCGCACTGTTTTCCCGATTTGGCCAAGATTTGAGGCCAGTACCACGAATTTGACATCTGGTGTGCTCAAAAGTGAGATTTTCCCAAAATTTGCTCCGCACGGTCCCAAACGTGCGTTTTGTGCACTTTTTATAGAAATCGCACCGTTTTCCCGATTTCGCGAAGATTTGAGGCCAGTACCACGATTTTGACATCTGGTGTGCTCAAAAGAAAGATTTTCCCAAAACTTGCTCCGCACGGCCCCAAACGTACGTATTGTGCACTTTTCCTAGAAATCGCACTGTTTTCCCGATTTGGCGAAGATTTGGGGCCAGTACCACGATTTTGACATCTGGTGTGCTCAAAAGTGAGATTTTGCCAAAAGTTGCTCCCCAGGGCCCCAAACGTGCGTTTTGTGCACTTTATAGCAATCGCACTGTTTTCCCGATTTGGCGAAGATTTCAGGCCAGTAGCACGATTTTGACATCTGGTGTGCTCAAAAGTGAGATTTTCCCAAAATTTGCTCCGCACGGTCGCAAACGTGCGTTTTGTGCGCTTCTTATAGAAATGGCACTGTTTTCCCGATTTGGCGAAGATTTGAGGCCAGTACCACGATTTTGACATCTGGTGTGCTCAAAAGTGAGATTTTACCAAAATTTGCTCCGCACGGTCCCAAACGTGCGTTTTGTGCACTTCTTATAGAAATCGCACTGTTTTCCCGATTTGGCGAAGATTTGAGGCCAGTACCACGATTTTGACATCTGGTGTGCTCAAAAGTGAGATTTTCCTAAAACTTGCTCCGGACGGCCCCAAACCTGCGTTTTGTGAACTTTTCCTAAAAATCGCACTGTTTTCCCGATTTGGCGAAGATTTCAGGCCAGTACCACGATTTTGACATCTGGTGTGCTCAAAAGTTAGATTTTGCCAAAAGTTGCTCCGCACGGCCCCAAACGTACGTATTGTGCACTTTTCCTAGAAATCGCACTGTTTTCCCGATTTGGCGAAGATTTGGGGCCAGTACCACGATTTTGACATCTGGTGTGCTCAAAAGTGAGATTTTGCCAAAAGTTGCTCCCCAGGGCCCCAAACGTGCGTTTTGTGCACTTTATAGCAATCGCACTGTTTTCCCGATTTGGCGAAGATTTCAGGCCAGTACCACGATTTTGACATCTGGTGTGCTCAAAAGTGAGATTTTGCCAAAAGTTGCTCCGCAAAGCCTTTGACGAGTTGATTGATAACGAGGAAGACAAACAGGACTCGTATCAGTGGTTTGACATCCGTGATAGAGAATGTTCTGAAATAAGAGCTAAACTCACCGAAAGATTTCACGCCTTGGAACAAATAAAGTCGAAATCTCGTGCTAGTCGGTGAAGTCGGGCTACTCTAATAGGTCCAAATCAAGTTTAGCTTCGGGAAAAACAAGAGCAAGCTCAAGCCGCTCGATCAAATTAGAAGCCACCGCAAGAACCGCTAGATTAAAGGCAGAAATGACCTTTCTCGAGCGTGACAGCGACATTCGACGCATCCAATTGATGAAAGATATTGCTATCGCAGAAGCGGAAGAGAAAGCAATTAGAGAAACTCTAGAACAAGAGAAGCGAGCGGAAATAAAAAGAAAACCGTCAATTGAATTGGACTCCAGGGCGTCGCCATTTGTTCCAAAGTTACCGCACAAAAACCCACAGGAAAACCGAGTAGAAAATAATTTAGCAATTATTAAACAAGAAAGCGACCAAACTGACACTAAACCCATTCTTCCCGTGTCCATAAGCTGCCAGTCTAGAATCACCTGCGAAAAGTATGGCAAGTTACATTCCACCCTCCGGCATGTCACGAAGCCTGTTAAATCCCCTACAAAGAAGAATCAAATAGGGAACTCTAGGAAGCAAGCTAAAGAGTCAAGCAAGGAAGAATTGACGAACGCCAGCACAAGTGTTAGCAATTGCTGTATCGGAGCAACTACTTGTATGGTTGTACCTGTCGTTCTATCTCACAAGGAGAATCCATCTGTGGAGATTAACATTACGCACTCCTGGATAATGGAAGTGACTCCACCTTTATCAACAGCTCCACCCTCGACAAGTTAGAAGTCGATAGAGCAGAAATCACTCTAAAGTTGAATACTATGTATGGACAGACTGAGATTGTAGCAAAAAAGATAGAAGGCTTGGTCGTCCAACATATCAACAAGGCCGAGACACCCATCACGCTCCCAAAGGCATACTCAAGAGAGGTCATACCCTCAAAGAAAGGCCAGATACCAACGCCCGAAATAGCACGTAAATGGTCCCATTTCGGTCGGATCAAGGATCAGCTTCTCCCCGTACAAGAAGATATGGAAATTGGCATTCTAGTAGGATGTAACTGCCAAAGGCGCTGAGTCCGCGAGAAGTGATCCTTGGAAACGATGACGATCCATACGTCGTGAGAACTCAAATGGGGAATCATTGGTCCAGCAAATCCAACCAATGACGCATCAGCAGAAGAGGATGACACTTCAACCTGTCACAGAGTCGTTACTCGCGAAATCGGAAGTTCTAGACTGAACAGCAGATTCGTCACAGAGGCACGTACAAAGGAGGTGATAAACCCCTTCGCAGTAAGAAAAATGTTCGAGCTCGACTTTTCGGAGCATGACAATTAGGGGTAACCAGCATTCTCCCAAGAAGACCGAAAGTTCCTGGACATCGCAAAGAAAGGAATCCGCCTCCGATTTGACAGCCACTATGAAATGCCTCTGCCGATGAAGGAAGCGACACCTGCACTTCCGCACAACTTCGCAATGGCCTGGAACCGACTCAAACCTCTAAAGGAAAGATTAGAATCTAACGAAACGTACCGTGGTCATTACGTAGACTTCATGCAGAAAAGGCTCCACGGAGTACCCAACCAGACGAAGGCCCCGGTTTTGACATCTGGTGTGCTCAAAAGTGAGATTTTCCCAAAACTTGCTCCGCACGGCCCCAAACGTGCGTTTTGTGCACTTTTCATAGAAAACGCACTGTTTCCCCGATTTGGCGAAGATTTGGGGGCAGTACCACGATTTTGACATCTGGTGTGCTCAAAAGTGAGATTTTGCCAAAATTTGCTCCGCACGGTCCCAAACGTGCGTTTTGTGCCCTTTTCATAGAAAACGCACTGTTTTCACGATTTGGCGAAGATTTGAGACCAGTACCGCGATTTTAACATCTGGTGTGCTGAAAAGTGAGATTTTGCCAAAACTTGCTCCGCACGGTCCCAAACGTGCGTTTTGTGCACTTTTTATAGAAATCGCACTATTTTCCCGATTTGGCGAAGATTTGAGGCCAGTACCACGATTTTGACATCTGGTGTGGTCAAAAGTGAGATTTTCCCAAAACTTGCTCCGCACGGCCCCAAACGTGCGTTTTGTGCACTTTTCATAGAAAACGCACTGTTTTCCCGATTTGGCGAAGATTTGAGGCCAGTACCACGATTTTGACATCTGGTGTGCTCAAAAGTGAGATTTTGCCAAAACTTGCTCCGTACGGCCCCAAACGTGAGTTTTGTGCACTTCTCATAGAAAACGCACTGTTTTCACGATTTGGCGAAGATTTGAGGCCAGTACCACGATTTTGACATCTGGTGTGCTCAAAAGTGAGATTTTGCCAAAACTTGCTCCGGACGGCCCGAAACGTGCGTTTTGTGCACTTTTCCTACAAATCGCACTGGTTTCCGATTGGCGAAGATACGAGGCCAGTACCACGATTTTGACATCTGGTGTGCTCAAAAGTGAGATTTTGCCAAAACTTGCTCCCCAGGGCCCCAAACGTGCGTTTTGTGCACTTTATAGCAATCGCACTGTTTTCCCGATTTGGCGAAGATTTCAGGCCAGTACCACGATTTTGACATCTGTTGTGCTCAAAAGTGAGATTTTGCCAAAAGTTGCTCCGCACGGCCCCAAACGTACGTATTGTGCAGTTTTCCTAGTAATCGCACTGTTTTCCCGATTTGGCGAAGATTTGGGGCCAGCACCACGATTTTGACATCTGGTGTGCTCAAAAGTGAGATTTTGCCAAAAGTTGCTCCGCACGGCCCCAAACGTACGTATTGTGCACTTTTCCTAGAAATCGCACTGTTTTCCCGATTTGGCGAAGATTTGGGGCCAGTACCACGATTTTGACATCTGGTGTGCTCAAAAGTGAGATTTTGCCAAAACTTGCTCCCCAGGGCCCCAAACGTGCGTTTTGTGCACTTTATAGCAATCGTACTGTTTTCCCGATTTGGCGAAGATTTGGGGCCAGTACCACGATTTTGACATCTGGTGTGCTCAAAAGTGAGATTTTGTCAAAACCTGCTCCGCACGGCCCCAAACGTGAGTTTTGTGCACTTTTCATAGAAAACGCACTGTTTTCACGATTTGGCGAAGATTTGAGGCCAGTACCACGATTTTGACATCTGGTGTGCTCAAAAGTTAGATTTTGCGAAAACGTGCTCCGCACGGCCCCAAACGTGCGTTTTGTGCACTTTTCTTAGAAATCGCACTGTTTTCACGATTTGGCGAAAATTTGAGGCCATTACCACGATTTTGACATCTGGTGTGCTCCAAAGTGAGATTTTGCCAAAACTTGCTCCGCACGGCCCCAAACGTGCGTTTTGTGCACTTTTCATAGAAATCGCACTGTTTTCACGATTTGGCGAAGGTTTGAGGCCAGTATCACGATTTTGACATCTGGTGTGCTCAAAAGTGAGATTTTCCCAAAACTTGCTCCGCACGGCCCCAAACGTGAGTTTTGTGCACTTTTCATAGAAATCGCACTGTTTTCTCGATTTGGCGAAGATTTAAGGCCAGGTTTTCTGTTAGTAATCATGACCACCAGCTAATGTTTAGCAATTGTATAGGTAAACACATGACACATCAACATTACTGCTTCAGCTTTATTATTGGAACGGTGATCAGTATCTAAAATTTCCTCACAATATCAGGACGTGTACGGTACATAGATTATGCAAGTTGAGAACCTGATCACCTTAACATGAGTTGTCAGTGCAATTGAATACAAATTCACTGTAGTTATATAGCTATGTGAACTGTATTTGAGACCAGTAAGGAGAATGTACATCTTCAAATTAATTTTGATTTTGAGATTTTTAAAAGGACTTACTGGTCATGAATGCCGAAGTTCTGGTCGTAACCTACGAATTCTCCATACTGGTCTCTAAACATTGCTTATGGTATTTGCAGTGGATCTGTTGCTCCATCTTAAATATTCATGTTTTGTAATCAAGTTCGTAATTCTCATGACCTGTATCCAAAATATAGTATTGGTATACATCCACTTTCAGACCAATTTACCTTCTGACAAAAATTAATGAAGATAGGTTGAAGGGTGGTGGGAGGCTTTTGGTACCCAGTGCCATAGCAGTTACAGCAACCCACAGCTCAAAACTCAAAACTGACCAGTACCACCTCCCATTTAATTTATTTTAAGAAGACAGGGGACTAAGTACAAGTTAAATGAAAGCGGACTGGGAACAAAAATGTCTCAACTTTAAATTTCGGGGCCATTGCCGGCATATAACCCATCCTCTCCAGTCAAATCAAAAATTCCATCTCTCCCTCCCACATCACTAAAATTTTGCAGTGCATCCTCCCCCGAGATTCGCGAGGTTCTGCGAGACACGTATTTCTAGTATGTTTTGGTTTTATCTTGTTATTTTCTCTAGTTTTGCGAAGATTTCCTAAGTCACCCCTTTGTTGTAAGTTTGCCATGTGACTCCAGTAGTGATTCCCTTTGTCAGTTATAGCCCTTATAAGTAATTTTCAGTCTTGCATCGTTTCGAGCTTAGCATGCGTTAGCCTTGTTTGGCTATTCGAGCTTTAGAATAATATCCTTTTTTATGTTTTACGCTAGTTAGGCCTTATCAGACACTGGACCATTCACAGTTTATCAATTGTCTTCCTTGGACCATATTATTCATAGTCATTTTCCTTTCATTGTTGTATTGATTAGTATTATATATTTCCCTCGTTTTTGTTTGATTTAAGTTCTTCTGATTTTATTGAACCCGTAATTCTAATGGAATGATCGGAATGTTACATTTCAACTTTGCATGCATGAAATTAGCTTAGTTTTCTTTGCTTGTATCTTGTGTTCAGTTTACGATATGACCTAGGATCGTTCGATGAATAAATTGATGTGATTCGAGCGTTTTGTCCGTAAAGTATATCCTCGTTTGGTGTCGTATCCTTAGCAAGTTAGTCGTTCCGCTTTGAATCCGATCGCTACAGTAAAATAACACCGTGGTAGTCGTCTGACCAAGTCTCCTAAGTTACGACATGGCCAGCTCACAAGTAGAACTCGAAGAACATAAAGAACTTAAACAAACAGAAGAGAACTCGAATCAACAGACTGATTCGCTAAGCGCTGATCACGTCCCAAACGGAAATTCGGAAGGGTGTGATCAAGGAAAAACAGATAGAAAACCGCGAAGGGAAATTTACCGGGAAAGGAAAGGCTTATTTTTCGGATATTCGCGGTAAGGCGCGCCAAAAGCGCCTATTCGGCCTTTTCAAAGCAGATTACGAAAATCCTTCAATCACTGGACGATAAAGCTGATGTACAAACTCTTGAAACCGAAAGAGATTCTTTAGATAAGCTGAAAGAAGACTTTAACGAAGCACAAAAGCCTTTGACGAGTTGATTGATAACGAGGAAGACAAACAGGACTCGTATCAGTGGTTTGACATCCGTGATAGAGAATGTTCTGAAATAAGAGCTAAACTCACCGAAAGATTTCACGCCTTGGAACAAATAAAGTCGAAATCTCGTGCTAGTCGGTGAAGTCGGGCTACTCTAATAGGTCCAAATCAAGTTTAGCTTCGGGAAAAACAAGAGCAAGCTCAAGCCGCTCGATCAAATTAGAAGCCACCGCAAGAACCGCTAGATTAAAGGCAGAAATGACCTTTCTCGAGCGTGACAGCGACATTCGACGCATCCAATTGATGAAAGATATTGCTATCGCAGAAGCGGAAGAGAAAGCAATTAGAGAAACTCTAGAACAAGAGAAGCGAGCGGAAATAAAAAGAAAACCGTCAATTGAATTGGACTCCAGGGCGTCGCCATTTGTTCCAAAGTTACCGCACAAAAACCCACAGGAAATCCGAGTAGAAAATAATTTAGCAATTATTAAACAAGAAAGCGACCAAACTGACACTAAACCCATTCTTCCCGTGCCGATCACGCAAGACCACAACACAAACGATTCATGTCACGAATCATCTAAGGAGTCGTTAAAGGAACTAATAAACCTGCAAGCAAAACAAACCAAACTTAGTTCACTTTTGATACAAAAGCAGAAAAGAATGAACTTGCCAGCTAAGGAACCCCCAGTCTTCTCAGGAAATGCTTTCGATTATCCCGCATTCATCACAGCATTCGACTCAATCATCTCCGAAAAAGGATCGCCTGTACTTCCTCAACAAATACACTGAAGGCAAGGCCAATGAAGTAGTTAAAGGATTTCTCGCAGTCAATTCAGAACATTCACACACAGAAACACGAAAACTCCTAGATCAGCGATTCGGCAATCCTGTCCACGTGGCTGAGGCCTATAAGTCACGCCTCCGTAATTGGCCGCAGATAGGAGACGGAGATAGCGCTCAGTTACAAGCGTTTTCCGATTTTCTCTTCCGTTGTCAAGAGGCTGTGAAGATCGTAGGATCGATAAGCGAATTACACTCGAATAAAAACCTCATTCAAGTCAGCGCAAAACTCCCGTCGTATTCCGGGGTCAAGTGGTGCCGTCACGCTTATGAAACCCAAACAAAATCTGGCTCGAAGGCAGTAACTTTCAGCGAATTCGTTCGATTCGTTAAAGGAGAATCCGATCTGGCAAATGACCCAGTTTTCTCGCCTGATGCTCTAAAGAGGGAAAGAAGGGGTCATACAGAAAACACCACAAGGGATAACAGGTCAAGAGGGCGGAACAAAAACTTCAAGGTAGACAGCTTAGCGACTGATACTACGCAAGAACAACCGTTGCATGGTTTACAAATGCCCCCTCTGCGAGAAGAACCACGCTCTCGAAAGATGCCAAGAATTTAAGAAGAAGAAAGTAGAAGAGAGAGTCGAGTTCATAAAGGCAAAGGGCCTCTACTTTGGCTGCTTGAAATCAGGCTCCTGTCCATAAGCTGCCAGTCTAGAATCACCTGCGAAAAGTATGGCAAGTTACATTCCACCCTCCGGCATGTCACGAAGCCTGTTAAATCCCCTACAAAGAAGAATCAAATAGGGAATTCTAGCAAGCAAGCTAAAGAGTCAAGCAAGGAAGAATTGACGAACGCCAGCACAAGTGTTAGCAATTGCTGTATCGGAGCAACTACTTGTATGGTTGTACCTGTCGTTCTATCTCACAAGGAGAATCCATCTGTGGAGATTAACATTACGCACTCCTGGATAATGGAAGTGACTCCACCTTTATCAACAGCTCCACCCTCGACAAGTTAGAAGTCGATAGAGCAGAAATCACTCTAAAGTTGAATACTATGTATGGACACAGACTGAGATTGTAGCAAAAAAGATAGAAGGCTTGGTCGTCCAACATATCAACAAGGCCGAGACACCCATCACGCTCCCAAAGGCATACTCAAGAGAGGTCATACCCTCAAAGAAAGGCCAGATACCAACGCCCGAAATAGCACGTAAATGGTCCCATTTCGGTCGGATCAAGGATCAGCTTCTCCCCGTACAAGAAGATATGGAAATTGGCATTCTAATAGGATGTAACTGCCAAAGGCGCTGAGTCCGCGAGAAGTGATCCTTGGAAACGATGACGATCCATACGTCGTGAGAACTCAAATGGGGAATCATTGGTCCAGCAAATCCAACCAATGACGCATCAGCAGAAGAGGATGACACTTCAACCTGTCACAGAGTCGTTACTCGCGAAATCGGAAGTTCTAGACTGAACAGCAGATTCGTCACAGAGGCACATACAAAGGAGGTGATAAACCCCTTCGCAGTAAGAAAAATGTTCGAGCTCGACTTTTCGGAGCATGACAATTAGGGGTAACCAGCATTCTCCCAAGAAGACCGAAAGTTCCTGGACATCGCAAAGAAAGGAATCCGCCTCCGATTTGACAGCCACTATGAAATGCCTCTGCCGATGAAGGAAGCGACACCTGCACTTCCGCACAACTGCGCAATGGCCTGGAACCGACTCAAACCTTTAAAGGAAAGATTAGAATCTAACGAAACGTACCGTGGTCATTACGTAGAGTTCATGCAGAAAAGGCTCCACGGAGTACCCAACCAGACGAAGGCCCCGGTTTTGACATCTGGTGTGCTCAAAAGTGAGATTTTCCCAAAACTTGCTCCGCACGGCCCCAAACGTGCGTTTTGTGCACTTTTCATAGAAAACGCACTGTTTCCTCCGATTTGGCGAAGATTTGAGGCCAGTACCACCATTTTGACATCTGGTGTGCTCAAAAGTGAGATTTTGCCAAAACTTGCTCCGTACGGCCCCAAACGTGAGTTTTGTGCACTTTTCATAGAAAACGCACTGTTTTCCCCGATTTGGCGAAGATTTGGGGGCAGTACCACGATTTTGACATCTGGTAGTGCTCAAAAGTGAGATTTTGCCAAAACTTGCTCCGTACCGGCCCCAAACGTGAGTTTTGTGCACTTTTCATAGAAAACGCGCTGTTTTCACGATTTGGCGAAGATTTGAGGCCAGTACCACGATTTTGACATCTGGTGTGCTCAAAAGTGAGATTTTGCCGAAACTTGCTCCGCACGGCCCCAAACGTGAGTTTTGTGCACTTTTCATAGAAAACGCGCTGTTTTCACGATTTGGCGAAGATTTGAGGCCAGTACCACGATTTTGACATCTGGTGTGCTCAAAAGTGAGATTTTGCCAAAATTTCCTCCGCACGGTCCCAAACGTGCGCTTTGTGCCCTTTTCATAGAAAACGCAGTGTTTTCACGATTTGGCGAAGATTTGAGACCAGTACCGCGATTTTAACATCTGGTGTGCTGAAAAGTGAGATTTTGCCAAAACTTGCTCCGCACGGCCCCAAACGTGAGTTTTGTGCACTTTTCATAGAAAACGCACTGTTTTCCCGATTTGGCGAAGATTTGAGGCGGCCAGTACCACGATTTTGACATCTGGTGTGCTGAAAAGTGAGATTTTCCCAAAATTTGCTCCGCACGGTCCCAAACGTGCGTTTTGTGCACTTTTTATAGAAATCGCACTGTTTTCCCGATTTGGCGAAGATTTGAGGCCAGTACCACGATTTTGACATCTGGTGTGCTCAAAAGTGAGATTTTCCCAAAACTTGCTCCGCACGGCCCAAAACGTGGGTTTTGTGCACTTTTCATAGAAAACGCACTGTTTTCTTGATTTGGCGAAGATTTGAGGCCAGTACCACCATTTTGACATCTGGTGTGCTCAAAAATGAGATTTTGCCAAAACTTGCTCCGCACGTCCCCAAACGTGAGTTTTGTGCACTTTTCATAGAAAACGCACTGTTTTCACGATTTGGCGAAGATTTGAGGCCAGTACCACGATTTTGACATCTGGTGTGCTCAAAAGTGAGATTTTGCCAAAACTTGCTCCGTACGGCCCCAAACGTGAGTTTTGTGCACTTCTCATAGAAAACGCACTGTTTTCACGATTTGGCGAAGATTTGAGGCCAGTACCACGATTTTGACATCTGGTGTGCTCAAAAGTGAGATTTTGCCAAAACTTGCTCCGGACGTCCCGAAACGTGCGTTTTGTGCACTTTTCCTACAAATCGCACTGGTTTCCGATTGGCGAAGATATGAGGCCAGTACCACGATTTTGACATCTGGTGTGCTCAAAAGTGAGATTTTCCCAAAACTTGCTCCGTACGGCCGCAAACGTGAGTTTTGTGCACTTCTCATAGAAAACGCACTGTTTTCACGATTTGGCGAAGATTTGAGGCCAGTACCACGATTTTGACATCTGGTGTGCTCAAAAGTGAGATTTTCCCAAAATTTGCTCCGCACGGTCGCAAACGTGCGTTTTGTGCACTTCTTATAGAAAATGGCACTGTTTTTTTTCGATTTGGCGAAGATTTGAGGCCAGTACCACGATTTTGACATCTGGTGTGCTCAAAAGTGAGATTTTTCCCAAAATTTGCTCCGCACGGTCCCAAACGTGCGTTTTGTGCACTTCTTATAGAAATCGCACTGTTTTCCCGATTTGGCGAAGATTTGAGGCCAGTACCACGATTTTGACATCTGGTGTGCTTAAAAGTGAGATTTTCCCAAAACTTGCTCCGCACGGCCCCAAACGTGCGTTTTGTGCACTTTTCATAGAAAACGCACTGTTTTCCCGATTTGGCGAAGATTTGAGGCCAGTACCACGATTTTTGACATCTGGTGTGCTCAAAAGTGAGATTTTCCTAAAACTTGCTCCGGACGGCCCCAAACGTGCGTTTTGTGAACTTTTCCTAAAAATCGCACTGTTTTCCCGATTTGGCGAAGATTTCAGGCCAGTACCACGATTTTGACATCTGGTGTGCTCAAAAGTTAGATTTTGCCAAAAGTTGCTCCGCACGGCCCCAAACGTACGTATTGTGCACTTTTCCTAGAAATCGCACTGTTTTCCCGATTTGGCGAAGATTTGGGGCCAGTACCACGATTTTGACATCTGGTGTGCTCAAAAGTGAGATTTTGCCAAAAGTTGCTCCCCAGGGCCCCAAACGTGCGTTTTGTGCACTTTATAGCAATCGCACTGTTTTCCCGATTTGGCGAAGATTTCAGGCCAGTACCACGATTTTGACATCTGGTGTGCTCAAAAGTGAGATTTTCCCAAAACTTGCTCCGCACGGCCCCAAACGTGCGTTTTGTGCACTTTTCATAGAAAACGCACTGTTTTCCCGATTTGGCCAAGATTTGAGGCCAGTACCACGATTTTGACATCTGGTGTGCTCAAAAGTGAGATTTTCCTAAAACTTGCTCCGGACGGCCCCAAACGTGCGTTTTGTGCACTTTTCATAGAAAACACACTGTTTTCACGATTTGGCGAAGATTTGAACCCAGTACCACGATTTTGACATCTGGTGTGCTTAAAAGTGAGATTTTGCGAAAACTTGCTCCGGACGGCCCCAAACGTGCGTTTTGTGAACTTTTCCTAAAAAATCGCAGTGTTTTCACGATTTGGCGAAGATTTGAGGCCAGGTACCACGATTTTGACATCTGGTGTGCTCAAACGTGAGATTTTGCCAAAACGTGCTCCGCACGGCCCCAAACGTGAGTTTTGTGCACTTTTCATAGAAAACGCACTGTTTTCACGATTTGGCGACGATTTGAGGCCAGTAACACGATTTTGACATCTGGTGTGCTCAAAAGTGAGATTTTCCCAAAATTTGCTCCGCACGGTCCCAAACGTGCGTTTTGTGCACTTTTTATTGAAATCGCACCGTTTTCCCGATTTCGCGAAGATTTGAGGCCAGTACCACGATTTTGACATCTGGTGTGCTCAAAAGAAAGATTTTCCCAAAACTTGCTCCGCACGGCCCCAAACGTGCGTTTTGTGCCCTTTTCATAGAAAACGCACTGTTTTCACGATTTGGCGAAGCTTTGAGGCCAGTACCACGATTTTGACATCTGGTGTGCTCAAAAGTGAGATTTTCCCAAAATTTGCTCCGCACGGTCCCAAACGTGCGTTTTGTGCCCTTTTCATAGAAAACGCACTGTTTTCACGATTTGGCGAAGATTTGAGGCCAGTACCACGATTTTGACATCAGGTGTGCTCAAAAGTGAGATTTTCCCAAAATTTGCTCCGCACGGTCGCAAACGTGCGTTTTGTGCACTTCTTATAGAAATGGCACTGTTTTCCCGATTTTGGCGAAGATTTGAGGCCAGTACCACGATTTTGACATCTGGTGTGCTCAAAAGTGAGATTTTCCCAAAATTTGCTCCGCACGGTCCCAAACGTGCGTTTTGTGCACTTCTTATAGAAATCGCACTGTTTTCCCGATTTGGCGAAGATTTGAGGCCAGTACCACGATTTTGACATCTGGTGTGCTCAAAAGTGAGATTTTCCCAAAACTTGCTCCGCACGGCCCCAAACGTGCATTTTGTGCACTTTTCATAGAAAACGCACTGTTTTCCCGATTTGGCCAAGATTTGAGGCCAGTACCCACGATTTTGACATCTGGTGTGCTCAAAAGTTAGATTTTGCCAAAAGTTGCTCCGCACGGCCCCAAACGTACGTATTGTGCACTTTTCCTAGAAATCGCACTGTTTTCCCGATTTGGCGAAGATTTGGGGCCAGTACCACGATTTTGACATCTGGTGTGCTCAAAAGTGAGATTTTGCCAAAAGTTGCTCTCCAGGGCCCCAAACGTGCGTTTTGTGCACTTTATAGCAATCGCACTGTTTTCCCGATTTGGCGAAGATTTCAGGCCAGTACCACGATTTTGACATCTGGTGTGCTCAAAAGTGAGATTTTCCCAAAACTTGCTCCGCACGGCCCCAAACGTGCGTTTTGTGCACTTTTCATAGAAAACGCACTGTTTTCCCGATTTGGCCAAGATTTGAGGCCAGTACCACGATTTTGACATCTGGTGTGCTCAAAAGTGAGATTTTCCTAAAACTTGCTCCGGACGGCCCCAAACGTGCGTTTTGTGCACTTTTCATAGAAAACACACTGTTTTCACGATTTGGCGAAGATTTGAACCCAGTACCACGATTTTGACATCTGGTGTGCTCAAAAGTGAGATTTTGCGAAAACTTGCTCCGGACGGCCCCAATCGTGCGTTTTGTGAACTTTTCCTAAAAATCGCAGTGTTTTCACGATTTGGCGAAGATTTGAGGCCAGTACCACGATTTTGACATCTGGTGTGCTCAAACGTGAGATTTTGCCAAAACGTGCTCCGCACGGCCCCAAACGTGAGTTTTGTGCACTTTTCATAGAAAACGCACTGTTTTCACGATTTGGCGACGATTTGAGGCCAGTAACACGATTTTGACATCTGGTGTGCTCAAAAGTGAGATTTTCCCAAAATTTGCTCCGCACGGTCCCAAACGTGCGTTTTGTGCACTTTTTATTGAAATCGCACCGTTTTCCCGATTTCGCGAAGATTTGAGGCCAGTACCACGATTTTGACATCTGGTGTGCTCAAAAGAAAGATTTTCCCAAAACTTGCTCCGCACGGCCCCAAACGTGCGTTTTGTGCCCTTTTCATAGAAAACGCACTGTTTTCACGATTTGGCGAAGATTTGAGGCCAGTACCCACGATTTTGACATCTGGTGTGCTCAAAAGTGAGATTTTCCCAAAATTTGCTCCGCACGGTCCAAACGTGCGTTTTGTGCCCTTTTCATAGAAAACGCACTGTTTTCACGATTTGGCGAAGATTTGAGGCCAGTACCACGATTTTGACATGGTGTGCTCAAAAGTGAGATTTTCCCAAAATTTGCTCCGCACGGCCCCAAACGTGCGTTTTGTGCACTTCTTATAGAAATCGCACTGTTTTCCCGATTTGGCGAAGATTTGAGGCCAGTACCACGATTTTGACATCTGGTGTGCTCAAAAGTGAGATTTTCCCAAAACTTGCTCCGCACGGCCCCAAACGTGCATTTTGTGCACTTTTCATAGAAAACGCACTGTTTTCCCGATTTGGCCAAGATTTGAGGCCAGTACCACGATTTTGACATCTGGTGTGCTCAAAAGTTAGATTTTGCCAAAAGTTGCTCCGCACGGCCCCAAACGTACGTATTGTGCACTTTTCCTAGAAATCGCACTGTTTTCCCGATTTGGCGAAGATTTGGGGCCAGTACCACGATTTTGACATCTGGTGTGCTCAAAAGTGAGATTTTGCCAAAAGTTGCTCTCCAGGGCCCCAAACGTGCGTTTTGTGCACTTTATAGCAATCGCACTGTTTTCCGATTGGCGAAGATTTCAGGCCAGTACCACGATTTTGACATCTGGTGTGCTCAAAAGTGAGATTTTCCCAAAACTTGCTCCGCACGGCCCCAAACGTGCGTTTTGTGCACTTTTCATAGAAAACGCACTGTTTTCCCGATTTGGCCAAGATTTGAGGCCAGTACCACGATTTTGACATCTGGTGTGCTCAAAAGTGAGATTTTCCTAAAACTTGCTCCGGACGGCCCCAAACGTGCGTTTTGTGCACTTTTCATAGAAAACACACTGTTTTCACGATTTGGCGAAGATTTGAACCCAGTACCACGATTTTGACATCTGGTGTGCTCAAAAGTGAGATTTTGCGAAAACTTGCTCCGGACGGCCCCAATCGTGCGTTTTGTGAACTTTTCCTAAAAATCGCAGTGTTTTCACGATTTGGCGAAGATTTGAAGGCCAGTACCACGATTTTGACATCTGGTGTGCTCAAACGTGAGATTTTGCCAAAACGTGCTCCGCACGGCCCAAACGTGAGTTTTGTGCACTTTTCATAGAAAACGCACTGTTTTCACGATTTGGCGACGATTTGAGGCCAGTAACACGATTTTGACATCTGGTGTGCTCAAAAGTGAGATTTTGCCCAAAATTTGCTCCGCACGGTCCCCAAACGTGAGTTTTGTGCACTTTTTATAGAAAACGCACCTGTTTTCACGATTTCGCGAAGATTTGAGGCCAGTACCACGATTTTGACATCTGGTGTGCTCAAAAGAAAGATTTTGCCAAAACTTGCTCCGCACGGCCCCAAACGTGCGTTTTGTGCACTTTTCATAGAAAACGCACTGTTTTCACGATTTGGCGAAGATTTGAGGCCAGTACCACGATTTTGACATCTGGTGTGCTCAAAAGTGAGATTTTCCCAAAATTTGCTCCGCACGGTCCCAAACGTGCGTTTTGTGCCCTTTTCATAGAAAACGCACTGTTTTCACGATTTGGCGAAGATTTGAGGCCAGTACCCACGATTTTGACATCAGGTGTGCTCAAAAGTGAGATTTTCCCCAAAATTTGCTCCGGCACGGTCGCAAACGTGCGTTTTGTGCACTCTTATAGAAATCGCACTGTTTTCCCGATTTGGCGAAGATTTGAGGCCAGTACCACGATTTTGACATCTGGTGTGCTCAAAAGTGAGATTTTCCCAAAATTTGCTCCGCACGGTCCCAAACGTGCGTTTTGTGCACTTCTTATAGAAATCGCACTGTTTTCCCGATTTGGCGAAGATTTGAGGCCAGTACCACGATTTGACATCTGGTGTGCTCAAAAGTGAGATTTGCCCAAAACTTGCTCCGCACGGCCCCAAACGTGCAGTTTTGTGCACTTTTCATAGAAAACGCACTGTTTTCCCCCGATTTGGCCAAGATTTGAGGCCAGTACCACGATTTTGACATCTGGTGTGCTCAAAAGTTAGATTTTGCCAAAAGTTGCTCCGCACGGCCCCAAACGTACGTATTGTGCACTTTTCCTAGAAATCGCACTGTTTTCCCGATTTGGCGAAGATTTGGGGCCAGTACCACGATTTTGACATCTGGTGTGCTCAAAAGTGAGATTTTGCCAAAAGTTGCTCCCCAGGGCCCCAAACGTGCGTTTTGTGCACTTTTATAGCAATCGCACTGTTTTCCCCGATTTGGCGAAGATTTCAGGCCAGTACCACGATTTTGACATCTGGTGTGCTCAAAAGTGAGATTTTCCCAAAACTTGCTCCGCACGGCCCCAAACGTGCGTTTTGTGCACTTTTCATAGAAAACGCACTGTTTTCCCGATTTGGCCAAGATTTGAGGCCAGTACCACGATTTTGACATCTGGTGTGCTCAAAAGTGAGATTTTCCTAAAACTTGCTCCGGACGGCCCCAAACGTGCGTTTTGTGAACTTTTCCTAAAAATCGCACTGTTTTCCCCGATTTGGCGAAGATTTCAGGCCAGTACCACGATTTTGCCATCTGGTGTGCTCAAAAGTTAGATTTTGCCAAAAGTTGCTCCGCACGGCCCCAAACGTACGTATTGTGCACTTTTCCTAGAAATCGCACTGTTTTCCCGATTTGGCGAAGATTTGGGGCCAGTACCACGATTTTGACATCTGGTGTGCTCAAAAGTGAGATTTTGCCAAAAGTTGCTCCCCAGGGCCCCAAACGTGCGTTTTGTGCACTTTATAGCAATCGCACTGTTTTCCCGATTTGGCGAAGATTTCAGGCCAGTACCACGATTTTGACATCTGGTGTGCTCAAAAGTGAGACTTTGCCAAAAGTTGCTCCGCAAAGCCTTTGACGAGTTGATTGATAACGAGGAAGACAAACAGGACTCGTATCAGTGGTTTGACATCCGTGATAGAGAATGTTCTGAAATAAGAGCTAAACTCACCGAAAGATTTCACGCGTTGGAACAAATAAAGTCGAAATCTCGTGCTAGTCGGTGAAGTCGGGCTACTCTAATAGGTCCAAATCAAGTTTAGCTTCGGGAAAAACAAGAGCAAGCTCAAGCCCTTCGATCAAATTAGAAGCCACCGCAAGAACCGCTAGATTAAAGGCAGAAAATGACCTTTCTCGAGCGTGACAGCGACATTCGACGCATCCAATTGATGAAAGATATTGCTATCGCAGAAGCGGAAGAGAAAGCAATTAGAGAAACTCTAGAACAAGAGAAGCGAGCGGAAATAAAAAGAAAACCGTCAATTGAATTGGACTCCAGGGCGTCGCCATTTGTTCCAAAGTTACCGCACAAAAACCCACAGGAAAACCGAGTAGAAAATAATTTAGCAATTATTAAACAAGAAAGCGACCAAACTGACACTAAACCCATTCTTCCCGTGTCCATAAGCTGCCAGTCTAGAATCACCTGCGAAAAGTATGGCAAGTTACATTCCACCCTCCGGCATGTCACGAAGCCTGTTAAATCCCCTACAAAGAAGAATCAAATAGGGAACTCTAGGAAGCAAGCTAAAGAGTCAAGCAAGGAAGAATTGACGAACGCCAGCACAAGTGTTAGCAATTGCTGTATCGGAGCAACTACTTGTATGGTTGTACCTGTCGTTCTATCTCACAAGGAGAATCCATCTGTGGAGATTAACATTACGCACTCCTGGATAATGGAAGTGACTCCACCTTTATCAACAGCTCCACCCTCGACAAGTTAGAAGTCGATAGAGCAGAAATCACCCTAAAGTTGAATACTATGTATGGACAGACTGAGATTGTAGCAAAAAAGATAGAAGGCTTGGTCGTCCAACATATCAACAAGGCCGAGACACCCATCACGCTCCCAAAGGCATACTCAAGAGAGGTCATACCCTCAAAGAAAGGCCAGATACCAACGCCCGAAATAGCACGTAAATGGTCCCATTTCGGTCGGATCAAGGATCAGCTTCTCCCCGTACAAGAAGATATGGAAATTGGCATTCTAATAGGATGTAACTGCCAAAGGCGCTGAGTCCGCAAGAAGTGATCCTTGGAAACGATGACGATCCATACGTCGTGAGAACTCAAATGGGGAATCATTGGTCCAGCAAATCCAACCAATGACGCATCAGCAGAAGAGGATGACACTTCAACCTGTCACAGAGTCGTTACTCGCGAAATCGGAAGTTCTAGACTGAACAGCAGATTCGTCACAGAGGCACATACAAAGGAGGTGATAAACCCCTTCGCAGTAAGAAAAATGTTCGAGCTCGACTTTTCGGAGCATGACAATTAGGGGTAACCAGCATTCTCCCAAGAAGACCGAAAGTTCCTGGGACATCGCAAAGAAAGGAATCCGCCTCCGATTGACAGCCACTATGAAATGCCTCTGCCGATGAAGGAAGCGACACCTACACTTCCGCACAACTGCGCAATGGCCTGGAACCGACTCAAACCTCTAAAGGAAAGATTAGAATCTAACGAAACGTACCGTGGTCATTACGTAGAGTTCATGCAGAAAAGGCTCCACGGAGTACCCAACCAGACGAAGGCCCCGGTTTTGACATCTGGTGTGCTCAAAAGTGAGATTTTCCCAAAACTTGCTCCGCACGGCCCCAAACGTGCGTTTTGTGCACTTTTCATAGAAAACGCACTGTTTCCCCGATTTGGCGAAGATTTGGGCAGTACCACGATTTTGACATCTGGTGTGCTCAAAAGTGAGATTTTGCCAAAACTTGCTCCGCACGGCCCCAAACGTGAGTTTTGTGCACTTTTCATAGAAAACGCGCTGTTTTCACGATTTGGCGAAGATTTGAGGCCAGTACCACGATTTTGACATCTGGTGTGCTCAAAAGTGAGATTTTGCCGAAACTTGCTCCGCACTCCCCAAACGTGCGTTTTGTGCACTTTTATAGAAATCGCACTGTTTTCCGATTTGGCGAAGATTTGAGGCCAGTACCACGATTTTGACATCTGGTGTGCTCAAAAGTGAGATTTTGCCAAAACTTGCTCCGCACGGCCCCAAACGTGCGTTTTGTGCACTTTTCATAGAAAACGCACTGTTTTCCCGATTTGGCGAAGATTTGAGGCCAGTACCACGATTTTGACATCTGGTGTGCTCAAAAGTGAGATTTTGCCAAAACTTGCTCCGCACGGCCCAAACGTGCGTTTTGTGCACTTTCATAAAAATCGCACTGTTTTCCGATTTGGCGAAGATTTGAGGCCAGTACCACGATTTTGACATCTGGTGTGCTCAAAAGTGAGATTTTGAAAACTTGCTCCGCACGGCCCCAAACGTGCGTTTTGTGCACTTTTC
This sequence comes from Dendrophyllia cribrosa, assembly GCA_024195265.1. NCBI lineage: Eukaryota > Metazoa > Cnidaria > Anthozoa > Scleractinia > Dendrophylliidae > Dendrophyllia > Dendrophyllia cribrosa. The sequence continues at coordinate 30,946,498 of JAJLRJ010000008.1, read as the reverse complement.
ATAGAAAACGCACTGTTTTCCCGATTTGGCGAAGATTTGAGGCCAGTACCACGATTTTGACATCTGGTGTGCTCAAAAGTGAGATTTTGCCAAAACTTGCTCCGCACGGCCCCAAACGTGCGTTTTGTGCACTTTTCCTAGAAATCGCACTGTTTTCCCGATTTGGCGAAGATTTGGCCAGTACCACGATTTTGACATCTGGTGTGCTCAAAAGTGATTTTGCCAAAACTTGCTCCGCACGGCCCCAAACGCGTTTGTGCACTTTTATAGAAATCGCACTGTTTTCCCGATTTGGCGAAGATTTGGGCCAGTACCACGATTTTGACATCTGGTGTGCTCAAAAGTGAGATTTTGCCAAAACTTGCTCCGCACGGCCCCAAACGTGCGTTTTGTGCACTTTATAGAAATCGCACTGTTTTCCCGATTTGGCGAAGATTTGGGCCAGTACCACGATTTTGACATCTGGTGTGCTCAAAAGTGAGATTTTGCCAAAACTTGCTCCGCACGGCCCCAAACGTGAGTTTTGTGCACTTTTCATAGAAAACGCACTGTTTTCCACGATTTGGCGAAGATTTGAGGCCAGTACCACGATTTTGACATCTGGTGTGCTCAAAAGTGAGATTTTGCCAAAACTGCTCCGCACGGCCCCAAACGTGCGTTTTGTGCACTTTTCATAGAAAACGCACTGTTTTCACGATTTGGCGAAATTTGAGGCCATTACCACGATTTTGACATCTGGTGTGCTCAAAAGTGAGATTTTGCCAAAACTTGCTCCGCACGGCCCCAAACGTGCGTTTTGTGCACTTTTCATAGAAATCGCACTGTTTTCACGATTTGGCGAAGGTTTGAGGCCAGTATCACGATTTTGACATCTGGTGTGCTCAAAAGTGAGATTTTCCCAAAACTTGCTCCGCACGGCCCCAAACGTGAGTTTTGTGCACTTTTCATAGAAATCGCACTGTTTTCTCGATTTGGCGAAGATTTGAGGCCAGGTTTTCTGTTAGTAATCATGACCACCAGCTAATGTTTAGCAATTGTATAGGTAAACACATGACACATCAACATTACTGCTTCAGCTTTATTATTGGAACGGTGATCAGTATCTAAAATTTCCTCACAATATCAGGACGTGTACGGTACATAGATTATGCAAGTTGAGAACCTGATCACCTTAACATGAGTTGTCAGTGCAATTGAATACAAATTCACTGTAGTTATATAGCTATGTGAACTGTATTGACACCAGTAAGGAGAATGTACATCTTCAAATTAATTTTGATTTTGAGATTTTTAAAAGGACTTACTGGTCATGAATGCCGAAGTTCTGGTCGTAACCTACGAATTCTCCATACTGGTCTCTAAACATTGCTTATGGTATTTGCAGTGGATCTGTTGCTCCATCTTAAATATTCATGTTTTGTAATCAAGTTCGTAATTCTCATGACCTGTATCCAAAATATAGTATTGGTATACATCCACTTTCAGACCAATTTACCTTCTGACAAAAATTAATGAAGATAGGTTGAAGGGTGGTGGGAGGCTTTTGGTACCCAGTGCCATAGCAGTTACAGCAACCCACAGCTCAAAACTCAAAACTGACCAGTACCACCTCCCATTTAATTTATTTTAAGAAGACAGGGGACTAAGTACAAGTTAAATGAAAGCGGACTGGGAACAAAAATGTCTCAACTTTAAATTTCGGGGCCATTGCCGGCATATAACCCATCCTCTCCAGTCAAATCAAAAATTCCATCTCTCCCTCCCACATCACTAAAATTTTGCAGTGCATCCTCCCCCGAGATTCGCGAGGTTCTGCGAGACACGTATTTCTAGTATGTTTTGGTTTTATCTTGTTATTTTCTCTAGTTTTGCGAAGATTTCCTAAGTCACCCCTTTGTTGTAAGTTTGCCATGTGACTCCAGTAGTGATTCCCTTTGTCAGTTATAGCCCTTATAAGTAATTTTCAGTCTTGCATCGTTTCGAGCTTAGCATGCGTTAGCCTTGTTTGGCTATTCGAGCTTTAGAATAATATCCTTTTTTATGTTTTACGCTAGTTAGGCCTTATCAGACACTGGACCATTCACAGTTTATCAATTGTCTTCCTTGGACCATATTATTCATAGTCATTTTCCTTTCATTGTTGTATTGATTAGTATTATATATTTCCCTCGTTTTTGTTTGATTTAAGTTCTTCTGATTTTATTGAACCCGTAATTCTAATGGAATGATCGGAATGTTACATTTCAACTTTGCATGCATGAAATTAGCTTAGTTTTCTTTGCTTGTATCTTGTGTTCAGTTTACGATATGACCTAGGATCGTTCGATGAATAAATTGATGTGATTCGAGCGTTTTGTCCGTAAAGTATATCCTCGTTTGGTGTCGTATCCTTAGCAAGTTAGTCGTTCCGCTTTGAATCCGATCGCTACAGTAAAATAACACCGTGGTAGTCGTCTGACCAAGTCTCCTAAGTTACGACATGGCCAGCTCACAAGTAGAACTCGAAGAACATAAAGAACTTAAACAAACAGAAGAGAACTCGAATCAACAGACTGATTCGCTAAGCGCTGATCACGTCCCAAACGGAAATTCGGAAGGGTGTGATCAAGGAAAACAGATAGAAAACCGCGAAGGGAAATTTACCGGGAAAGGAAAGGCTTATTTTTCGGATATTCGCGGTAAGGCGCGCCAAAAGCGCCTATTCGGCCTTTTCAAAGCAGATTACGAAAATCCTTCAATCACTGGACGATAAAGCTGATGTACAAACTCTTGAAACCGAAAGAGATTCTTTAGATAAGCTGAAAGAAGACTTTAACGAAGCACAAAAGCCTTTGACGAGTTGATTGATAACGAGGAAGACAAACAGGACTCGTATCAGTGGTTTGACATCCGTGATAGAGAATGTTCTGAAATAAGAGCTAAACTCACCGAAAGATTTCACGCCTTGGAACAAATAAAGTCGAAATCTCGTGCTAGTCGGTGAAGTCGGGCTACTCTAATAGGTCCAAATCAAGTTTAGCTTCGGGAAAAACAAGAGCAAGCTCAAGCCGCTCGATCAAATTAGAAGCCACCGCAAGAACCGCTAGATTAAAGGCAGAAATGACCTTTCTCGAGCGTGACAGCGACATTCGACGCATCCAATTGATGAAAGATATTGCTATCGCAGAAGCGGAAGAGAAAGCAATTAGAGAAACTCTAGAACAAGAGAAGCGAGCGGAAATAAAAAGAAAACCGTCAATTGAATTGGACTCCAGGGCGTCGCCATTTGTTCCAAAGTTACCGCACAAAAACCCACAGGAAAACCGAGTAGAAAATAATTTAGCAATTATTAAACAAGAAAGCGACCAAACTGACACTAAACCCATTCTTCCCGTGTCCATAAGCTGCCAGTCTAGAATCACCTGCGAAAAGTATGGCAAGTTACATTCCACCCTCCGGCATGTCACGAAGCCTGTTAAATCCCCTACAAAGAAGAATCAAATAGGGAACTCTAGGAAGCAAGCTAAAGAGTCAAGCAAGGAAGAATTGACGAACGCCAGCACAAGTGTTAGCAATTGCTGTATCGGAGCAACTACTTGTATGGTTGTACCTGTCGTTCTATCTCACAAGGAGAATCCATCTGTGGAGATTAACATTACGCACTCCTGGATAATGGAAGTGACTCCACCTTTATCAACAGCTCCACCCTCGACAAGTTAGAAGTCGATAGAGCAGAAATCACTCTAAAGTTGAATACTATGTATGGACAGACTGAGATTGTAGCAAAAAAGATAGAAGGCTTGGTCGTCCAACATATCAACAAGGCCGAGACACCCATCACGCTCCCAAAGGCATACTCAAGAGAGGTCATACCCTCAAAGAAAGGCCAGATACCAACGCCCGAAATAGCACGTAAATGGTCCCATTTCGGTCGGATCAAGGATCAGCTTCTCCCCGTACAAGAAGATATGGAAATTGGCATTCTAATAGGATGTAACTGCCAAAGGCGCTGAGTCCGCGAGAAGTGATCCTTGGAAACGATGACGATCCATACGTCGTGAGAACTCAAATGGGGAATCATTGGTCCAGCAAATCCAACCAATGACGCATCAGCAGAAGAGGATGACACTTCAACCTGTCACAGAGTCGTTACTCGCGAAATCGGAAGTTCTAGACTGAACAGCAGATTCGTCACAGAGGCACATACAAAGGAGGTGATAAACCCCTTCGCAGTAAGAAAAATGTTCGAGCTCGACTTTTCGGAGCATGACAATTAGGGGTAACCAGCATTCTCCCAAGAAGACCGAAAGTTCCTGGACATCGCAAAGAAAGGAATCCGCCTCCGATTTGACAGCCACTATGAAATGCCTCTGCCGATGAAGGAAGCGACACCTACACTTCCGCACAACTGCGCAATGGCCTGGAACCGACTCAAACCTCTAAAGGAAAGATTAGAATCTAACGAAACGTACCGTGGTCATTACGTAGAGTTCATGCAGAAAAGGCTCCACGGAGTACCCAACCAGACGAAGGCCCCGGTTTTGACATCTGGTGTGCTCAAAAGTGAGATTTTCCCAAAACTTGCTCCGCACGGCCCCAAACGTGCGTTTCGTGCACTTTTCATAGAAAACGCACTGTTTCCCCGATTTGGCGAAGATTTGGGGGCAGTACCACGATTTTGACATCTGGTGTGCTCAAAAGTGAGATTTTGCCAAAACTTGCTCCGCACGGCCCCAAACGTGCGTTTTGTGCACTTTTTAAGAAATCGCACTGTTTTTCCCGATTGGCGAAGATTTGAGGCCATACCACGATTTTGACATCTGGTGTGCTCAACATGAGATTTTCCCCAAACTTGCTCCGCACGGCCCCAAACGTGCGTTTTGTGCACTTTTCATAGAAAACGCACTGTTTTCCCCGATTTGGCGAAGATTTAAGGCCAGTACCACGATTTTGACATCTGGTGTGCTCAAAGTGAGATTTTCGCAAAATTTGCTCCGCACGGTCCCAAACGTGCGTTTTGTGCACTTCTTATAGAAATCGCACTGTTTTTCCCGATTTGGCGAAGATTTGAGCCATACCACGATTTTGACATCTGGTGTGCTCAACAGTTGAGATTTTCCCAAAACTTGCTCCGCACGGCCCCCAACGTGAGTTTTGTGCACTTCTCATAGAAAACGCACTGTTTTCACGATTTGGCGAAGATTTGAGGCCAGTACCACGATTTTGACATCTGGTGTGCTCAAAAGTGAGATTTTGCCAAAACTTGCTCCGGACGCCGCCCGAAACGTGCGTTTTGTGCACTTTTCCTACAAATCGCACTGGTTTCCGATTGGCGAAGATTTGAGGCCAGTACCACGATTTTAACATCTGGTGTGCTCAAAAGTGAGATTTTGCCAAAATTTGCTCCGCACGGTCCCAAACGTGCGTTTTGTGCCCTTTTCATAGAAAACGCACTGTTTTCACGATTTGGCGAAGATTTGAGACCAGTACCGCGATTTTAACATCTGGTGTGAAGAAAAGTGAGATTTTGCCAAAACTTGCTCCGCTCGGTCCCAAACGTGAGTTTTTTGCACTTTTCATAGAAAAACGCACTGTTTTCCCATTTGGCGAAGATTTGAGGCCAGTACCACGATTTTGACATCTGTGCTGAAAAGTGAGATTTTCCCAAAATTTGCTCCGCACGGTCCCAAACGTGCGTTTGTGTGCACTTTTTATATAAATCGCACTGTTTTCCCCCGATTTGGCGAAGATTTGAGGCCAGTACCACGATTTTGACATCTGTGTTCTCAAAAATGAGATTTTGCCAAAACTTTCTCCGCACGGCCCAAACGTGAGTTTTGTGCACTTTTCAAGAAAACGCACTGTTTTTCACGATTTGGCGAAGATTTGAGGCCAGTACCGCATTTTGACATCTGGTGTGCTCAAAAGTGAATATTGCCAAAACTTGCTCCGCACGGCCCAAACGTGAGTTTTGTGCACTTTCATAGAAAAACGCACTGTTTTCACCGATTTGCGAAGATTTGAGGCCAGTACCACGATTTTGACATCTGGTGTGCTCAAAATGAGATTTTGCCAAAACTTGCTCCGCACGGCCCCAAACGTGAGTTTTGTGCACTTCTCATAGAAAACACGCACTGTTTTCACGATTTGGCGAAGATTTGGAGGCCAGTACCACGATTTTGACATCTGGTGCTCAAAAGTGAGATTTTGCCAAAACTTGCTCCGCAGGCCCCAAACGTGAGTTTTGTGCACTTTTCATAGAAAACACACTGTTTTCCGATTGGCGAAGATTTGGGGCCAGTACCAACGATTTTGACATCTGGTGTGCTCAAAAGAGAT
>JAJLRJ010000008.1:30888115-30939680 GCA_024195265.1 Dendrophyllia cribrosa | reverse complement strand
TCAAGTGAGATTTTGCCAAAACTTGCTCCGCACGGCCCCAAACGTGCGTTTTGTGCACTTTTCATAGAAATCGCACTGTTTTCACGATTTGGCGAAGGTTTGAGGCCAGTATCACGATTTTGACATCTGGTGTGCTCAAAAGTGAGATTTTACCAAAACTTGCTCCCCACGGCCCCAAACGTGAGTTTTGTGCACTTTTCATATTAAACGCACTGTTTTCACGATTTGGCGACGATTTGAGGCCAATACCACGATTTTGACATCTGGTGTGCTCAAAAGTGAGATTGTGCCAAAACTTGCTCCGCACGGCCCCAAACGTGCGTTTTGTGCACTTTTCATAGAAATCGCTCTGTTTTCCCGATTTGGCGACGATTTGAGGCCAATACCACGATTTTGACATCTGGTGTGCTCAAAAGTGAGATTGTGCCAAAACTTGCTCCGCACGGCCCCAAACGTGCGTTTTGTGCACTTTTCATAGAAATCGCTCTGTTTTCCCGATTTGGCGAAGATTTGAGGCCAGTACCACGATTTTGACATCTGGTGTGCTCAAAAGTGAGATTTTGCCAAAAATTGCTCCGCATGGTCCCAAACGTGCGTTTTGTGCCCTTTTCATAGAAAACGCACTGTTTTCACGATTTGGCCAAGATTTGAGGCCAGTACCACGAATTTGACATCTGGTGTGCTCAAAAGTGAGATTTTCCCAAAATTTGCTCCGCACGGTCCCAAACGGGCGTTTTGTGCCCTTTTCATAGAAAACGCACTGTTTTCACGATTTGGCGAAGATTTGAGGCCAGTACCACGATTTTGACATCTGGTGTGCTCAAAAGTGAGATTTTGCAAAACTTGCTCCGGACGGCCCCAAACATGCGTTTTGTGCACTTTTTATTGAAATCGCACTATTTTCCCGATTTGGCGAAGATTTGAGGCCAGTACCACGATTTTGACATCTGGTGTGCTGAAAAGTGAGATTTTCCCAAAATTTGCTCCGCACGGTCCCAAACGTGCGTTTTGTGCCCTTTTCATAGAGAACGCACTGTTTTCACGATTTGGCGAAGATTTGAGGCCAGTACCACGATTTTGACATCTGGTGTGCTCAAAAGTGAAATTTTCCAAAACTTGCTCCGCACGGCCCCAAACGTGAGTTTTGTGCACTTCTCATAGAAAACGCACTGTTTTCCCGATTTGGCGAAGATTTGAGGCCAGTACCACGATTTTGACATCTGGTGTGCTCAAAAGTGAGAATTTGGCAAAACTTGCTCCGCACGGCCCCAAACGTGAGTTTTGTGCACTTTTCATAGAAAACGCGATGTTTTCACGATTTGGCGAAGATTTGAGGCCAGAACCACTATTTTGACATCTGGTGTGCTCAAAAGTGAGATTTTGCCAAAACCTGCTCCGCACGGCCAGAAACGTGCGTTTTGTGCACTTTTCATAGAAATCGCACTGTTTTCACGATTTGGCGAAGATTTGAGGCCAGTACCACGATTTTGACATCTGGTGTGCTCAAAAGTGAGATTTTGCCAAAACTTGCTCCGCACGGCCCCAAACGTGCATTTTGTGCACTTTTTATAGAAATCGCACTGTTTTCCCGATTTGGCGGAGATTTGAGGCTAGTACCACGATTTTGACATCTGGTGTGCTCAAAGGTGAGATTTTGCCAAAACTTGCTCCGCACGGCCCCAAACGTGCGTTTTGTGCACTTTTCTTAGAAAACGCACTGTTTTCCCGATTTGGCGAAGATTTGAGGCCAGTACCACGATTTTGACATCTGGTGTGCTCAAAAGTGAGATTTTCCTAAAACTTGCTCCGGACGGCCCCAAACGTGCGTTTTGTGCACTTTATAGCAATCGCACTGTTTTCCCGATTTGGCGAAGATTTCAGGCCAGTACCACGATTTTGACATCTGGTGTGCTCAAAAGTGAGATTTTGCCAAAAGTTGCTCCGCACGGCCCCAAACGTACGTATTGTGCAGTTTTCCTAGAAAACGCACTGTTTTCCCGATTTGGCGAAGATTTGGGGCCAGTACCACGATTTTGACATCTGGTGTGCTCAAAAGTGAGATTTTGCCAAAAGTTGCTCCGCACGGCCCCAAACGTACGTATTATGCACTTTTCCTAGAAATCGCACTGTTTTCCCGATTTGGCGAAGATTTGGGGCCAGTACCACGATTTTGACATCTGGTGTGCTCAAAAGTGAGATTTTGTCAAAACTTGCTCCCCAGTGCCCTAAACGTGCGTTTCGTGCACTTTATAGCAATCGCACTGTTTTCCCGATTTGGCGAAGATTTGAGGCCAGTACCACGATTTTGACATCTGGTGTGCTCAAAAGTGAGATTTTGTCAAAACCTGCTCCGCACGGCCCCAAACGTGAGTTTTGTGCACTTTTCATAGAAAAAGCACTGTTTTCACGATTTGGCGAAGATTTGAGGCCAGTACCACGATTTTGACATCTGGTGTGCTCAAAAGTTAGATTTTGCCAAAACGTGCTCCGCACGACCCCAAACGTGCGTTTTGTGCACTTTTCTTAGAAATCGCAGTGTTTTCACGATTTGGCGAAAATTTGAGGCCATTACCACGATTTTGACATCTGGTGTGCTCAAAAGTGAGATTTTGCCAAAACTTGCTCCGCACGGCCCCAAACGTGCGTTTTGTGCACTTTTCATAGAAATCGCACTGTTTTCACGATTTGGCGAAGGTTTGAGGCCAGTATCACGATTTTGACATCTGGTGTGCTCAAAAGTGAGATTTTACCAAAACTTGCTCCGCACGGCCCCAAACGTGCGTTTTCTGTACTTTTCATAGAAATCGTACTGTTTTCCCGATTTGGCGAAGATTTGGGGGCAGTACCACGATTTTGACATCTGGTGTGCTCAAAAGTGAGATTTTGCCAAAACTTGCTCCGCACGGCCCCAAACGTGAGTTTTGTGCACTTTTCATAGAAAACGCGCTGTTTTCACGATTTGGCGAAGATTTGAGGCCAGTACCACGATTTTGACATCTGGTGTGCTCAAAAGTGAGATTTTGCCAAAACTTGCTCCGCACGACCCCAAACGTGCGTTTTGTGCACTTTTCATAGAAAACGCACTGTTTTCCCGATTTGGCGAAGATTTGAGACCAGTACCACGATTTTGACATCTGGTGTGCTCAAAAGTGAGATTTTGCCAAAACTTGCTCCCCACGGCCCCAAACGTGAGTTTTGTGCACTTTTCATATTAAACGCACTGTTTTCACGATTTGGCGACGATTTGAGGCCAATACCACGATTTTGACATCTGGTGTGCTCAAAAGTGAGATTGTGCCAAAACTTGCTCCGCACGGCCCCAAACGTGCGTTTTGTGCACTTTTCATAGAAATCGCTCTGTTTTCCCGATTTGGCGAAGATTTGAGGCCAGTACCACGATTTTGACATCTGGTGTGCTCAAAAGTGAGATTTTGCCAAAACTTGCTCCGCACGGCCCCAAACGTGCGTTTTGTGCACTTTTTATAGAAATCGCACTGTTTTCCAGATTTGGCGAAGATTTGAGGCTAGTACCACGATTTTGACATCTGGTGTGCTCAAAAGTGAGATTTTGCCAAAACTTTCTCCGCACGGCCCCAAACGCGCGTTTTGTCCACTTTTCTTAGAAATCGCACTGTTTTCCCGATTTGACGAAGATTTGAGGCTAGTACCACGATTTTCACATCTGGTGTTCTCAAAAGTGAGATTTTGCCAAAACTTGCTCCGCACGGTCCCAAACGTGCGATTTGTGCACTTTTCCTAGAAATCGAACTGTTTCCCCGATTTGGCGAAGATTTGAAGCCAGTACCACGATTTTGACATCTGGTGTGCTCAAAAGTGAGCTTTTGCCAAAAGTTGCTCCGCACGGACCCAAACGTGCGTTTTGTGCACTTTTCATAGAAATCGGACTGTTTTCACGATTTGGCGAAGATTTGAGGCCAGTACCACGATTTTGACATCTGGTGTGCTCAAAAGTGCAATTTTCCCAAAAGTTGCTCCGCACGGCCGCAAACGTGCGTTGTGTGCACTTTTCATAGAAATTGCACTGTTTTCACGATTTGGCGAAGATTTGAGGCCAGTACCACGATTTTGACATCTGGTGTGCTCAAAAGTGAGATTTTGCCAAAACTTGCTCCGCACGGCCCCATACGTACGTTTTGTGCACTTTTCATAGAAATCACACCGTTTTCACGATTTGGCGAAGATTTGAGGCCAGTACCACGATTTTGACATCTGGTGTGCTCAAAAGTGACATTTTGCCAAAACTTGCTCCGCACGGTCCTAAACGTGCGTTTTGTGCACTTTTCATAACAATCGCACTGTTTTAACGATTTGGCGAATATTTGAGGCCAGTACCACGATTTTGACATCTGTTGTGCTCAAAAGTTACATTTTGCAAAAACTTGCTCCGCACGGCCCCAAAGGTGCGTTTTGTGCACTTTTCGTAGAAAGCGCACTGTTTTCACGATTTGGCGAAGATTTGACGGTAGTAAAACGATTTTGACATCTGGTGTGCTCAAAAGTGAGATTTTGCCAAAACTTGCTCCGCACGGCCCCAAACGTGCGTTTTGTGCAGTTTTCATTGAAATCGCACTGTTTTCACGATTTGGCGAAGATTTGAGGCCAGTACCACGATTTTGACATTTGGTGTGCTCAAAAGTGAGATTTTGCCAAAACTTGCTCCGCACGGCCCCAAACGTGCGTTTTGTGTACTTTTCATAGAAATCGCACTGTTTTCCCGATTTGGCGAAGATTTGAGGCCAGTACCACGATTTTGACATCTGGTGTGCTCAAAAGTGAGATTTTCCCAAAAGCTGCTCCGTACGGATCCAAACGTGCGTTTTGTGCACTTTTCATAGAAATCGCACTGTTTTCACTATTTAGCGAAGATTTGAGGCCAGTACCAAGATTTTGACATCTGGTGTGCTCAAAAGTGAGATTTTGCCAAAACGTGCTCCGCACGGCTCCAAACGTGCGTTTTGTGAACTTTTCATGGAAATCGCACTGTTTTCCTCATTTGGGGAAGATTTGAGCCCAGTACCACGATTTTGATATCTGGTGTGCTCAAAAGTGAGATTTTCCCAAAACATGAGTTGTCTGTGCAATTGAATACAAATTCACTGTAGTTATATAGCTATGTGAACTGTATTGACACCAGTAAGGAGAATGTACATCTTCAAATTAATTTTGATTTTGAGATTTTTAAAAGGACTTACTGGTTATGAATGCCTAAGTTCTGGTCTTAACCTACGAATTTTCCATCCTGGTCTCTAAACATTGCTTATGGTATTTGCAGTGGATCTGTTGCTCCATCTTAAATATTCATGTTTTGTAATCAAGTTCGTAATTCTCATGACCTGTATCCAAAATATAGTATTGGTATACATCCACTTTCAGACCAATTTACCTTCTGACAAAAATTAATGAAGATAGGTTGAAGGGTGGTGGGAGGCTTTTGGTACCCAGTGCCATAGCAGTTACAGCAACCCACAGCTCAAAACTCAAAACTGACCAGTACCACCTCCCATTTAATTTATTTTAAATAGACAGGGGACTAAGTACAAGTTAAATGAAAGCGGACTGGGAACAAAAATGTCTCAACTTTAAATTTCGGGGCCATTGCCGGCATATAACCCATCCTCTCCAGTCAAATCAAAAATTCCATCTCTCCCTCCCACATCACTAAAATTTTGCAGTGCATCCTCCCCCGAGCTTCGCGAGGTTCTGCGAGACACGTATTTCTAGTATGTTTTGGTTTTATCTTGTTATTTTCTCTAGTTTTGCGAAGATTTCCTAAGTCACCCCTTTGTTGTAAGTTTGCCATGTGACTCGAGTAGTGATTCCCTTTGTCAGTTATAGCCCTTATAAGTAATTTTCAGTCTTGCATCGTTTCGAGCTTAGCATGCGTTAGCCTTGTTTGGCTATTCGAGGTTTAGAATAATATCCTTTTTTATGTTTTACGCTAGTTAGGCCTTATCAGACACTGGACCATTCACAGTTTATCAATTGTCATGCTTGGACCATATTATTCATAGTCATTTTCCTTTCATTGTTGTATTGATTAGTATTATATATTTCCCTCGTTTTTGTTTGATTTAAGTTCTTCTGATTTTATTGAACCCGTAATTCTACTGGAATGATCGGAATGTTACATTTTAACTTTGTATGGATAAAATTAGCTTAGTTTTCTTTGCTTGTATCTTGTTTTCAGTTTACGATATGACCTAGGATCGTTCGATGAATAAATTGATGTGATTCGAGCGTTTTGTCCGTAAAGTATATCCTCGTTTGGTGTCGTATCCTTACCAAGTTAGTCGTTGCGCTTTGAATCCGATCGCTACAGTAAAATAACACCGTGGTAGTCGTCTTACCAAGTCTCCTAAGTTACGACATGGCCAGCTCACAAGTAGAACTCAAAGAACATAAAGAACTTAAACAAACAGAAGAGAACTGGAATCAACAGACTGATTCGCTAAGCGCTGATCACGTCCCAAACGGAAATTCGGACGGGTGTGATCCAGAAAAACAGATAGAAAACCGCGAAGGGAAATTTACCGGGAAAGGAAAGGCTTATTTTTCGGATATTCGCGGTAAGGCGCGCCAAAAGCGCCTATTCGGTCTTTTCAAAGCAGATTACGAAAATACTTCAATCACTGGACGATAAAGCTGATGTACAAACTCTTGAAACCGAAAGAGATTCTTTAGATAAGCTGAAAGAAGAGTTTAACGAAGCACAAAAGCCTTTGACGAGTTGATTGATAACGAGGAAGACAAACAGGACTCGTATCAGTGGTTTGACATCCGTGATAGAGAATGTTCTGAAATAAGAGCTAAACTCACCGAAAGATTTCACGCCTTGGAACAAATAAAGTCGAAATCTCGTGCTGGTCGGTGAAGTCGGGCTACTCTAATAGGTCCAAATCAAGTTTAGCTTGGGGAAAAACAAGAGCAAGCTCAAGCCGCTCGATCAAATTAGAAGCCACCGCAAGAACCGCTAGATTAAAGGCAGAAATGACCTTTCTCGAGCGTGACAGCGACATTCGACGCATCCAGTTGATGAAAGATATTGCTATCGCCGAAGCGGAAGAGAAAGCAATTAGAGAAACTCTAGAACAAGAGAAGCGAGCGGAAATAAAAAGAAAACCGTCAATTGAATTGGACTCCAGCGCGTCGCCATTTGTTCCAAAGTTACCGCACAAAAACCCACAGGAAAACCGAGTAGAAAATAATTTGGCAATTATTAAACAACAAAGCGACCAAACTGACACTAAACCCATTCTTCCCGTGCCGATCACGCAAGACCACAACACAAACGATTCATGTCACGAATCATCTAAGGAGTCGTTAAAGGAACTAATAAACCTGCAAGCAAAACAAACCAAACTTAGTTCACTTTTGATACAAAAGCAGAAAAGAATGAACTTGCCAGTTTTGTAAGGAACCCCCAGTCTTCTCAGGAAATGCTTTCGATTATCTCGCATTCATCACAGCATTCGACTCAATCATCCCCGAAAAAAGATCGCCTGTACTTCCTCAACAAATACACTGAAGGCAAGGCCAATGAAGTAGTTAAAGGATTTCTCGCAGTCAATTCAGAACATTCACACACAGAAGCACGAAATTTCCTAGATCAGCGATTCGGCAATCCTGTCCACGTGGCTGAGGCCTATAAGTCACGCCTCCGTAATTGGCCGCAGATAGGAGACGGAGATAGCGCTCAGTTACAAGCGTTTTCCGATTTTCTCTTCCGTTGTCAAGAGGCTGTGAAGATCGTAGGATCGATAAGCGAATTACACTCGAATAAAAACCTCATTCAAGTCAGCGCAAAGCTCCCGTCGTATTCCGGAGTCAAGTGGTGCCGTCACGCTTATGAAACCCAAACAAAATCTGGCTCGAAGGCAGTAACTTTCAGCGAATTCGTTCTATTCGTTAAAGGAGAATCCGATCTGGCAAATGACCCAGTTTTCTCGCCTGATGCTCTAAAGAGAGAAAGAAGGGGTCATACAGAAAACACCACAAGGGATAACAGGTCAAGAGGGCGGAACAAAAACTTCAAGGTAGACAGCTTAGCGATCGATACTACGCAAGAACAACTGTTGCATGGTTTACAAATGCCCCCTCTGCGAGAAGAACCACGCTCTCGAAAGATGCCAAGAATTTAAGAAGAAGAAAGTAGAAGAGAGAGTCGAGTTCATAGAGGCAAAGGGCCTCTACTTTGGCTGCTTGAAATCAGGGCACCTGTCCATAAGCTGCCAGTCTAGAATCACCTGCGAAAAGTATGGCAAGTTACATTCCACCCTCCGGCATGTCACGAAGCCTGTTAAATCCCCTACAAAGAAGAATCAAATAGGGAACTCTAGCAAGCAAGCTAAAGAGTCAAGCAAGGAAGAATTGACGAACGCCAGCACAAGTGTTAGCAATTGCTGTATCGGAGCAACTACTTGTATGGTTGTACGTGTCGTTCTATCTCACAAGGAGAATCCATCTGTGGAGATTAACACTTACGCACTCCTGGATAATGGAAGTGACTCACCTTTATCAACAGCTCCACCCTCGACAAGTTAGAAGTCGATAGAGCAGAAATCACTCTAAAGTTGAATACTATGTATGGACAGACTGAGATTGTAGCAAAAAAGATAGAAGGCTTGGTCGTCCAACATATCAACAAGGCCGAGACACCCATCACGCTCCCAAAGGCATACTCAAGAGAGGTCATACCCTCAAAGAAAGGCCAGATACCAACGCCCGAAATAGCACGTAAGTGGTCCCATTTCGGTCGGATCAAGGATCAGCTTCTCCCCCTACAAGAAGATATGGAAATTGGCATTCTAATAGGATGTAACTGCCAAAAGCGCTGAGGCCGCGAGAAGTGATCCTTGGAAACGATGACGATCCATACGCCGTGAGAACTCGGGTGGAGAATCAAAGGCCCAGCAAATCCAACCAATGACGCATCAGCAGAAGAGGATGACACTTCAACCTGTCACAGAGTCGTTACTCGCGAAATCGGAAGTTCTAGACTGAACAGCAGATTCGTCACAGAGGCACATACAAAGGAGGTGATCAACCCCTTCGCAGTAAGAAAAATGTTCGAGCTCGACTTTTCGAAGCATCACAAGGGGCAACCAGCATTCTCCCAAGAAGACCGCAAATTCCTGGACATCGCAAAGAAAGGAATCCGCCTCCGATTTAACAGCCACTATGAAATACCTCTGCCGATGAAGGAAGCGACACCTGCACTTCCGCACAACTGCGCAATGGCCTGGAACCGACTCAAACCTCTAAAAAAAAGATTAGAATCTAACGAAACGTACCGTGGTCATTACGTAGAGTTCATGCAGAAAAGGCTCCACGGAGTACCCAACCAGACGAAGGCCCCGATTTTGACATCTGGTGTGCTCAAAAGTGAGATTTTGTCAAAACTTGCTCCGCACGACGCCAAACGTGCGTTTTGTGCACTTTTTATAGAAATCGCACTGTTTTCCCGATTTGGCGAAGATTTGAGGCCAGTACCACGATTTTGACATCTGGTGTGCTCAAAAGTGAGATTTTGTCAAAACTTGCTCCGCACGGCCCGAAACGTGCGTTTTGTGCACTTTTCATAGAAAACGCACTATTTTCACCATTTGGCAAAGATTTGAGGCCAGTACCACGATTTTGACATTTGGTGTGCTCAAAAGTGAGATTTTGCCAAAACTTGCTCCGCCCGGCCCCAAACGTGCGTTTTGTGTACTTTTCATAGAAATCGCACTGTTTTCCCGATTCGGCGAAGATTTGAGGCCAGTACCACGATTTTGATATCTGGTGTGCTCAAAAGTGAGATTTTGCCAAAACTTGCTCCGCACGGCCCCAAACGTGCGTTTTGTTCATTTTTTATAGAAATCGCACTGTTTTCCCGATTTGGCGAAGATTTGAGGCCAGTACCACTATTTTGACATCTGGTGTGCTCAAAAGTGAGATTTTGCCAAAACTTGCTCCGCACGGCCCCAAACGTGCGTTTTGTTCACTTTTTATAGAAATCGCACTGTTTTCCGGATTTGGCGAAGATTTGAGGCCAGTACCACGATTTTGACATCTGGTGTACTCAAATGTGAGATTTTGCAAAACTTGCTCCGCACGGCCCGAAAACGTGTGTTTTCTGCACTTTTCATAGAAATCGCACTGTTTTCCCGATTTGGCGTAGATTTTAGGCCAGTACCACTATTTTGACATCTGGTGTGCTCAAAAGTGAGATTTTGCCAAAACTTGCTCCGCACGGCCCAAAACGTGCGTTTTGTGCACTTTTTTCAGAAATCGCACTGTTTTCCCGATTTGGCGAAGATTTGAGGCCAGGACCACCATTTTGACATCTGGTGTGCTCAAAAGTGAGATTTTGCCAAAACTTGCTCGGCACGGCTCCGAACGTGCGTTTTGTGCACTTTTCATAGAAAACGCACTGTTTTCACGATTTGGCGAAGATTTGAGGCCAGTACCACGATTTTGACATCTGGTGTGCTCAAAAGTGAGATTTTGCCAAAACTTGCTCCGCACGGCCCCAAACGTGCGTTTTGTGCACTTTTCATGGAAACCGCACCGTTTTCACGATTTGGCGAAGATTTGAGGCCAGTACCACGATTTTGACATCTGGTGTGCTCAAAAGTGAGATTTTCCCAAAACTTGCTCCGCACGGCCCGAAACGTGCGTTTTGTGCGTTTTTAATAGAAATCGCACTGTTTTCACGATTTGGCGAAGATTTGAGGCCAGTACCAAGATTTTGACATCTGGTGTGCTCAAAAGTGAGATTTTGCCAAAACTTGTTCCGCACGGCCCCAAACGTGAGTTTTGTGCACTTTTCTTAGAAAACGCACTGTTTTCACGATTTGGCGAAGATTTGAGGCCAGTACCACGATTTTGACATCTGGTGTGCTCAAATGTGAGATTTTGCAAAACTTGCTCCGCACGGCCCCAAAAGGTGTGTTTTGTGCACTTTTCATAGAAATCGCACTGTTTTCCCGATTTGGCGAAGATTTTAGGCCAGTACCACGATTTTGACATCTGGTGCGCTCAAAAGTGATATTTTTGCTAAAACTTGCTCTGCACGGCGCCAAACGTGCGTTTAGTGCACTTTTCATAGAAATCGCACTTTATCTTCAAACTACTACTTTTGTTTTGTGCTATAGGATCTTTTTATCCAACTAAGTTGTATATTTTGTGCCATTTGGCGTTATAACGTGGAAATAAGCTAAGCGACAACTTGCCATTTGGGCGGGACAGTGTCATCAGTGTGCATTTACGAAGAGTATTAACGAAGTGCGACGGCTAAAACCGAAAATTCCCAAAATATTGACGCACAGGTTCCGTAATTTTTCTACTTGGAGCCAACAAACAATTTATTTTTCCATGTTACAAACATTATCTAAGCAAATGCAACGAAGTAATGGAGCTCAAAATAGACCGAGCCGTGATAACGCACGCATTTTAGTTTCAGATAAGTGTCACGAGTGACACTGCCTCTCCAGCAAACAAAGGCAAGTTTGATTTCAAGCCATATAATCCACTTCAATCCTTGCAATTATGCGCTTTATCTCCAAACTACTACCTTTGGTTTGTACTATGGGATCTTTTTATCCAACTAAGTTGTATATTTTGTGCCATTTGGGGATATAACGTGGAAATAAGCTAAGCGACATTTTGCCATTTCCGAAAGACAGTGTAATCAGTATGCATTTACGAAGAGTATTCACGAAGTGCAACGGATAAAACCGAAAATGCCCGAAATATTGACGAACAGGCTCCGTAATTTTTCTCCTAGGAACCAGCAGATGTCCAATAACTTCTGACAAACAGACAATTTATTTTTCCATCTTACAAACATTAACGAAACAAGTGCAACGAAGTAAGGCAGCTCAAAATAGACCGAGCGGTTAAAACCTACGCATTTTGTTCCATACAAATGTCACGATTGACACTGCCTCTCCAGTAAACAAAGGCAGCTTTGATTTCAAGCTAAACTGTAATCCACTTCAATGCTCTCAATCCTGCGCTTTATCTCCAAACTACTACTTTTGGTTTGTACTATAGAATCTTTTTATCCAAGTAAGTTGTATATTTTATTGCATTTGGCGATATAACGTGGAAATAAGCTAAGCGACATTTTGCTATTTTGGATGGACAGTATAATCAGTATGTATTTACGAAGAGTATTGACGAAGTGCGACAGCTAAAACCGAAAATGCCCGAAATATTGACGCACAGGCTCCTTAATTTTTCTCCTATGAGCCAACAAATGTCTCATAAGTTATGGCAAACAAACAATTTATTCCATGTTACAAACATTATCTAAGCAAATGCAACGAAGTAATGCAGCTCCAAATAGACCGAGCCGTTATAACGCACGCATTTTGGTTTCAGATAAATGTCACGATTGACACTTCCTCTGCAGTAAACAAAGGCAACTTTGATTTCAAGCTAAACTGTAATCCACTCCAATCCTTGCACTCCTGCTCTTTATCACCAAAGTACTGCTTTTGGTTTGTACGATAGGATCTTTTTATCGAACTAAGTTGTATATTTTGTGCCATTTGGCGTTATAACGTGGAAATAAGCTAAGCGACATTTTGCCATTTCGGCGGGACAGTGTCATCAGTGTGCATTTACGAAGAGTATTTACGAAGTGCGACGGCTAAAACGCAAAATGCCCGAAATATTGACGAACAGGCTCCGTAATTTTTCTCATAGGAGCCAAGAAATGTCTCATAAGTTATGACAAACAAACAAGTTAGTTTTCCATCTTAGAAACATTAACTAAGCAAATGCAAAGAAGTAAAATAGCTCAAAATAGACTGAGATGTTATAACGCACGCATTTTGGTTTCAGATAAATGTCACTATTGGCACTGACTTTCCAGCAAACAAAGAGGTCTTTCTGCATCTACAGGTATCCATGGTCTTCTATTGTTTGTGAGGTATTGTATTTTTGGTCTTGTTTTGCATTTGTATTGTTGTCGTTTTTTGTTCCTTTTGTTTTAGGTAATGTGCGATCCGGTACATGCAGAATCTACCAAACAAAGGCAACTTTGATTTCAAGCTTAACTGTTGTCCACTTCAATCCTTGCAATCCTGCGCTTTATCTCCAAACTACTAGTTTTGGTTTGTACTATAGGATCTTTTTATCCAACTAAGTTGTATATTTTGTGCCATTTGGCGATATAACGTGGAAATAAACTAAGCGACGTTTTGCTATTTTGGAGGGACAGTGTAATCAGTATCCATTTACGAAGAGTATTCACGAAGTGCTATGACTAAAACCGAAAATGCCAGAAATATTGACGAACAGGCCGCGTAATTTTTCTCCTAGGAGCCAACAAATGTCTCATAAGTTATGACAAACAGACAATTTATTTTTCCATCTTACAAACATTAACTAAACAAATGCAACGAAGTAAGGCAGCTCAAAATAGACCGAGCGGTTAAAACGCACGCATTTTGGTTTCAGACAAATGTCACGATTGACACTGCCTCTCCAGTAAACATAGGCAACTTGGATTTCAAGCTAAACTGTAATCCACTTAAATCCTCTCAATCCTGCGCTTTATCTCCAAACTACTACTTTTGGTTTGTACTATAGGATCTTTTTATCCAACTAAGTTGTATATTTTCTGCCATTTGGCGATATAACGTGGAAATAAACTAAGCGATATTTTGCTATTGTGGAGGGACAGTGTAATCAGTATCCATTTACGAAGAGTATTCACGAAGTGCGAAGACTAAAACGGAAAATGCCAGAAATATTGACGAACAGGCCCCGTAATTTTTCTCCCAGGAGCCAACATATGTCTCATAAGTTATCCAACTAAGTTGTAAATTTTGTGCCATTTGGCTATATATTGTGGAAATAAGCTAAGCGACATTTTGCTATTTTGGAGGGACAGTGAAATCAGTATGCATTTACGAAGAGTATTCACGAAGTGCGACGGCTGAAATCGAAAATGCCCGAAATATTGACGCACAGGCTCCGTAATGTTTCTCCTAGAAAGCAACAAAGAACACTAAATTGATGCTGTCAGGAAGCAAAACAATGTTGTCGCAATTTAATAACTTTCAGTTCTTTATTGACGAAGGGCGAATAAATCGTGTTCCTTCTATTAAGTATCTAGGGGTAGTACTGGATGAGAAATGGAATTGGAAGATGCACATCATTAGCCTCTTACAAAAACTAGGGCATCGCCTTTCAGTGTTTAACCGAATTTATCATATGCTCGATAAGAGAAGTCGCACGACATACTTTAATGGCCTTGTCCTACCACACCTGGATTATGCAGATGTTGTCTGGGGAGATGAGCCAGGTCTTTCAACACAGATGAAACAATTGCAGTCTTTCAAGAATCGCTTTGCAAAGAAGATTGTAAAAGCAAAAGTGACATCAGCTGAGGCCCTGATATTGTTGCGGTGGGCCCCATTACGCGAGGCGTTTCGGTCATCGATGCTGTCTTGTGCAAGATGCATTGAAGGGAAAGATCCCCGAACATTTCGAGGTGTTCAGTTCTACAATGAGCCAACATCACGGTTATAATACCCGAAATGGTTACATGCCCAAAGTCAATAGGCCAAGAACGGAGTGGGGCAGAAACAAAACATATTATAGAGCAATTAACGATTGAGCCTTCCTGCCGAGTGAGCTCAAGAGACTGACGCCAAAAACGATTTTTAAACGCAAACTGAAACAGTTTTTATTAAATCATTTTGCATTGTGATTTAGTATTTTAATCTTAGTTTTGGATTTAACCATAGTTAGTCTTAGTTTTTAATGCATTTAGTTTTATGTATTTTAGACATTCATTTAGAGGACCCTCCTGAAAAACACCTTTAGGTGATTGGAGGCCTCCTCTTAAAATATTATTTTTATTATTATATTATTATTATTATAACAAATGTCTCATAAGTTATGGCAAACAAACAATTGTTTTTTCATGTTACAAACATTATCTAAGCAAATGCAACGAAGTAATGCAGCTCAAAATAGACCGAGCCGTAAAAACGCACGCATTTTGGTTTCAGATAAATGTCACGATTGACACTGCCTCTCCAGTAAACAAAGGCAACTTTGATTTCAAGCTAAACTGTAATCCACTTCAATCCTTGCACTCCTGCGCTTTATCTCCAAACTAGTACTTTTGGTTTGTACTATAGGATCTTTTTATACAACTAAGTTGTATATTTTGTGCCATTTGGCGTTATAGCGTGGAAATAAGCTAAGCGACATTTGGCTTTTTTGGAGGAACAGTGTAATCAGTATGCATTTACGAAGAGTATTCACGAAGTGCGACGGCTAAAACCGAAAATGCCCGAAATATTGACGAACAGGCTCCGTAATTTTTCTCATAGGAGCCAACAAATGTCTCATAAGTTATGACAAACAAACAATTGATTTTTCCATGTTACAAACATTATCTAAGCAAATGCAACGAAGTAATGCAGCTTAAAATAGACCGAGCCGTTATAACGCACGCATTTTAGTTTGAGATAAGTGTCACGATTGACACTGCCTCTCCTGCAAACAAAGGCAACTTTGATTTCAAGCTAAACTGCAATCCACTTCAATCCTTGCAATTCTGCGCTTTATCTCCAAACTACTACTTTTGGTTTGTACTATGGGATCTTTTTATCCAACTAAGTTGCATATTTTGCGCCATTTGGCGATATAACGTGGAAATAAGCTAAGCGACATTTTGCCATTTCCGAGGGACAGTGTAATCAGTATGCATTTACGAAGAGTATTCACGAAGTGCAACGGGTAAAACCGAAAATGCCAGAAATATTGACGAACAGGCCCCGTAATTTTTCTCCCAGGAGCCAACATATGTCTCATAAGTTATCCAACTAAGTTGTAAATTTTGTGCCATTTGGCTATATATTGTGGAAATAAGCTAAGCGACATTTTGCTATTTTGGAGGGACAGTGTAATCAGTATGCATTTACAAAGAGTATTCGTGAAGTGCAACGTCTACAACCGAACATGCCCGAAATATTGACGAACAGGCTCCGAAATTTTTCTCCTGGGAGCCAACAAATGTCCCATAAGTTATTTTTTATTTTTGCAAA
The DNA here is from genome assembly GCA_024195265.1 of Dendrophyllia cribrosa. Taxonomy (NCBI): domain Eukaryota; kingdom Metazoa; phylum Cnidaria; class Anthozoa; order Scleractinia; family Dendrophylliidae; genus Dendrophyllia; species Dendrophyllia cribrosa. The sequence goes on along the minus strand of JAJLRJ010000008.1, from coordinate 30,923,604 downwards.
ATAACATTTATTTTATTTCACAATACAAAGCTTACACTACTTACAAATCAATACATATACTTCTTACAGTACGGTACTTACACTACTTACAATACGATACTTACGCTACTAACACAACAATGCATATGCTTCTTACAGTGCGGTACTTACACTACTTACAATACGATACTCACGCTACTTACAAAACAATACATATACTTCTTACAGTACAGTACTTACACTACTTACAATACGATGCTTACGCTAATTACAAAAAAAATACTTAGAGAATGATACTTAGACTTAGATATTTTTAACATACTTAAACCCTTAGAACTTGTATACCAAAAGAAAGTTATAGCTATTGTTTCAAAAGAGGGAGGAGGGGCTCCCATTTTTTGTTGTGGAGAAAAAGCTTTTTGTTCCTTCTCGCAATAAAACGTTCGATTTGATACGTTCTCTTACATTTTTCTAAAAACAGACTAACGGAGAGAGGATATTTATTAAGCTTAGAACGAAAGATAAAGTATTTACCCTCGAGAAAGATGTAGTTAATAAGAACATTGTTGTTGACCGCACGGACAATTCCAAAGAAAATATCCTTGATTTCGAAAGGGGCGGAAATAAGCGTTTGCGATTTTAGGATGTTATTTACTTCATTCCAAAAAAGAGACAATTTCACACTGGAAGAAAAAATGTTCTATTGTCTCTAACTCTTCCTTGCAGAAGTAGCATAGCGGTGAATCAACTATTCTAAATTTAAAAAGCATTTTGTTTGTATAACAAATTCTATGAAGTATCTTGTATTGAAATTCTCTTAATTTAGTGTCTAGCGTTATTTGGAAGGATAGCGAGTAAATTTTTTCCCGGTCTAGCTGATAGTTCGCTGTATTGTAAATTTCATTGTATTTTATCATAGCTGTCGGCGTTGTCGACATTTTAGAAATGAGATGATCATAGACTGATCTAGCTTGGACCTTTTCTATATCTACTTTCTTCCCTTCAAGAAATAATGAAAATCTAGTGAGATCAACGAATTCTTCATTTGAAGGATCAGGAGTCTCATACGTTTTTAACACTCTGCGCCATTCTTTCGGAAGGGCATTAGCTAGACTAAAAAGCAGAAAATGGTCGACAGGTGAAAGAGTTGGGCGTAGTGGTTCCCTGATTTCTCTTAGAGCGCCATTCGAGTCAACGAGGTCACGAATCGTTATGAATCCGGACTTGATCAGCTTTTGGTTAAAGACTGAACGAGATTCGATACAAATATATTTGTTGTTCCCTAAAACTTGATTAGATATCTCAGTATACGAGGAAGGAATGTTGTGACTAAATGACGACCATGTCAAAATACATTCCCTGTAGAAGTCTGGAAGAATTAAAGATAATTTTGAATAATCAAAATTACATTGAAACAAGAATTTTCCTCCCACCTTCTTTAAATAAGATTCCAAAATAAAGTTCCAGCTAGCTATGGTAGGAGCAAGATACTTCTTAATACAAATTATTCTTTGAGCGGCAATCATCGAATCTAAGTCTGGCATTTTGAGCCCACCATTTTCAATTGGACTAATTAGGACAGTGCGTTTAACCTTATCATTACCTTTCCAAATAAAAGAATAAAGTAGGGTGTTTACTTTCATTATGAATTCTTTTTTATTTGAGATCATCGCGAGCCTATATAAAATCTTCGGTAGCGCAAAAGATTTGATAACTTGTATTTTGCCTATTATTGTGAGGCCTCTCCAGCCCCAACCTTTAAGCATATCTCTCAAAGATTTCTCAATTGATTCAAAGTTCAGTTTGTAAAAAAGTAAGTTATTGTAGGTGAAGTGAACCCCTAACATTTTGATGGATTTTTTAATCTCGATTGTTCCCAAATCTAAGCTATTTGATGCATTATTTCCGAGTAGAAGTGTTTCCGTTTTGTCTTGGTTAATCATCAATCCTGAATATCTTCCAAAAGATTTGATAACGTCTAGGAGAGTTATGCGTGATTGTTTATCGCGAACGAATGATGTCATATCATCGGCAAAGGTGACTAATTTTATTTCATTTCCATCCACTTTAATCCCCTTTATCCGAACATTATTACGGATAGAAATTGATAATAGTTCAAAAACTATGATAAAAAGAGATGGTGAAAGTGGATCGCCTTGCCGGACGCCTCGTTTAATGCGAAAACTTGGAGTAAAAAACCCATTGTTGGCTACACAGCTCGTTATGTCTTTATAAAAAGTTTTTATCCATTTTATGAAGGATGCGCCGAAACCAAATGATTCAAGCGATTTAAGTAGAAAGTCCCAGCCTAGTGAGTCAAAGGCTTTTTCAAAGTCTATGGTGGTCATTATACCTTGGTACCCCTTCAATTCCGTAAACTCCATAATATCATTTATTGTTCTAACTGCGTCAAAAATTGTTCGTCCTTTTACAAAGGCATTCTGGTCGTAATGAATAATGTGTGGTAATACTTTTTCCAAACGTTTAGCAAAAGCTTTCGAGCCAATTTTAACGTCTACATTTACGAGGGATATTGGTCTCCAATTTTTAATAAATCTTCGATCTCTATCTTTTTTTTCTATCAGGGTTATGACCGCTTCTTTTTGTGAATTTGATAATTCTCCGTGAATGTAGGCGTAATTTAAGGAGTCTACCAGAAGGGTGCCAACGTCTGGCCAGAAGAATTTATAGAACTCTACAGAAAGACCGTCATTTCCAGGAGTTTTGTTGTTCTCGAATGTTGAGAACACTTGAAAACATTCAGAGTATGTCAATTGGCCATCGCATATTTCTTTCATAGCTTCATCTAATTTAGGAATTGCTGGGGGACTTGCAAAAAAGGGACAATCCATTAAGTCAGTTTGAATGTCTGGTTCGACATTATAAAGATCTGAATAAAAACTGTAGATTTCCTTCAGTATAACATTTGCATCGGTGGTTTCTATTCCGTCAGGCTTTTGAAGTTTCCTAATGCAGCTTTTCTTTTTGTTATTATTTTCTAAGTTAAGAAAGTATTTTGAATTTCTTTCGCCTTGTTCGTACCAGGTGGCTCGTGAGCGAATTATTGAACCTCTTACAATATAATCAAATTCCCTTTCGTACTCCATCTTAATTGCTTCTAAGTTAATCAAATTTTCTGGAGTCGGTGCTTCTGCAATTATTTCTTCGCGCATTTTTAGTGTATCTTCAATGGTTTTTATCTTTGCTTTCCTTTCGCGAGCTTTCAATTTGCTGTATATTATACTTTCTTGTCGTATCTTATATTTAATCCAATCCCACTTCACTCTTAAATCGTTACAAAATCCAATTTCTTCTAACCAGATTGGATAGTTGTCTCGTATATTCTGAACGTATATGGGATCATCTAGGAGGCTATTGTTGAATTTCCAAAATGATGGGCCGCGAGGGAGGTCCGCTAGGCTGTCGATCCCAAGAACGATAACAGCATGGTCTGTTTTGATTGCAGATACAATATCTGTTTTGGCAACATCATCTTGAAGCAGATCACTTATTAGCCAATAATCGAGACGTCTTTGAATAATTGGGCTTTTTTGACGCCAAGTGAATTTTTTGCTGTCTGGGTTGCGAACTCTCCAAATGTCTACTAAATCGTATTCCGTTATAATGTTTTCTAAGAATTTGACCGATTCCTTAAGAGTTGTGTTCCCACCCGAGCAATCTAAAGCGGGCTGCAAGGCAACATTAAAGTCTCCACCGATTAAGAGTTATAGTTGTCCTCCCGGTAGTCGTTGTCATAAACAGAGTCAGCCAATGTTTGAAAAAACGAAGATTGTTTTGAAATTGAATTTGGCGCGTAAACGTTAATCAAAAGGAAGGGGAGGCCTTGAATGGTAGCTTCTAGAATAAGACTTCTGCCCTCATCATCAGCACGCGTTGATTTAATTTTAAAATCTAGAGACTTACGAATGAGAATGGCTACACCGCGACTATGATTAGAACCGTGTGAGAAAAAGGATTCGCCCGGCCATTGTTTTTTCCACTGATCGACTACATCATTCGTGCTGTAGGTTTCTTGAAGAAAACAAATATCAGCATTCTACCTAATTAACCAATTGAATATTGCTTTCCTTTTTTCAAATGAACGGATGCCTCGAACGTTTAGCGAGATGGCTTTAAATTTTAAATTGTTGTGGTCCCCTGTAATTTATGGAATTGGAAATTCATTATTTTAGAGACAATAGCTATCGTTTTCAATGAAGCTGAAAGAGACGGGTTAAACAATGAATTCTTAAACAGTAAAACACGATTACCAACGAACACAATTACACCGAACAAAAGAATAAGAAATACAAACGCAGCCATATTACGTTCTATAAAAGGTCTTAAGATTTGAACCTTAAAAAGACCCATGGGACTTCGGACTTCTAACACTTGCTGGAATGTCAGTGACAATAGCGAGTTATGGTTGTTGATACTGGTATGCTAATTTTTTTAATGTACCCGTCGTAACGATACTACAGAAATAGAAAACAAATAATCACATTTGAGGCATAACCTAGTTTGATATTTGAGTCTTATTTAGCATAGCAGCTTCGTATAAACTTAAACAGACAAACTTACTCCATAACTAGAGTTTTCTTAAGAAAAATTGGCTGATCGCTGAACATCTTCATTTTTATTGGGTAAAAGGTACTCTGGCATGTTGTAAACTGAGAAGCTGTTTCCATTAATTATTAGTTTTTTACCTCTGATAAATGCCCTTTCGATGTTTAATTCTTTGGCTTTCTTGCACGCCGCACGCAATTTGCTTCGCTCTTTTGCTGATTCTATGGATAGATCCTTATCAATAAACACTGAGGAGAATCGCGGACTGTTCATAAGTTCTTTTCTCTTTGTCCAGACCAAATCGGAGTCCATACGTGAAACGAACCGCACTAATATCGGTCTTGGACGAATCGCAGCTCTTGATCTTTCTTCTCTTGATACACTTGTAGCTTCGGAATTGCTGGATACACTTTCCACAGATTGAATACTTGCACCTACATTTGATTTCCCTGTGCGATGTATAGCATGAAGCTTCAAGTCGGGAGGTGCACCAAGTTCGGACAGTATATCTTTGACTTTTCGAACGCACTCGTCATTGCTCTCTTCTCCTTCTTCAGAAACATTATAGAATCTCAGGTTTTCTCTTCTTGAGTAATCTTCATGTTTGACTGACCGTTCTTTGAGAGTTTCTACCGTTTCTTTTAATCGCTGGTTTTCCTCGAGAGACTTATTCACTTGATATTGCAAATGTTTGTTCGTACCTTTCAAAGATTCAACTTCTTTCCACACAGCGTCAAGAGATTTTTTGGTGTCCTTCAATTCTTCTCTGATGGATTTTATGTCTTCCTTTAATTCAGTTTTGAGCGCTTGTAATTCGCCGTTGATTTTGTCGAAGCCACTCTCTATTCTTTCTTGAATGCCCGTTAGCTTATCGAGTATGCTTGAATCATCTTCTCCGGCGGATGAACTCGAGCCACGAAGACGCTTTTTTTCATTACTTTTGCTATCTGGCATATTTTTAGTCAGAAAAGACATTTGCCTACATCTATCTACTCCTAGGAACACAGATGCATAACCAAAATATCGTCAATACCTTGTAAACTCGCCATCGGCTTTGGAGCTCAGAAAACGTGTGTGGCCGCCATCATAGTCAGCCCCAGCCCCACCAGTCCCATAAGTTATGACAAACAAACAATTTATTTTTCCATGTTACAAACATTATCTAAGCAAATGCAACGAAGTAATGCAGCTCAAAATAGACCGAGGCGTTATAACGCACGCATTTTAGTTTCAGATAAATGTCACGATTGACACTGCCTCTCCAGTAAAAAAAGGCAACTTTGATTTCAAGCTAAATTGTAATCCACTTCAATCCTTGAATTCCTGCGCTTTATCTCCAAACTACTACTTTTCGTTTGTACTATAGGATCTTTTTATCCAACTAAGTTGTATATTTTGTGCCATTTGGCGTTACAACGTGGAAATAAGCTAAGCGACATTTTGCTATTTTGGAGGGACAGTGTAATCAGTATGCATTTACGAAGAGTATTCACGAAGTGCGACGGCTAAAACCGAAAATGCCCGAAATATTGACGCACAGGCTCCGTAATTTTATTTCGTAGGAGCCAACAAATGTCTCATACGTTATGGCAAACAAACAATTTATTTTTCCATGTTACAAATATTATCTAAGCAAATGCAACGAAGTAATGCAGCTCAAAATAGACCGAGGCGTTATAACGCACGCATTTTAGTTTCAGATAAGTGTCACGATTGACACTGCCTCTCCAGAAAACAAAGGCAACTTTGATTTCAAGCTAAACTCTAATCCATTTGAATCCTTGCACTCCTGCGCTTTATCTCCAAACTACTACTTTTGGTTTGTACCATAGGATCTTTTTATCCAACTAAGTTGTATATTTTGTGCCATTTGGCGTTATAACGTGGAAATAAGCTAAGCGACATTTTGCCATTTCGGCGGGACAGTGTCATCAGTGTGCATTTACGAAGAGTATTTACGAAGTGTGACGGGTAAAGCTCAAAATGCCCGAAATATTGACGAACAGGCTCCGTAATTTTTCTCATAGGAGCCAACAAATGTCTCATAAGTTATTACAAACAGTAGTATGGGGCGTTGGGGGTTCGGGATCACCTGAAAAAAGCGAGATCACGCCCGAGTTACCGGCTTAATTTAATGGTTGGCAACCCCTATCCCAGGCCCTTCTTGTAGTCGGCCCTGGGATAGGGGTTGCCAACCATTAAATTAAGCCAACATGCACCTCTTTGTTGAAAGAGGTTTGCGAGGTGGTATATCCATGGAGAGCAGACGCTACTGCAAGGCCAACAATAAATATCTTCGCGATAACAACCCCAACGAAGATCCAAGCTACATCATGTACTACGACGCAAACAATCTCTACGGCTGGGCCATGAGTCAGCCTCTCCCAGTTGGCAAGTTCGCATAGACCACTTTCATAATGGCGGCCGATTTATTTATTCTTTTATATGTATGTTAATTAGCCTCACTGGCCTCATTTTAGAGTAAAAATTCTTTTGAATTTTGCACATGTTACCGAGGCCAGTGAGGCTAATTAACATACATATAAAAGAATAAATAAATCGGCCGCCATTATGAAAGTGGTCTATGGTGCCATGTCTTTCCAACAGTTCACCAGATCAGGAAGTGGAGATCAAACAGAGTAGTTGGTGGGGAGGCAGTCAAACACCAGTTTTCGAACCCATAAATAAGCTGCCCTCACTCCGCTCGGACAGCTTATTTATGGGTTCGAAAACTGGTGTTTGAAGTGCCTCCCCACCAACTACTCTGGATAACCGTCCTCAAACCCCCGTAAGAGGGGGCTAAATGCGTTTTTTCACGAGCCCGACCGCAACGGCAAGCGAGGCATCACCAATTGAAGAAATAAAAAACCCTTGTATATACGCAATGCCACAACCCCGGCGAAGACGGCGTGATGACGATCAACGCGAGCTGATTGCCTGGCTTGACGAACAGGCACGAAATATCGTGCAGATCGAGCCTGCCGATGAGGGCGAGCCTCAAAACAACCCCCCGGATCTAGATTTCGAACAATTTGTTCAAATCTATGATCGGGTTGACCGACGGATTGAACAGGGCAGACGAATAATGGAGTTACATTTTGTAAACGGGCTCGAAAACTCTCTTGTCGCCAGAATTTTGAACAAAATCAAGCAAAATGTCCACACACGGCAGGCAATCAAGTTAATCTTCACAGTCGAGCTGCGAAACACTGAAACCGAGGAGTTGAGAAATTTTTATCAAAACAATCAAACCGGGCCTTGGCTAGCCACTCTCTCCGAGACACGACAGTGGTTGCAATCTCAGGAAGAGCTTCGTCTTCAAAACGCAAGACTCAAAAGGCCTGACACCAAATGGGTTTATGAACGCACCGTCCTGCTTGATGTCAAAGTCATTCTGGATCGACAACCCTTGCAAATAGGTCTCGGGCGTCTTCCTGATTGGATTCGCAACAAAAGAGAAGTGATTGCCCTTGACAATTTCAACGACAATCTTTGTCTCTTTCGTTGCTTGGCTTTCCATCGAGGAGCTCGTATAGATCGTTCAACCCGCAGATCCAGAGAACTCGCGGAAAGCTTCTTCGCAGTTTATCCGGGGCTTCGAGGTCAGCTAAATTTGCAGCACTTCTCCAAAATCGAAAGGCATTTCAAGCAAGGAATTGCCGCATATCTTGTTCACCGCAATGGTGACTTCACTTTATTTCACACCCCTGTGAATTACGACAAGGTGGGCACTCCAACCATGACTGTCGGTATTCATGAGGGCCACTCCTTCTTGATCACCAATATCAATAAAGTCACAAACAATTACACTTGTGGCGAGTGTGGTGGGAGGTTCACACGGGCTGATAACTTGAAGCGCCACTCCAAGACGTGTAATCGAGGCCAAACCAAAATCGACTGCCCCGGGAAACGTATCCTCCCTCCGGAGTCAGCTTTTGAGAAAGCCTTTTACCCAGAAGGCGGTTTCGGTGTCAAGGCAGTGTGCTGGTTGGAGTGGGAGGCGAAGCAACGTGGTATTCACATCCACCATCACAGATGCGGCCATGGTGGTGAGAGTTATATTTGTGGGGCCCCAGTCGACGGCTATCACCCAGAAAGCAAGACATTTTTCCAGTTCCACGGTTGTCACTGGCACGGTTGTGAGGCATGTTACCCCGAGGGAACGAGGGAGGAAGGTATATATGTTGATCGAAGGGGCAACACAATCACAAGGATGGTTGCTTACCAAAAGACTCTGCAACGAACTCAGTTGCTTCGAGACGCCGGGTACACCGTGGTGGAAAGGTGGGAGCATGAACGGCCTTGCTCGTTGCCCACAGAAAAGAAACAAAACATATCCCCACGCGATCGTCTATGACTTCGAAGCATACCAGGACAAGACCAAGGCAGCTCGTCCGACACACGATCTCTCTTATGAAAGCGAGCATGTGCCCATCTCAGTCTCCATTGCCGACACGTTGAACCATGAGCCTGAGTACATTTGCTCCAAAGAGCCTGACGAGCTTATCGGGCTGTTTTATGCCTCCCTGGAGCGGCGAAGCGCAGCCATCCGAGAGGACGTGGCTGGCAAATATATGCCCCCAGACCTTGAGAATCTTCCTGAGAAGCAACTCAAGCTCATCGACAAATGGTGCAACCAAGTGCCTGTGGTCGGCTTCAACTCAGGCCATTACGACCTCAAGCTTATCCGCAAGTACTTTGTTTCTCATTTCGCTCAAGAGAACGGAGTCTTCGCCGCGGAGAAAGAGGGGCGCATCATGTTCATCAACACCCCCAGCTACAAGTTCTTGGACATCATGAATTATTTGGCCCCAGGCATCACGTACGACAAGTGGGTAAAGACGTATGGAGCGACACAGACCAAGTCCTGGCTTCCATACGAGTGGTTTGACAGCGCTGACAAGCTGGATTACCCGGGGCTTCCTCCATACGTGTGCTGGTACCCACAACTCAAAAAGGCCTTCGTTCTTTCTCCCAAGGAGCACGAAGAATGCAATCGCATCTTCCACGAGAAAGGTATGAAGACATTCGGAGACTGGCTGGAGTATTACAACAATCTAGACGTGTCTCCCTTCCTCGAAGCTCTCCAAACGATGAAGGGGTTTTACACGGGTCTCGGGGTGGACATCTTCAAAGACGCGGTCTCATTGCCAGGAGTCTCAATGCAATACGTCTTGCGAGGCTCATTGAGAGGGGGGCGCAAGGCTCCAGCTCTGTACGCTCCCGGTCCAGAAGCGTACGCCATGCTGAAGGGGGCTGTGGTTGGCGGGCCAAGCCTAGTCTTCACCCGCAAACACGTGCGCGGCGAAACCCGCATCCGTTCTCACAAATACGCCTTAGCTCGCATCACGAAACGGATTGTGGGGTTCGATGCTAACTCCCTTTACCCAAGCACGATGCTGCAGGAGATGCCCTGTGGTAAAGAGACGGTTGTGAATTACAACGCCCCGGAGCAGGCAGCGAGAGTTCTTGAAATGAAGCTGCATACAGGCAGGTGGTTCGGGTTTGCTGAAGTGGACATCGAAGTCCCCCGAGAGTTGTGGGAGCAGTTCGAAGAGTTTCCACCGCTCTTCATCAACCAAGCAGTGCCTAACGAATTTGTTCCACAGCATATGCACGATTACCTCCAAGAAAGTGGCCGAACCCGCTTTCCCGACCAGAAAAAGCTTCTGGGTGTGTTGCCAGCGAAAAAGATGCTGATCTACGCCCCCCTCTTGAAGTGGTATCTCAACATCGGGCTCAAGATCACGGCAGTCTACCGCACGATCGATTACATACCCAAAAAGCTCTTCGACTGGTTCGTTCGCGAGGTCGCCGACAATCGAAGGAAAGGCGACGCTGACAAGGATAAGGCCCTGCTTGCTGAAGTGTTCAAGCTCCTTGGCAACAGCGCTTACGGCAAGTTCATCGAAACTGTGGAGCGCCCGACAAGAACGTTGTACACAATTGACGAGGACGAGGTCGACAAGCATCTCCGCTCACCCTTGTTCGATGACCTCGAAGAGATTGGAGATGCTTACAAGATCGAGCTGCGCAAGCAAAAGGTCACAATCGACCGCCCTTTTCAAGTAGGCATTGTTGTGTACCAACTTGCCAAGCTTCGCATGCTGGAGTTCTATTACGACTTCCTAGATTACTTCATCGACAGGCGCGACTTCGAGCTCATCCAGATGGACACGGACAGCATGTACTTCGCTCTTGCGCACGACACTTTGGAAGAGGCCGTTCGCCCGGAACTTCGCGCCCAGTTCGAGGCGGAGAAGAAGAATTGGTTGGCGTGGGACAAGTGGAGCGGCAGAGAGCCTGGCTTGTTCAAGCTTGAGAAGGAAGGCACACGGGCCATCGCCCTGTGCAGCAAGTGTTATTACGTCGAAAACGAGGCCAGCGGCGAGGCCAAGATGTCCTCCAAGGGCGTCAACAAGAAGCAGAACGAGCTTCGCTGGGAAAGGTACGAAAGAGCCCTGCAAGGGGGCAGGGACATGGCCACCAACAGGGGCTTTCGAATGCACAACGGGGCCATGTTCACATACCAGCAGCACAAGCTGGGCCTTTCCGCTTATTACGACAAGCGTTGGGTTCTGCCAGACGGCATCCACACAGAACCAATCGAGTTTCACAACCCAGCTGGGGGCAACTGAGTGCCCGGGGGCACCACCATCAACTCCTCACGAACAAACCCTCTCTTAGGGCCGTCGTAGAGATAATACACGACAGGCGCATCTGGCTTGGTGACAACTCTCCCAATGTTGTGGACCTTCAAAGACCAGATGGGATCAGTCGCACGCTTTCCGCCCCCTTCCAGTTCACCGGGGTAATAAAGATATCTCACACTCACCCGGGGTGGGAGCTTCTTCTCATAGACCCCAACAGGCCTAGCATATGGAGTCGCAGGTTTGGAAGAAACGGCTTTCTCTTTGATTGCTTGAGCGGGCTTCTTGCCAGTGAGTCTTGTTACTTCATTGTTCAAGGCCGAGACAACATCTGGCAGTCTTTTGACCCATGCAGTCGAACGGCCAGAGGGCATATTCATTTCAACGGCATACTGATAACCAAACAGCCTTTCAGCCAGGGTTCGGTTGAATCTCTCCACAATTGCTTGGTCTCTGTGGATATCAACCCGCCCGCGACGAATGGTCGTTTTGTTGTTTTCCATTGTCTTAGTCACAGTCCCCATAAACTCTTTCCCAGGGTCAACTTGCAAGAGTTGAGGCCATTTCAAAGGCCCACGTCTGTAAATCTTCTGAAATGCCCTTGAGACTTCTTCAGACTCTTTCGAAGTTAGAGGTTCTGCTGCTTTGTATCGGCTAGCCACATCCACAAGGGTTAATGCGTATTTGTAAACCTTTCTCCCGTGTGGAAGTTTGTCGTGTGGTAGGAAGAGGAGATCTGCTTGATGCACTGCATTGGGTGATGAGACATCAAACTTGGGACGAGGGATATGGCGTGGCGTCGGGAGGTAAACTTGCCAAAGGGCTTGTTTGACCAGCCATTTCTTTGCGACATCATCAGAGACCTTTGCCGCTGCAGCTAGCTTTTTGACAGCGGCAAGCCCTTTCCAATACCCTTTCGGGCTGTAATAGATCTTAGAGAGTTTCGCCTCCATAGGGGTATATATGTTTGTTTAAAGAAAGCGATAAGCCGCATACCCACCAGCAAGCAGGGTGCCACCAATGAACACAAGTTCACCATTCTGCTGTTGTGGACTGGGCTTATAGAAGTCAGAGAAGACAGGCTCTTTGTTGTCTTTGATTTGTTTATCTGGTTGCGTTTGGTGCATCTGGTTATACAAGACCAGGGCTTGGTCGGTGGTTTGGAAGTTTTTGCTAGCCTGGTGTTTAACCCGATCATTGGCTGCAATCCAGTCTAGGAGCTTGGTGCGGTCCTTCTGGTATTTGGCGTAAGCCGCTTGGTATTGTTCCAGGGCGTAGTCATGTCGGATTTTCTCATCCATTGCTGCCTTTCCATTATCACCAGACAGATATTTTGCGAGATAATTGCCGCCCGTGAAAGCGGCCGCATTGAGAACAGCGCCAAGAGCCATTATTGCAATCGAGGCCATTGTGTATACATATGGTTTACAAGTTGTCTGGGAGGATTTTCTGGTCCTCGAGATATTTCTTCAGTGCGATGGTGCCAGCCATGACGGCTGTGAACTTGACGTAATTCATTAAGCTTGCACTGGGGTCGGCAGTGAAGTTCTCTTTGATGGTCTTTTTCCCAATCCAACCAATACCAGCAATAAGGCCAGTGATTGTTGCGGCGTCGAGGATAGACTTCACAAGTTTATTGTCAGACATGGTTTGTGATCAGTATACATATGATTTTTTTATTTTTGTGACTCAGAATCGACCTCTACCTCGGCCTCGACCTCGACCTCGGGTTCGGCCTCGGGGCTCCTCGACTCGGACTCGGACTCGGGGCTCCACGGCTCGAACTCGGGGCTCCTCGACTCGAACTCGGGGCTCCTCGAATCGGACTCGGGGTTCCTCGACATCTGACTCGGGCTCGGGCTCGGACTCGGACTCGGGCTCGGGCCTGGGCTCGGCTCTGTTGTGCCTATTCAAGGCTAAACCGCAAACTGTATCAAAGGCGACTGAAGAAAGTCCAAACCAAAGAAGAACCACACCTCCGATTGCAGCAGAATTCATCAAAGCTTGGAAAGGATTCATGTTCAGTATATATGTTTTTTTTATTCCATATTTTTTATTCCTTGTCTTACCGGAATTCGAGATGGGGGTGTTGCTGGTGGTGTTGCAGCGTGTGTTGCTGGTGGTGTGTTTGCTGGTGTATTTGATTTTCTCCCAAACCTTTGCATTATAGCTTCGCGCTGGTAATAAACACCAGCAGCAGAGACAATCAACCCACCAACCCCCAGAATATAAACGATTGAGTTGCTGTTGCTGTCACTTGTTGTGTCACTTGTTGGAGACTTGTTTTCACTTGTTGAGGGTGCAGGCTTTTGTGCTTCGGCCTTTTTCTTTGCTTCCCGGGCCAGGCGGTTGCGTTCTGCTAGCCTTTTGCCAGAAGCAACACGGCCGGGGTTCTTTTCTGTTGCAGGCTTTGTTTTCGGGGCCTCAGAGGTAACACGGTCAGGTGTTGGGGTTGGAGTTGGAGTTTCTTCAGGGATCGTCTCGAGTGGTGTGGCCATCCTGTATATATGTGAGTTTTATTTTTTACAAGATTTGACACGTGTGCTGCCAGGTTGCTGCCAGGTTGCTGCCAGGTTTCTTCAAGGTTGCTGCGAGGCCACTCCAGGTCCCAGCCCAACTTCATCAAAGCCCTCAAGTGGATAGCCTTCACTGTCTCAGGTTAGATGTGTGGGTTGGGGCTGGGGTTCCAATTCTATCAAGTCAGGCTCTCGTTCAAGCTTGATGTGTTTTGTTGTGATGAGAGCAGCATTGGCAAGCGCCAGCAATCGTCCGCATCGAATGGCAATAGCCCCAGCAAGATTTGACAGCTCCTGGTTGATTATGTAGTCGTTCTTTAGTTCTTTCTGTAACTCCTTGGGATCATCAACCGGGATCACCATGCCAACGCCTTTGGATATGAGCATGATGGCTGAATCAACTAGGGATTCGGTTGTCTTGTTGCCGATGTATGCCTCGTACCTTTTGCAGTACTTGTCAACGTCCTTGTCTGACAACCGCTTGACATGATCGTGTGTTAGCTGCACACCGATGGCTTCTTTAGCCTTGCCAGTTGAAACAAGGATTGCCAGCTTCTCACGTTTGGCAGGAATATCGTTGTCACCAACTATACCTGTTGGAGGTGCGGCACCAGGGGTGGCCTCCAGCATCTGCATTACTTCGAAAACGGCCTGGTCTTCAGCTGCTTCAGCCATCAGTGGTATATATATGTTTTTTTATTTTTCAATAATTCTCTTGATGTCGGGCAAAAGAGTTTCAAGCTCTCGTATAAGCCCCGCCATGGTGTCTGGCATAGAATTCAGCCGCAATGGATATCTGTTGAGAAGCATGAGGCGCAGATCTTCCTCACCAGTGTGTGTTTGTGCAATTCATCCAAAAGCTGTGAAAGCACAGTGAGCTTGTGTAGACTGGTTGGCGCATTCATGGTATATATGTGTTTGCCGTATATTTGTATATTTGTGTGCCCGTGTTTAAACCTTGTACTCAATTCCATACGGGTGCCTCAGAGAGAACACCAGGTGGGAGAACTTGCGGGATTTTAGCCTTGCGATAAACTCTTTGTACTCCTCGTGGGAGAGCTCGCCGGCATAATCTTCGAATATGGCTTTGGTTGTCTTGCTGGAGGGCGTGTAAAAGAGCACGATCGCTGCAATGTTGTCACGATATGGCTTGGCAATGCTGGTGATCTGCTGGGTCAAGACCCACACGGATATGCCGTCATGCCTTGCGCTGAACCCAAGATTGACCAGTTGACCCGTTCGACCTTTGACATCTTTGGAGGCGGCGCAGTCATCGAGAATGAATAAAGTATTGGTGGATGTGAAAAAGAAACTCGCCAGCTTCAACCAGTCTTCGATTTCATGCTGTTGGCAGACAATCACGAAGATGTGCGGATCGCGATCCACGAAGCCATCGTATGTCTTGTTCTTAACAAATGTGGGGCAGAATAAAACGATGTAATCAAAATAACCCCTAAAGGGGCCTCGCAGTTGGGAGAGACGATACTGTGTCTTGCCAGAGTTAGTGGGGCCCACGATTAGTGCATTGAATGGCAGCTTTCTTGGGTCCATACCCAACACCTATATTAGCTGGATTGCAAACTGGTGGGGAGGGGGCCATTGCCAGAAGTCTTTGTATTTTATGGTGTGACAGATATCCGGTGGATGGCAGAGGGGCAGGCTTAGCATAGAAGTTGATCTTGTTTCTTGTGGCCATGGGGGGCTGGTCATGGGGCTGGTGGGTATATATATGCGTGTGTTGTTCGTGTGCGTGTGTGTTGCGTTTTCTTAGTACTGTACAGATTCCAGCTGCCTGTCCATGATGTTCATCTGTGAGTCTGAGAGGGTGAAGATGTGGCAGTTTGCGTTTCCCGAGCCTGTGCCGTTTCGTTCGATCTCGAGTTGCACGCCATCTTGTGTGTTGACGAGCCGTTGGCCGTTGCCGTGCAGGGATGTGTCCCCCATGGCCCGCAGGTCAATCCAGAGACCAAACTTGTTGCCTGTGAGATATTTGGTCAAGTTCATGTTAGGCCTGCCGCGTGTGTGTGGGGTAAAATGCCGGGTTATCTCTCTCCACATGTCTGTACCGCTGATGCCCTCATTGTAAAGCCTGTTTGGAACACCGTTGACTGTGACCTTCACTTTGGTGATGTCGGGATTGAAATAGTTCTCAGAGTCCCTGGCACCAGCCGTGTAGGGGTTGATGAACAGCAAGAGGATGCCCTTGAGAGACCGGCGCTGTGGGTTAACCCGAAGATTCAGCCGAGTGTCACCTCCTTTTGAGAATGGATGCACCCGATCTCGCATTACCAGGTCATAAGCGAACTCCTTGCCACTGTTGTAAGTGCTTGTTGCTGCGTCGGCCAGAGTCTTACTTCTGATCGTCTCATACTCCAGCTGGATGTTTTCTAACTTGTACACGAGCTTGCTTGTGTCTGAGCCTCGGACAACTTGGTTTGCGGGGGCGAGGGTTAGTTCGAAGACCAGATCGTTATACAGTGCTTGAGGATATATAACACCGTGGTCAGTTAAGATTTGGTGATCCAGCTTGATGCGATACTTATTCTTGTATATTGTCTCCAGCTTTTTTTCCGCATCCACGCCTGAAGACTTCTGGTCACCAGAACCAGAGCGAACCTTACACAAATCCACACTCTGGATGCCCTCCATAAGCATATTTTCCCGCTCATCGGTTGATCGGAAGAGATCTTCGAAGATCTTGTAGATGTCGTACCCAACCGTGTCCTGGACAGTGGTGGCTGCAAACTTTACAACGAATCTGTCCACCAGGGCCTGAGAAACATTTTGCACGAGATAGTTGTTCGCATGGCCGCCAGCTAGGTTGATGTTGAACACCAGGGCCAGCGAGCCGGACACAATAACATCGTGCTCGCCCAGCTTGGGCACCGCGACGTACAGTGTCTCACCGGGATTGGCCTCAGATGGGTTAAATGTGATGCGCTTGACGGTTCGCTCTGCTTTCATGGCGCCCAGTGTCTTTTCACTGTGAGATGGAAGTAAATTCGGTTGCATAGCCATGGTATATATTTGTGTTTTTTAAAATTTATATTTATATATCATCATGGCAGAAGGCGGATATGATATACCTGGTGAGAATGAGAATCCTTGGGAAGACTGGAACATAGACCACGATGATGACGATGACGACGAACAAGAAGTTGACACAACAACACCTTTTCAACCAGGTGCTGCATCCACCCCATATCATGGCGGTGAACAGCATGAAATGCATACAATGCCTCGCGAAGAAAGTGGGCTGCCAAGCACTTCTGCCACCGTCCCTCTGCTTGGAGAGATCATAGACGGAAATGAAAAAGCAGAGAGAATCGATAAAGCCATGGACTGGATCAAAAAGAAGTTTCCAAAACTAGACATCGCGAAATTAGGACCAATTGGTTTTGGTAAAAAACCAGCAAATTCTGGCAAAATAGTTTCCTTTGGGCCAAAGGGTGGCGAATCTCTTATTTTCAAGCAAGATGGGAGCTTTCTTAAATCGTTCACAGACAAGTTCAAAACATCCCTTGGCCCAAGCGCTGAAGAGCTTGTCTCTGAAGACAATGCATCAATAAGGGAAGAAAGACAAAGATTGAAGGAGACAGAAAAACAACTGAAGGAGGATGAAAGGGTTGTTGAGAGTCTACAACAAGCACAAAATGAGGTGAAAAACCTCAGAAACAAAATTGAGCAAACTCAAGCGAGGGTGGAGGCTCTGGAGAAGGGACACGGTTCAAGCCTTGAAAATCAAAACGAAATAGACAGACTAAAACAGCTGAAAAAGAATCTTCAAGGCGATCTTGAAAACCAGAAAAAAGAATTAGTGGCCATGCAAAAAAAACAAACAAAACGAGCCAAAGAACAGGAAAAGGTGAACAAAGCCAGAACCCGCCTTTCTGCTATGGTGAAGGAAAGAAACGAAGTTGAAGCAGGGCTAAACTCAACCAAACCCCTTGATGAGTTAAACGAAAGAGAAGTCGAGCTTGAACGGCAGAACGCTGAAGACAGACGCGCCATAGAGGATGAGAACACGTCTCCCTCTGACAGAGCAGCCGCGGAAGACCGGATTGCTGAGCGAGAAGAAGAGCTGGCAAGGCTCAGAACACAGGTTCAAGAAAGGGAACAAGCCCTGTCTTTGAGAGAGAGGGTCAGAGAAATCTTCAAGAAATACGGATGGACCCTGCAAGTGATTGTTCTGGCAGCTGGCATCACCATCAGCGCTGTTGTACTCGCCACCTTGAACGGTCTGGCAAAGGCTACCAAGGCTATTGGAAATGGGCTTAAAGAGCTTGGCAAAAAGGCAGCCAGCGCACTGCCTGGCCTCATTGGTTCAATTGTGAGCTTCATCCTCAAAGCGGCTGGGTCGGTCATCTCCTTTCTGGGTGAACACGCCTGGCTGCTCATCCTTGCCGTGGTGGCCTTCCTTGTTGAAAGGATCACCAAGCGTTCGAAGTCTTGAACACTTATCTCGACCAAACGAAAAGCCCTGCCAAAGCAAGCGCACCCACAGCAACGACTGCCTTGGAGACGTGATGCGGGTCGGGCTGTGGTGTGGGTGTGGGCGTGGGCTGTGGTGTGGGCTGTGGTGTGGGTTGTGGTGTGGGTGTGGGTGTGCTGCTTGTGGCTGGGGCTGTGGCGATGCCCTGTGCCTGTGTAGCCTGTTTATGTATCGGGTTTGATGGGTGACTGTTTGGTGGATTGATCTTTGTTGGTCCACCGTCCATGTGGCGAAGGGAGGCTTTTTTGTGCCCAGATTAACACCAGTGTTCACGCCCAGCTTGTTGTTATACCCGATCACGCTCTCTGTGTTGATTTTTTTTTATTTATTTATTTATTTTTTATTTATTTAGTGAGAACTATACATCATTGTAAAAGTTAAATAAAAGGACAACACATAACACAAAAAAGAAAAAAGAAAAAAAAAGTCTATGATAACTACCCTGTATAAGCTACTTATCAAAGCTTCCTATACAATATTTCCAATTAAGCTGATTTATAAATTCAGTTAAATTACACGATTTAGAATTTAATTTCTGATGGTACAGATAGTATTTTGCAAACAAAAGACACTGATTAAATTTAAGCAAATAGCTTGTAAATGCGTCATTTCTAGAAGTAATGCCAAATAGTTCCTCTGTAAGAGAGGGTTGCAACCTGCAATTATGAACTCTATTAAACCAACTAGTTACTTCATTTATAAAATATCTAGTTTTAGGACAATTGACAAAAGTATGCAAAATAGAGTCTGGTGCATCACAATAAATACATTTGTTACTGTTTTCTATACCATAGATACATAGTTCTTTCCTAGTTACAACTATTCTATGAATTAATTTAAAATTAAACTCCCTTAATTTATTCTCACGACATGTTTTTCCAATTTGGATGAACTTTTGCTCCCAGTTAATGTTTCCTACATTAAGTTCCTTCTCCCATTTTTTTGGACCCGCAGGGACAGTCTTAGTTCCATTGATAAATAGCCAGTAGTAATCTTTACATTTCAATTTAATTAAATCGATTGTTACTGAGGGGGACAGTTGGAATTGAGTATTTTCAGGCAGAAATGTGTGCTTTATTTGAACAGATCTCGCTTTCAAAATAATATGCTTTGGGATTGCAGATAGCACCTGCAAATAACTCAAGAAGTTTGTCTTAATCCCATATCTTTCTTGAAACATTTGGAAAGATAACAATTTTCCGTCTTTATCCATTAGGTCGTGTACTGACATTATTCCCTTCTCTATCCATGCATTATAACAAAAAGGTTTTCGGTCAATTAAAATATCCTTATTATTAAATAAGAATAAGTCGTGACCACTCGCGCAATTATAGAGGGTTCTTAATTCAAGGAAATAAAGTAAGATGAACTTGTAAAAGTGTGGAATTGACGATTGTTCAACCAATTTGGTGTCAAAATTGCAATGAAGCAGGAAATTTAGTCCACCATACCTTTTGAAAAAGTGTGTTGGAATGGATTTCCATTTTTCTACTGGATTTTGCGTTCTTATTAAGAGTCTCGAGATCCAAGCTAACCTCAGCGATTTAAAGAGAATAATAGGATCAGGAGCACGTAGACCTCCGTCAGCATAATCGTTACGTAATACATCTCTTTTTTTCTTGTCTTGTTTTTTGTTCCAAATGAAATTAAAAATAGATTTTTTGATTTTCAAGATATCGTCTGGGTTAATATTGAGCGAGGATGCCGAATATACCAATTGTGAAATACCAATTGCTTTTGCTATGAGGCATTTGCCAAATAGAGATAGATTGCGACCACTCCAAATATCCAGTTTTGTGCTTAATTTTCTAATTTTGGCCTCCACGTTTTTTTCATAGTTTCCCTTTATATCGTAAGATATGAAGATTCCCAGCGCACGCTCGGGTACTTCACTCCAATTTAGGTCCAAGGGTTTACTCGGGTTAGTTCTCCACGGCCCAAGCCATATTGCTTTAGTTTTACTGATGTTCAATTTGAGGCCAGAGATGTCGCTAAAAGATTCAATTGTATTCATCGCTCTTGTGACAGAATTTATGTTTTTTAGGAACAATGTTGTATCATCCGCAAATTGACTAATTTTATGCTCGGTGGAAAAGATTGTAATTCCCTCAATTGCTTTATCACATCTAAACCGAGACGCTAAAAGCTCCGCTCCCAATATGAAAAGGTAGGGAGAGAGAGGGCATCCCTGTCGTACTCCCCTCGACAGTTTAAAGTAATCGGTTGTGTAACCGTTGTTTAATACGCAACTTTCTGTATTGGAATAAAAAGTTGACACCCATCGTTTAACGCTACTACCAAAATTGAAGAAATCAAGTGTTTGTTGAATAAATGTCCACTCTATAGTATCAAAGGCCTTCTTAAAATCAAGTAAGAGAAGAATGCCAGGAACTTCCTGGACCTCCGTCTGTTCAAGTATGTCGTTTATCAGTCTTATATTCTGTCCGATAAATCTCCCTTTCATAAACCCCGTTTGATTTTGGTTTATCAATGTCAAAAGGACTTTCTCAATCCTCGAGGCGATAGCCTTTGAGGCGATTTTATAATCGACGTTTAACAAAGTGATTGGCCGCCAATTGGACAAATCTTTCAAATCCGCATTTTCTTTTGGAACGAGTGTGATTACGCCTCTACGTTGGGAAATGCTTAATTTAGTGCTCTCGTATCCCACGTTGATACTATCGAGGAGATCAGGAACTAGAATATTAAAAAAATATTTATAAAATTCTACTGTGAAGCCATCATCTCCTGGCGACTTTCCATTGCTTAAGGATTTAAGTGCCTTCAAGTATTCATCTCTTGACAGGGGCCCTTCAAGCTCTTCGCGTTTATCATCAGATAATTGTGGTATATCCTGGCGCAAATTCTTGGTGAAATCTTGGAAGGCTTCCTCTGTAGTCTCTTTAACAGAGGTGTAGAGATTTTCATAAAACGCCTGAATTTCTTTAAGGATTTCATTTTCTTTAACGATTGTTTTTCCTTCTGCAATAGAAAGCTCTGTTATTGTCTTCCTATTACCGTTCTTCCGTTCCATATTGAAAAAATAATTTGTTGGCCTCTCTCCTTTCTCGATCCAATTTATTTTGGAGCGAAGCATAGCACCCTCAGTCTTTTTCTCATAGATATGTTGAAGTTCCTTTTTTAAGTCTTCACGTTCTTTTAACTCCGCTTCGTTACTCTGTTCGGCGCTTTCCTCATTAGCAGCAATTTTTTCATCCAACAGGTCCATGCGAGATTGGAGCTGTTTCTCAAGTTCTCTCGTTTTCCGTAATTTGTTTTTAGCATAGGGAATAGTTAAGCTCCTAATCTCCATTTTAATCAATTCCCAGGTAAGCTTTTTGTCTGTTATTTCGGCATATTTTTTTTTTATATTAGGATAATTCTCTTTTATCATATTTACGTAGAGTTCGTCCTCTAATAAAGAGTTGTTAAATTTCCATAGCCCGGGTCCACGTTTCCTATTTTTAAGCAGAACACATAGCCTAACGGCTTTATGGTCCGGAGCAATCGAGGTTTTAACATCAGCATATTTAACTTGATGAGTTAATATTTTCGCAATTAAAAAGAAATCGATTCTTGATTTCATATTGCGTGCTCCAGATTCATAAGTAAAGCATTTTTTCCTGGGATATTTTTGTCTCAAGATATCTGTCAAGTCTAGTTCATTCATCATAGAGAGAAGTTGATCTCTGTAAGCTGTTGCTTTCCACGGAATGCCGCCTTTTTTGTCAATTGCCTGCAGTGTGGTATTCCAATCGCCTCCCAGTATCAAATCGGAAATTACGGCTTTAGACACTAAAAATAATTCCAACGTTCCAATAAATGCCTTTTGTAAAGCCGGGTTATTTGGTGCATAAACATTGCATACAGAAAACTTCACTGCCTCAAAACAAGCATTGATTAAGACAATTCTGCCTTCCGAATCCTCAAAGGAGCTTTCAATTTGAATATCGTACAAAGGATTCAACAAGATACAGACACCTTTCTGATGGTTGGAGCCATGGGAAAAGAATATTTTTCCACCCCATTCAGATTTCCATAGTAATTCGTTGTGACGCTCAGAATATGTTTCTTGGAGTAAATAAAAAGTACAATTAAGATCTTTTAAATAAGAGAAAATGCTGAGTCTTTTTCGTTTGCTTTTAAGACCTCTAACATTTAAGGACAAGAAATTACAGTTTATCATTTTGAGACTGAATCCAAAATAAAAACAAAATCAAACAAGTCTTATATTAAGACAAGATACACTTAACAATTTGAACAAAACACTTAAACACTGATAATTTAAAGGGTAAATAAAATTATTTACTAAGAGCTATGCGTCTACTGTACTTCCCTTAAGGTAGAAAAAAATAAAAATAAAAACCTGAGAGCCCTTTATAAATCTTGAATTTCTTCTACAGAATGCATTTGTCTTGGCTTGCCCATCGGCGAAGTTTTGACAAAGACCTTTCCATCCAAAGACCAGCAGCTTTGAATTTTTCCATTCCTTCTTTTTTCTACAGCTCGAAACATCATCTCTTTTCGGTACGGCGTGAGATTTTCATTGATGAAGATCCGTTTTGGTCTCTCCGTCTCCGAAGTAACTAGCACCGTGCCGGGGAAGAGGCTTTGAACGGTAACACCTTTCAGATTCACGCGAGCTTTATAGAGTTTGGCTTTTGTCTTGTAGTTCACAAATCTAGCAAGGATTGGTTTTTCGCCTTTATTCGTTTTGATGCGGTGGGATATTTCGATGTCGTTTTCCTCTAACTGGATCCCGATTTCCTGTGCAATTTTACAGATAATCTGGTCCGGAGGCATCTCGATATTATCAGGAATATCATGAAATTCCAAGGACGACTTTCTAGAATATTGTTCCAGGTTGTCGAGACTAACCTGGAGTTTTAGTATATCATTTGCTTGTTCTTTTGCCAATTTACTCGTGCTTTGAAGTTCTCTTTCCAGTGTCGCTACATATTTGCTCTGGTTTGTAAACTCTTCTTTAAGAGATTTGACTTCTTGATTGCTCTTTGCGATAGTGGCTTTCAGTTCTGCGACGTCTTGCGTCAATTTGAAGTTATTATTTAATAAAGTTTTTACCGTACCCTGTATTTCGATTAAAAGTGTGTACATTTGCTTCAAAGAAGGGTCTTCAGTTTCGTCTGGCAGAGGGGAAGGCGAAGACGCGGCCATATTGGAATTATCACCACGCTGGAGCTTGTGTTCGGGAGATGTTATATCGTCTTCTGAGCCACGCTCCCCTCGCTTGTTTTTTTTGGTCATAGATTAACAGGGCTTATCTCTCATTAGACAATATCAAATGTATAAGCTTCCAGTAAATTTCTACATTTTGAGAAGATTAGACGCGGAGCTCGTTTACACACGTCCGTTCATCACGCTAGGTAACCCCGTCTTTTTTTCTTTTTTTTCGGGTTTGATGGGTGACTGTTTGGTGGATTGATCTTTGTTGGTCCACCGTCCATGTGGCGAAGGGAGGCTTTTTTGTGCCCAGATTAACACCACTGTTCACGCCCAGCTTCATCCCTTGCGTTGCCTCCTGCAGATTGTTGTTATACCCGATCACGCTCTCTGTGTTGATAATCATGCGCGAGGGCATGAGCCAGCTTCCGGGTGCTGTCGCAAAGTCTAAGCGCACTTTCGTTGCTTGGATGGCAAGCTGGTATCGCTGTACGCTTGTTGCGATGTCGTTCAGTATTATGGCCTCCTCTAGATGGGTGAGGAAGACTCTCTGCGTTTCGAACGCCCGGCCTCCTCTTCCAATGATGCTGCTGCGGGTTTTGGCCTGTGAACCAAGAATGCAGTACACAAAGGCCTCGATTGATTGGTTCATACGCGCGAGCCCTGGCTGTGTTAGCCCCTGTGCGTAATTTGGCACAAAGTGCTCGAACTGGGTGTCCGCCCCTTAGTCGTTGCGAACGAAAGATATACCATTGGCTCGATAATTGGGGTCTTTTCTGTCAGTGACGCGCTCATCATCGAATAGAGCTAGATCAGAGTCTGGATAAGTGTAATCGGTAGAGATGGGGCCCTCTCCATAAGCCCAAATGTAGACATTCCCAAGACCGTGGTTCTTACCGTATGTGTAACGGAAGTCAGAACTGGGGTCGATACCGAACTCGATGCAAATCTTCTTGTACGCGTCGATGTTGTACTTGTTGTCTTTCTGGTTAAATGGGGGGTCGTCTGGCAAAGCACTCACGCTTTGTTCACCGCCCATCTGGTAGAGTATTCGCCTTGTTGTGAAATAAACGTGAAACCGGTAAAACGACCGGAGCTGTGGTGTTAAAGATAGACTGGAGTTCTTATCGAAGAGAATGTCACGCGAGATTCCACAGCCGGTTGTTGCGCACCACAGGGAGAAGGAGAGTTGTTGCGGCCAAAAGCTCATATGAGGACCACCCATCCACTTTCGGCCGTATTTGGCGGTTGTGAATGAAATCTGTGTGTCCCTGAAGATATTTCTGTATTTCGTTGTGAAATAATCAGTTGGCGTGACGTAAATCTTTTGCTCTTTGTCATTCAAGATTGCGCCAATCATCATGTCTTTGTCTATTGTGGTGGAGAAAGCAATAGCTGGGATTGATAACATTTGTTGACCCAACGATAACTGATAAGGGAAACCACCATCATAGACAAGGCCAAGAGCGTCTCTTTCGGCGCCAGTCCAATCTTTGTGGGGCATTTCTGTGATAAGTGCCCATGAGCCAGGGCCCTCTTTGTAAAGCACTTCTCCTGTGGCGGTTTTGTGGTCGTCGCCAAACTCTACTTGAACTTCAAAGTGAGACATATCGGCGCGCGGGAAACGCTTTATGAAATCTGAGATCGCCTTGGCCTTGGCCGCGGCAGAGAGCTTGGCAGCCTCCGGCGAACTCAACCAAGCAATTTCAGGATCTGTGTGTGGCTTTGGCGCCACATGGGTATAGGCGTTTGGAGGCGAATAAAAAGGAGGTGGGGGCCCGTAATTGTGGCCGCCGATGTTTATACCAAGATTTGAATTAGGATTAAATCCACCGGGCCGTCTGCCAAACATGATTGTATATATTTATATTTTTAAAATGTGTAATTATATACACCATCATGGTTGTGTTAACAATCGTCATACCTTCGAACCCTCACACGATCTATTTCGATCACCCACTTCCGATGCCCAATTACATCCGACTCATCTCTTGCTCAATTTTCAACTCGTGGCATAATTTGAAAGAAGCAAAGATTTCACCAACAAACCCTCCCCCTAATGGTTCATCACGTGGCGCAACCTTACTTCCAGGCCATCACACTCTTGAGAGTTTAGCGAAAGACTTTGAAAGCCTAAAAGACTATAACAGAAGTTTAAATCTAACAATTGAAACAAACGGGTCATATGGAGCCATGATCATTCATAATAACAGCAGCAGTGTGACGCTTAGTGACAATCTGGCAGAATTGCTTGGCATAAGACCTGTATTGATGTTAATAACCTTCGTCAAACGTTTAACGGCACCAAGCACTTACTTAATCCACTGTGATCTGGTTGATAAAGAACAAAACCTCCTCAATGGGAAGCCTTCGACAGTTTTGGCTCGGTTTGATATTCGTGGAAGAGCTTTTGAGAAGGTGTTTTACGAGACAACACAACAGAACGTCTTGCGTGACGTCTCGTCTGGCGAATTTGTTAACTCTATCACACTGTCAGTTAGGGATGAGAACAATAACCTCTTCAACTTCAATGGCGCGCCTTTGGAATTTGAAGTTGAGTTAAATTAAAAAATCATATATATACCCCACGCCATGAGTTCTGCTAATGTGCTTCCATCGGCCCCCGAATACAGCGAGACACAACAGCTATACCCTATGCGTGAGATCACTCAAATCAATGCAGAAGATTTCCGGCTCAAAAAAATCTCTGACTTGCTTAAAGAGCTGTCTGACGAAGCCGAGCATTACAGACAAGTCGCAAAGAAATATAAACGAACCCAAGCCTTAGTCCTTGGCTCGGCGGTTGGCCTTGGGTCGCTTTCTGTTGGGCTATCATCAGGGGCCTTTGCCACCGCATTGACTGGGTTCGGAATTATTGCAAGTCCAGCACTTGCCGGCGTCGCGACCCTCTGTGGGCTATCCTCAGTTGGCTTTACAGCTGCCAACAAGCGATTAGAACGGAAAGTGACAAAACACGAGAATATCTACACACTGGCCCTGGCTAAACGCAACTCTGTCTATGAACTGGTCTCAAAGGCTCTGGAAGATAAGAGGATCAGTGATGCAAAATTCACCATAATTACTCGTGAGGTGGAAAAATATCACGAACTCAAAGCTGCGATCAGGGATGGTGTTAAGGCTAAAAAAAACGTTGGCACTCAAACACAAGCGCCAGACCTCGAGAAACTCAACAAGGAACTTCGCAAGGAAGTCACACAAGAAATTCAAAAAAAGATACTTCTCGCCGCAGCCTCCAAATCCGATTTGAGAAATTAAATTCGGGCTTTAACCTCTACATTTCTAAGGATAAATCATTTGCGCCCAATTGAATACATAGCCCAGCTGTGTACAACCATGGAGAAGTTCGCTAAACAACTGGCTGATGTTCGGTCCTTGGACACTAAAGGCGAATACAAAGCCAAACTCGATGAGCTTGATAAAGAATACAAATTTATCCTCCTGCGCTCACTCGAAAACTACACCAAAGAAATACGGCGTTCAAACCTGTCAGAACGCCTTCATATCATCAAGGAGTATCTTTCTCCCGAGGCACAATACCCTCCACACTCACCTTTCACCCTTGTGAATGAAAGGACAAAATTTTGTCAAAACTGCAAAGGCAAATTAACCCTCAGGATGTTTTCATCAGAACTTTGCTGTGAGGACTGCGGGCTCTTAGAGCCTCTGGATGGTGTGACCTTCGATTACAACGGGCTCTATGGTGGTGATTACACAATTACCAAAAAAAGAATGACCGCCAAACACTACAACTTCAAAAGCTATCTCAACAAACATCTGAAAATTTGTGAACACCGCGTCTGCTTGTCCAATGATGAAATATATCATGCAAATGAGACATTCAAATTCATCGAAGAATATCTGCCGAAAAGAATCTCCATGCCCTTTGTAGCCCACAAAATCTTGGATGCGATAAAAGGGCCACGGCGGCTTGTCAATTACTTCTGGCTGCAAGTCCCAGAAAAATCAATGTGGAAGCACGAACAAAGCTGGAAGATCATGCTTGAAAAGATGGATCACGTTGAGTGAGCACTGCCAGGACAAATGGCTCGGTGTCTGCCCATGTCCACTTCTGGCGAGAAGTGTTCTTGACATTCATCACATGTTTGTGAAGTAAATATATGGAAATAGCAATCGTGTTGCCAGTGATAATGATTTTTTATTGAACGGCATACAGATTTCATCCTGCATTGATGAAGGGCCCTTGCAGCCAGGTCACGCTGGAGACTTATTTCAGTCAATTCAAGGATGTAATCTTTGATCATGTCTGCCAAATAATCCCAACGGGATTCACCAAAAGACAGTTGCTCCATTGGCTCAGTTGAGGTATAGACTGGGGTATGTTTTTTCAATTGACTTCACTTTTGAGAATAAAAAGGCTCCCAACACTGCACTGTCATCACCCAAATTGTTTGGAACAGTTTTCACATGGGTGGTTTGTTTGATGCTTTTCTCTTCAGAGTGTTCTGTTATCTTTTTTCGAAGGCTTGCCAAGCTGTTATGAAAACGCTCGACTAACGTTTGAATGTTGCTCAAAAAGTTTGGTTGCTTTGGAGCCCAAATCTCAGTTATATCCAGGAGCTTCCAAGCGAACACAGCCACTGGTTTAGGGCCTTCTGAACCCGCTGAAAACACTTCTTGCATATGGGTGTAACGCAAAAACTCCTCATCTTCGTCCTGTTTTCTAAACGACATCCTTACAGCTCCATAACAACACCATATGTCCTTCTCAGCAATGGAAGACATAATTCTCTCAAATAATTGTTTTGATTTGAGGGAACCGACATCGATGATTGCCTTTTGATTTCTTGTTATCGTCCGTTTGCTAAATAAATAACAAACTCCCCACGCAAGCGTTGTGTCACCCTTCGTTTTGAACTTGTTTCCTCCGTTTAGAAACTGGTTGTGTGCCAGACTTGGTTCAAGCTGGTTTAAAGAGCACAATCTGAAATAACCGTCAACAAACAAGCCTTTGGAGACCATGTCGCCACTCAAAGCAAGCCCTGTTTGTATCTGATCGCTATAATAGCCAGGAATTCTGTTCATGGCTATTTTCCGTTTGAACGGACATTTAAACTCTAACAAGCTTAAGCCGTTATCTTTGTCTAGAAAATATCCGTCTGGGCTGCAAGTGACCTTTCGATAAAGTGGATGATCTCTTGCTAGATTAAGAGAGATGCTGTGACCAAAAACGGAAACAGAATGTTTTTGCTCAAAATACTTGCGTATAATCGGCTCGAACAGATTGCCCCAAGCACAGGCCGCATTGTTGAGCATATGTGTTGGTTGAATTTTCTTTAAGAGCAAGCTGTGCCGTGATTCAAACGGCGACGATCCTGTCAAGGCAGAGATCTCTGATGTTCCGATGGAGTTTTGTCTGGCTCTCACCCAGTCGGCGCTCTTTTGTTTCAGACCAGTGTTCCTCGATTTGAGAAAGTTCATGAAAGCTTGTGTTGTCGCCATCATTGATATATGAAAGGTGAATGTTTTTTCAATTGGTGATAACCGCTCAACTCAGTTTGAAAAGCTGCGAGTGGTGTCTTGCCTTCGATGAAATCCGAAACAAAGCTAGAATCTCGCACTAAGGTGCAGGATTGCGGTTTATCAAAATATCGTG
Source organism: Dendrophyllia cribrosa (assembly GCA_024195265.1). NCBI lineage: Eukaryota > Metazoa > Cnidaria > Anthozoa > Scleractinia > Dendrophylliidae > Dendrophyllia > Dendrophyllia cribrosa. Next base: position 30,894,585 of record JAJLRJ010000008.1, on the reverse strand, counting down.
ATAGAATATTATTAGTTTGATAATTGATATTTTGATATCTCAGTGATATTTGGGTGATAACAGAATGATAAAAGCCAAAAATAATTTTCCATTTTAAATATCAAAAATATCATTATCATATCGTATTTACATGATAGTTGCTAGAAGAATTTTCGCTATCAAATTTTCTAATTATCATTATCAAGGTATCACTATCAAGTTAGAATCATATCATGTATCACTATCATTCTCAAATCTCACTCAAGTGATTTCACCATTTTACCAAGCATAACAGACACAATGATATTGTGATATATCATGATAATATCAAAATTGTCCACCTATCTAGGAGCATAGAAAGTTTTCTTGAAATAAAGCAAGTTATCATATCATGTATCACTATCACTCTCAAATCTCACTCTAGTGATTTAAGAAAGAAGACAAGACACAGTGATAGTTTGATATATCATGATAAGATCAATTCGTCCATGTATTTACAGAAGTACATTGCCTTTTTCTTTTCTCATAATACTTTTACATTAACTCGGCTTTTGCGCCTTTTTAGTTCACTTTCCAGATCTGTGTTAAATCTGTTATTAACAAACCAAAAAAGAATATTCCGTTTGTATTGAGTCATTTTGCGTGTAACTTCGAAGTACTGGTTGAGACGACGAAATCCCTGTTCGCAGGATTCAGTGTTGGCCACGCCTTTGATGGTAGAAAACTGGGGAAGGTGCGGGTGAAATTCACATTTGGGATTGTCCGGGGGCATACAAACAGCTTCCGTATGTTTCGAAACATGAAAAATGTCAACTAAAAATTTGACGTGTTCAAGAAGAAGTATCGCGCCTGAACTGCCGTTTTTCGCCTGATTTCTTAGGTACGGCACTAGCCCACATGCCCTGTCGTAACCGAGGTACTTTAATCTCGTAATATCACCTACGTACATCTCCAGAAAACTATGACCATGTTTGTCAGTAGATAACAGTACATAAACTGGAGTGATAAGTTATTCTGTATAATATAAAGAATCAGAGAAGCATTATTTGCAAGACTTGGGCCCAAAATACAATGCAATAAAAAGGAGTATTAGAAGGAAATTTTTCTTTTTGGAAACCCATGTTGCAAAGCACGTATTAGCAAGTATCAAGCGTTGAAAGTTTATCATGTTGTTTTCAAGTTTGCTTTAATAAAGGAACAGACAAAACACAAAAGAAAAGACAAAGTAAAGTAAAGTAGAACGCATGTTTCCAAAAAAAGCGCAGAAATTAAACAAGAAAACAGTACAGTGTAAAAGTAATTGAAAGAAAAAAGAAGGCTAGCTACTATTAAGGAATAAAAGACACAAATTATAGTCACAGAGTATTGTCTATTGCACTTGGCGGGGGCAGATGTAAGGGTTAGGGTTACTTTACGGTGTTAGGGTTAGGGTTAGGGTTAGGGTTGTGTTTAGGGTTAGGGTTAGGGTTTAGAGTCGAGGGGAACAGAAGTATTCTGATAATATCATGATTTTTCACTCTATCACTGGGAGAAGAAGGAATTCGACTTAATTAAATATTCTGATAATATCATGATTTATCACTTTATCACTGGAAGAAGAACAAATTCTACTTAATTAAATATTCTGATAATATCATGATTTATCACTCTATCACTGGTAGTACAGGTAAAGTTCCTTCATTAAGTATTCTGATAAAATCATGATTTATCACTCTATCACTGGTAGCAGAAGTAAAGTTGCCTCATTAAATATTCTGATAATATCATGATTTATCACTATCACTGGTAGTATAGACGTTAAAGTTCCTTTATTAAATATTCTGATAATATCATGATAAATCACTGTATCACTGGGAGGAGAACAAATTCTACTTAATTAAATATTCTGATAATATCATGATAAATCACTGTATCACTGGGAGGAGAACAAATTCTACTTAACTAAATATTCTGATAATATCATAATAACATATCTTTATATGAGAAAAACCCATTGCGGAATATCAAAAAATCAACCCCTTATATCACCAAAGATATATCATGATAATAGCAATATTTTTAAGAAGAGATGTATTAGAAAAAACATGATATATCATAACTGATTATTAGTCCTGATATAATGATAATACGCAATACTGCACCTCTCTCGAATCTCGGATCCTGGGTAAGGGGTCGAGAGCCTCCAGGGTTAGCTCCTCAAGACATGGTTGTTCTTGCTCGTCAAGCCATGCATTCAGTTCATGTTGGCTGACATATGACTCGGCAAAAACATCTCGAACAACCTCACGCTGTATAAAAACTCGAGGGTTTCTTTTCGCGGGAGGGCAACCATTTCTTAAGTGTCTGTAAACCGTTTGTCTACACAATCTTCGATTGCAGCCGAGACAAAGCTCTTTCGGTCGTGGTTCTGTTCGCATCTTCTTACAAGCGTATTTTTGATGCTCAACAAGAGAATGACCTTGTGTGAAGTTTAAACCACAATGTCTGCAAGGGTTGTATTCGAACGTCCCTTTGTTCTTTGCATATAAGTCATCACCTTCTTTCAATTCAATCCCACGCATTTTCAAAAACGCAACGGCAGTCATTGCTTCGTTCGCCATCGCGATATAAACAAGGGCAGGGATTTCTTCAATTGGTGATGCCTCGCTTGCCGTTGCGGTCGGGCTCGGGAAAAAACGCATTTAGCCCCCTCTTACGGGGGTTTGAGGACGGTTATCCAGAGTAGTTGGTGGGGAGGCACGTCAAACACCAGTTTTCGAACCCATAAATAAGCTGTCCGAGCGGAGTGAGGGCAGCTTATTTATGGGTTCGAAAACTGGTGTTTGACTGCCTCCCCACCAACTACTAACAGAAAGATCGGTTACATCCTCGAGGTTGATCTTGAGTACCCAGAGGAGCTGCACGACGAGCACAATGCCTATCCTCTAGCCCCAGAAAAGCAGGTCGTTCCAAAGGCATGGATGTCACCGTACCAATGGGCCTTGGTAGAGGGGCAGCCAGAGGACAAGACACAGAAGCTGCTCCTTACCCTACGCGATAAATCCCGGTACGTGTTGCATTACAGATCCCTCCAGCAGTACCTGGATCTTGGAATGAAGTTGAGGAAAACCCACAAAATCCTCAAGTTCGAGCAGAGGGCATGGATGGAGCCATACATCTCCCTGAACACCGAGCTCAGGAAAAGGGCCACTTCCGACTTCGAGAAGAACTTCTTCAAGCTCATGAACAACTCCGTCTTCGGTAAGACAATGGAGAACCTCAGAAATCGAATTGACATGAAGCTTGTCCGACCGCACGAGCGAGACAAGATAAGAAAGCTTATCGCAAACCCACTGTTTACTAGAGCAGCGGTCTTTGGAAGCAACCTGGCGGGGATCCAGATGCAGAGGGAGAAAATCCTCTTCAACCGACCAGTCTACACAGGCATGTGCATCCTTGATCTCTCCAAAACACTGATGTACGACTTCTACTACAACCATCTCAAGCTGAAGTACGGTCCGCGAGTAGACCTACTCTACACAGACACAGACTCCCTACTCCTCGAGATCAAGACAGAGGATGTCTACAAAGACATGGAGAACCTTCGGGACGAACTCTGCGACACAAGTGACCATCCCAAGGACCATCCACTCCACAGCCAGCTTAACAAGAAGGTCATCGGCAAGATGAAGGACGAGTGCGCGGGTGTGCCTATCTCAGAGGTAATCTGTCTTCGCTCGAAGATGTACAGCATCTTGAAAGACGACAGCAGGTGTATTAAGAAGAAGGGCAAGGATGGCAAAGAAATCAAAGCTAAGCTGGACATCAAGAAAGCAAAGGGCACCACCAAGGTTGTTACAAAGAAAGAGATCACCCACCAGAACTACAAGGACGCCCTCTTCGATCAGCGAACCTTCAAGCACGGGATGGACAGGCTCCGAAGTAAAGGCCACCAGATCTTCGGTGAGCATCTCACAAGACAACACTTTTCCCCTTTGACTCCAAGCGCTGGATCAAGGATGATGGTGTCCACACGCTGGCATACGGACACAAAGACACGCGCTAGAGACCAGATGGTGGTAACTGAGTGCCAGGCGGCACAACCATCAACTCCTCACGAACAAACCCTCTCTTGGGTCCATCGTAAAGGTAATACACCACTGGCTCATTCGGCTTGGTGACAACTCTCTCAACGTTATAGACCTTTAATGACCAGATGGGATCAGTAACACGCCTCCCACCACCTTCCAGCTCGCCAGGGTAGTACAGATATCGTACATTGACTCGAGGAGGGAGCTTTTTCTCATAGACCCCAACAGGCCTAGCATATGGAGTGGCCGGCTTGGAAGATATTGCTTTCTCTTTGATCGCATCCTTTGGCTTCTTACCAGTTAGCCGGGTCACTTCATTGTTCAAGGCCGAGACAACATCTTGCAGTCTTTTTACCCATGCAGTAGACCGGCCAGAGGGCATATTCATTTCAACAGCATACTGATAACCAAACAGCCTTTCAGCCAGGGTGCGATTGAATCTCTCCACAATTGCTTGGTCCCTGTGGATATCAACCCGCCCGCGACGAATGGCCGTTTTGTTGTTTTCCATGGTTTTTGTCACAGCCCCCATAAACTCTTTCCCAGGGTCAACTTGTAAGAGTAGTAGTTGTATAAGGCCGATTCTGGCTCATTTTTCATTTTCCGCCAACTTTTAGCGATAAAAAACAACATCATCCATTTTCCGCTAAAAATCCAACGATAAAAAACATCATCCATTTTCCGCTAAAAATCCAACGATAAAAAACATCATCCATTTTCCGCTAAATTCTAGCTCATTGTTAGTTTCAAGCAACAATAAACAATCTGTTAAAATTCAGCGTCACTCGAAAAAAACAATAATTATATAATCACACACTTTTTATGTTTCAAGCTTTGAGCCAGAAATCATTGCTTCTTTAACCGCCGATGCCCCCAAGCAAGAGTGTGTATTCCGTCTTCACAGATAAATCTTTTGTCATCGTCGGCGCTCAAAGCAATCTTGTTGATTGTTTCAGAATATATTTCATGTTTTTGGCTTCTGATGACATTGATTTTTCTCATTTGTTTTGCTTTTGTTAACAAGCAGTTTTTATAATCTTCATGTGTTATTTTCTTCTTTGTTACTGCCTTTGAAATTCCTTTGCATTTCTTTGTTCCACCACCTTCAAACATCTTATAACCATATAATTTAGATCTCAATCCCACAAATTCTTCAATTATCTTTCCACCCGCTTCATCTTTCATCAACCCAATGACTTTCTTGTTCAAACCCGTGGGAATTCCCGATGGGTGATCTTTAGGGATATCACTTGTGTCAAACTTTTCTTTAACATCATTGCTGATGTCCTTGAAGAAGTCTTCAGTTTCAATTTTATAGGCAAGGCTGTCTGTGTCTGTGAATAACAACTGCGCCTTTTTCCAATTCTTTTTCACATAATTATAGTGAAAGTCAACCATCAATGTTTTTGACAGATCAAGAATTGCCATTCCACAATAAACCGGTTTATTAAATGTTAATTTTATTCGTTTCATATGTATAGCAATAAGGTTTTCATCAAATATGGTCAGATGTTGGAAGTTAGGTTTTGCTGCCAACCTTTTAGCTTTATCTCTGTCATTCAACAGGCGTATATCTACGCGTTTTCTGATGTTTTCCATGGTTTTCCCAAACACTGAATTATTCATAAGTTTGAAGAAGTCTTTTTCAAATGCATTCTTTCTTTCTTCAGCCAAGGTTCTTCTTTGAATTTGATTCCTCGGTGAATCTTTTTCACAATCAGCCCAAGGCTTTCATATAATGCTAAATTCTTAGCGTGGAGAATATAACGTTCTTTATCTCTTAGATTTGGTACGAGTTTTTCAACTTTGTTTATAACCACACGCTCAGGGGCAAGGGGGTAATCATTATGCAGATCATGCAATTCTTCGGGGTATTCAAGATCTGCTTCCAAGACACATGGAATGTTTTTCCAGTTTGCTAATTCATCATCTGTCATCCATGCAAAATCACCAACTGGAAGCGGTTGTATCATTGCCCAACCATAAAGATTGTTTGCATCCAAATATGGGATGAAGGTTGCTGGTTTTGTTGGATCAAACTGATCACCCATGTATTTATTGTTTGCTTTTCCTAACCGATGTGTGATTGTTGAAATTCCTCCACGAGTTCCTTGCTCAAAGAAAAGCAGCATATCTGGGTCGTTCAACAAATCTAGCGTTACACCGCTTTCTTTCAAAGCAGCATCCCAAGCCAGCCCAGGAGCTGTGTAATACCAAGCAGGATCCAACCCATAATGTTCCAGGCAGACTTTTCGGAATTCCTCAAACACATCAGCCAGCAGGCATACATCAGTTTTCAGATATAGATTATGATATTCACCCATGGTTTTCAAATCAAATTCTTTCCATACATTTTGGGCATGCTCATAATCTTTATCTGTGATGTTTGTATCGTTCAAAATTGAATAAAAATCCTCTTTC
>JAJLRJ010000008.1:30824181-30887615 GCA_024195265.1 Dendrophyllia cribrosa | reverse complement strand
ACGCGAGAAGCTGGCAATCCTTGTTTCAACTGGCAAGGCCAAAGAAGTTATCGGCGTGCAGCTCACACACGATCATGTCAAGCGGTTGTCAGACAAGGACGTTGACAAGTACTGCAAAAGGTACGAGGCCTACATAGGTAACAAGACAACCGAATCCCTAGTTGATTCCGCTATCATGTTCATGTCCAAAGGCATTGGCATGGTGATCCCGGTTGAGGATGTCAAGGAGTTGCAGCAAGAACTCAAGAACGACTACATCATCAACCAGGAGCTGTCAAATTTTGCTGGGGCTCTTGCCATGCGATGCGGACGATGGCTGGCGCTTGCAAATGCCGCTCTCATCACAACAAAACACATCAAGCTTGAATGAGAGCCTGACTTGATAGATTTGGAACCCCCACCCACACATCCAAGCAGAGACAGTGAAGGCTATCCACTTGAGGGCTTTGATGAAGTTGGTGTTAATCTGGTGGCAACCTCGCTGCAACCTTGAAGGAACCTTAAAGGAACCTGGGTGGAACCTGACAGCAACCTGTCAGCACGCTTATCACATTTTGTAAAAAATAAAATTTACATATATATACCACTATGGCCACACCACTCGAGACGATCCCTGAAGAAACTCCAACTCCAACTCCAACCCAAACACCTGCACGTGTTACCTCTGAGGCCCCGAAAACAAAGCCTGCAACAGAACAGAACCCCGGCCGCGTTGCTTCTGGTAAAAGACTAGCAGAACGCAACCGCCTGGCCCGTGAAGCAAAGAAAAAGGCCGAAGCACAAAAGCCTGCAAACCAACCATCAACAAGTGACACCAGTGCTGCAAACCAACCATCAACAAGTGACACAACAAGTGACAGCAACAGCAACTCAATCGTTTATATTCTGGGGGTTGGAGGGTTGGTTGTCTCTGCTGCGGGTGTGTATTACCAACGCGAGGCCATAATGCAAAAGCTTGGACGCAAATCAAACACACCAGCAACATCAGCAAACACACCACCAGCAACACCCGCTGCACCACCCCCATCTCGAATTCCGGTAAGACAAGGAATTAAAAAAATGGAATAAAAAAACAAACACATATGTATACTGCACCATGACTTTTTTCCAGGCTGTGATGAATGCTGCTGCAATCGGAGGTGCGCTTCTTTCATGGGCTGAATTAAACATGGCCGCCATTGAAACATGTAACAGCGCAACGAGCCTGAGACCGAACCCGAGACCGAGATCGAGACCGTGTGAGCCCGAGTCCGAGTCCGAGCCCGAGTCCGAGCCCGAGGATTGAGATTGAACAAGACGACAAAGGCACAAAAGGTTCTGCCAGAAAAATAAAAAATCATATGTATACTGCACACAAACCATGTCTGACAACAAGCTTGTGAAGTCTATCCTTGACGCCGCAACAATCACTGGCCTTGTCGTCGGTATTGGTTGGATTGGGAAAAAGACCATCAAAGTAAACTTCACTGCCGACCCCAGTGCAAGCTTGGTGAACTACGTCAAGTTCACAGCCGTCATGGCTGGCAGCATCGCGCTGAAGAAATATCTCGAGGACCAGAAAATCCTCCCAGACAATATGTAAAATCATATGTATACACACGACCACAATGGCCTCGATTGCAATAATGGCCCTTGGCGCTGTTCTCGATGCGGCTGCTTTCACGGGCGGCAACTATCTCGCGAAATATCTGTCTGGTGATAGCGGAAAGGCAGCAATGGCGGAGAAAATCCGGCATGACAAAGCCCTGGAACAATACCAAGCGGCTTACGCCAAATACCAGAAGGACCGCACCAAGCTCCTCGACTGGATTGCAACCAACGATCAGATTAAACACCAAGCTAGCAAAAACTTCCAAACCACCGACCAAGCCCTGGTCTTGTATAACCAGATGCACCAAACACAACCAGATAAACAAATCAAAGACTACAAAGAACCTCAGTTCTCGGACTTCTACAAGCCCAGCCCACAACAGCAGAATGGTGAACTTGCGTTTATTGGAGGCACCCTGCTTGCGGGTGGGTATGTGGCCTATCGCTTTCTTTGAATTTTAAAAAAATTTAAAACCCATATATATACCATGGCTACACTCTTTTCTAAAGAAGAGCGTGACGCAGTTATGGAACAGTTGCGCCTTTTACCAGCATGCCCCTTGGATAAACAAAATGAGGAACTAGCGCAAATAATTTAGAAACTTGCTGAAGGAATGCCGGAAAAATATCATGAATTAGGCCGCGCATTCATAACACTCCTCACGGCTCAAGAAACTGAGGAAATAAAACGAGCATGTCAGAAAATGGAGGAACTAGCTAAAAACATTAATCCCAACCTTGTAAAACAAATTGGTGAGGACAAAGAAACTTTTAACAGAGTTATTGAAGAGATGCGCCTTTTCCTTGCACAGTATGGCCGTGGGCCAATCACATCTCCGGCCGCATAAGGCCTGGGCATACTTTCGCCGATTCATAAACTCTATATATACGCATAATGAATGCCAAACTCTCAAAGATCTACCATAGTCCCAAAGGCTATTGGAAAGGTCTTTCCGCTGTGAAAAAGCTAGCTGCAGCGGCCAAGGTCTCTGATGATCTGGCAAAAAAGTGGCTCGTCAAACAAGCTCTTTGGCAAGTTTACCTCCCAGCGCCACGCCATATCCCTCGCCCCAAGTTTGATGTCTCCTCGCCCAATGCAGTGCATCAAGCGGATCTACTTTTTTTGCCCCATGGCAAACTTTCTCATGGGAGAAAGGTTTACAAATACGCATTAACCCTTGTTGATGTGGCAAGCCGTTACAAAGCAGCAGAGCCCCTGACTTCGAAAGAGTCTCTAGAGGTTTCGAAAGCCTTTCAGAAGATTTATAGGAAGGGGCCTTTGAAGTGGCCTCAACTCTTACAAGTTGACCCTGGGAAAGAGTTTATGGGGGCTGTGACTAAGGTTATGGAGGATAACAAAACAGCCATTCGTCGCGGGCGGGTTGATGTCCACAGAGACCAAGCGATAGTTGAAAGATTCAACCGCACCCTGGCTGAAGGGCTGTTTGGCTATCAGTATGCTGTTGAAATGAATATGCCCTCTGGCCGGTCTACTACATGGGTCAAAAGACTGCCAGATGTTGTCTCGGCCTTGAACAATGAAGTGACCCGTCTGACTGGTAAGAAGCCAAAGGATGCAATCAAAGAGAAAGCCATTTCTGCCAAGCCTGCGACACCATATGCTAGGCCTGTTGGGGTTTATGAGAAAAAGCTCCCTCCTCGAGTGAGTGTGAGATATTTGTATCAGCCTGGCGAGCTTGAGGGCGGTGGTAGGCGTGCGACCGATCCGATCTGGTCGATGAAGGTCTATAACGTTGAGAGTGTTGCCACCAAGCCAAATGAGCCAGTGGTGTATTACCTTTACGATGGGCCCAAGAGAGGGTTTGTTCGTGAGGAGTTGACGGTTGTGCCGCCTGGCACTCAGTTACCACCGGCTGGACTCTAGCGCGTGTCTTTGTGTCCATATGCCAGCGTGTGGACACCATCATCCTTGATCCAGCGCTTGGAGTCAAAGGGGGAAAGTGTTGTCTTGGTGAGATGCTCACCGAAGATCTGGTGGCCTTTGCTTCGTATCCTGTCCATCGCGTGCTTGAAGGTTCGCCGGTCGAAGAGTGCGTCCTTGTAGTTTTGGTGGGTGATCTCTTTCTTTGTGACAACCTTGGTGGTGCCCTTTGCTTTCTTGATGTTTTTAGCGTCATCCACAAGGATGGAGTACATCTTCGAGCGAAGACACACAGCCTCCGAGATCGGCTTACCCGCGCACTCGTCCTTCATCTTGCCGATGACCTTTTTGTTAAGCTGGCTGTGGAGTAGATGGTCCTTGGGATAGTCACTTGTGTCGTAGAGTTCGTCCCGAAGGTTCTCCATGTCTTTGTAGACATCCTCCGTCTTGATCTCGAGGAGTAGGGAGTCTGTGTCTGTATAGAGTAGATCTACTCGCGGACCGTACTTCAGCTTGAGATGGTTGTAGTACAGTAGAAGTCGTACATCAGTGTTTTAGAGAGATCAAGGATGCACATGCCTGTGTAGACTGGTCGGTTGAAGAGGATTTTCTCCCTCTGCATCTGGATCCCCGCCAGGTTGCTTCCAAACACCGCTGCTCTAGTAAACAGTGGGCTTGCGATAAGCTTTCTCATCTTGTCTTGCTCGTGCGGCCGGACAAGCTTCATGTCGATTCGATTTCTGAGGTTCTCCATTGTCTTACCGAAGACGGAGTTGTTCATGAGCTTGAAGAAGTTCTTCTCGAAGTCGGAAGTGGCCTTCCTGAGCTCGGTGTTCAGGGAGATGTATGGCTCCATCCATGCCCTCTGCTCGAACTTGAGGATTTTGTGGGTTTTCCTCAACTTCATTCCAAGATCCAGGTACTGCTGGAGGGATCTGTAATGCAACACGTACCGGGATTTATCGCGTAGGGTAAGGAGCAGCTTCTGTGTCTTGTCCTCTGGCTGCTGGGTCAAGCTTGTAGTGGTTCAGACATGTTTTTCGGAAGTTCTCGAAAACATCAGCCAGAAGAAGCACATCTGTGCAAAGGTAGAGATCGTGGTAATCTCCGAGTGTCTTGCAACCGAATGCCTCCCACACTTTTTGCGCGTGGGCGTAGTCTTTATCGGAGATGCCTTCCTTCTTGAGCTCACTATAGAAGGCATCCTTCGGTGGTAATGTTGTCTCATCGAAGCGGGTCCATGAGTCCATGTGCTCATATGGGTAGACACCTTTTTGTAAAATAAGCTCGCGCTTGAAAGGGTTCTTCTCGTAGTCTGCCGTTATTGTAAAGGACTCTGGCTTGTTTGCTTCAACCAGGGCGCTTAGGCTTGACTGCATGAACTGCAAGCTGTCAATGAACCTCAGCTTGCCAAGGGAAAAGGATATGTACTTCTCCATGTTGTTTGGGATGCATTTCAAATCAGAATGCACGTCTGCAATACCACTCATGATATGGTGCGCATCGTAACCCTTCAAGTTGTGAAAGATTACTGGAATTATTTCCGTTTTCGGGTTGGTGCGGAAATAGTTGATGTTGCAAGCACTGTGAGCCGCACCCCGGTACTTTCCTGTGATGTGGCAATGATCTCTGACTGCGTCTCGAACAGAACCTTGGATAAGGGGCTCTCCACAGAATAGACAATCGGTCTGCTCGAATAAATTGTCTGGAGCGGGCTGCCCTTTGTTTCTTGGTCCGACAAATGGGAACTCTTCCAATTCGCCATCCTCGCCATGGGTGTAAATATTGAATGCCTTTTGGTAGCATTTGTTGGTGTGTCGATGAACGAAGCCCGCGTGTTCTCCGGTGTTTGGGTCATAGACCGCAATGGCATCCCTGTGGTTCTCCTTCATGAGAGACTTGTCACAGATGTGGCAATCTATTGCACGGTTGAAATTTGCCCAGTCTGCTCTTGTCATGGAGAGTGGTTCCTTGCGCTGCAGCTCGTCTCTGATCTCTCCTTCCAGCTGCTGTGAGCTGTTAAGAAATAGTGACACCGAGTTCTCTCCTCTGTGTAGATAAGGACCCTTTGTCTCTCCATCAGAGCAAGCGGCTAACATGCAGAACCCGCAGGGTTTATGTACGGATGTTTCAGTGGTACTGCTCTGTGATGGGTCTGGTGTGCAACCGTGGACTTTTTCGACTATGCTTTCGAAGTCAGCATAAATAACCCAAGGCTTCTTCATCTGGTTCTGGAAGTTCTGGTAGTGAAGGAAGTTTTCGCCTTCTTTTGGCATTTCAGCTCGTACCGGCCTGCCTTTGACTCCCCTGCAGTAGAAGAGATGGTCAGTGAGAACCTGTTCTGAAGAAAAGGCTTGGAGGCACCTGTCACAGTGATGCATACGACGCCCTACGTTGTACTCACTGTGTAGGAGCCTGCTCATGCTCTTGATGTAGCAGTAATGCGAAGTGTGCATACCTGTGAGCATCATCAGATTGATCCTTCGCAGATCACTGACTCTGATTACAGCCACCCTGTTGTTCTGGTATCCATAAATGTTGATTGGAAGGTTGTTTTGACGCTCAACCTTGGATATCTGGCTCAATGGTGTTAGAAAATCGATTCCAGTGAAGTCTAGACCAACATCAACGGGATAACTACCTGGTCGATCTGAGTGAACATTTACAGGGAACAATGCCGATCGCAGTGCCCAGCGGAGACACCGGTTGTCATTGTTCTTCACATTGATGATAGCATGCTTTGGCCTGAGTTTTGATGGGGTTGGGATAAATGTGCCACCTCGTAGTGGTTGATACATCCCGAACTCAAGGTAAACAGTTTTGATTTTATCAATCACCCAGCCAGAACCCATCTGCTGCCATCTGGCAATCTCTTCCTTAAAACCATTGACAATGCCTTCCAGGATGCCCTCCTCTCGCAGCTTATGGAGATGTGTTACAATCAGTGGGTTAACGTTCCAAAAGAAGTGATCAATTTCTCGATTGCCATAGCCTTCCATTGAAAAGTGGACATCGGATGACAAAGTGACCTTCACTCCACCAAGCTCTGTAACTTCGCGTGCTATTATCTGGATAATAGCCGCCCTATTAGCTATGAAAAATGAATTGAGGTCCTTGATTTGGTAGTCATCAGGGACGTTCATCTTGTAGCCATGCAACCAATCACCAAAGTAGTCTTGGTTCCTTGGGTTAAAGTCAAGACCTTGAGCCGCCATGTTCATATCGATCTGCTGTGCCATTGCCATGTGGGTGGGTATATACAGGGGGTGGAATTTCTCCAGTTGGTAATACCTCCCTGGGGTGGTGGTCTAGTACCGGAGCAGCATATATAAACAGGCTAGTAGTATAGGGCGTTGGTGCATTCTGGACCACCCAAATAAGCATCCAAAGACCTGAATTACCGCCCCCCACGGATGAATGCAATGAATCCGTGGGGGCGGTAATTCAGGTCTTTGGGTGCTTATTTGGGTGGTCCAGAATCACCAACGCCCTATACTACTACCTTAGAAAACTGGCGTAAATCGTTTAACCGCAGAAATAAAAGAAACATTCATTGGGCAAGGAAGATCATCGTTGTCTATCGTTTCAATTAAAAAATATATATTTCTTTTTTAATCGATAACAGTGCGCTTCTTTCAGTGGACCGTTGTCGTGTCTCTAATGATTCTAATCAATCGCTTTGTAAAAGATTTGTTTCATTGTACAGCCAGCATTTTAATAACCAAGTAAACATCAAAATATAAAATTAAAATAGTCGGCGAGCCCTAATACACTGCGAGTGCCTCCCAGAAGTCTTCCGTCATGCCTTTGAACCTAACCACTCCCAACCCAACTATGTAGCGAGTTGCAGCTTCTGCCATGAGACCGCGTTTACACCGTAAAACTGGATGATCTCTCTCGAACCACCTGGCTAGTCAGCACTGAGAGCATTACATTTTCAAATGAAAATGCGGCAAAATGGTACGCTTTCGATACGCCAGAACCCCGCGAGATTCCAAGGGCTTTGAAAGTCCACCCAAAGAGATACGTGGCGACTATTTGAAATGGCCGCTGAGTGTGCTACTCGAGCGGGCAAATCATGGATCCTTGCTTCCCAACTATCCTGGTAAGTTGATTCAGTTAAAGCTTTTTAGAGACTTTTAGCAAGTTCACCGTGTTTATAAATACTTGGGCAAATTAGAGCCGCAATGCGTTTGCTTGGGTGCTCGCCATGCCGTGTTAACTCCAGTCTCAGCTCGCGCCTCGCTGCATTTCAGCACACAATCAACTTTTATATCCGATATATGGGACTATATTTGCTAACGGTACGTTTTTTTTTTCAGGAAAATGGAGCTGCACAGATTTCCAAAGAAACTAAAAGGTGACAATTATACGACAAACATTTAGACGTTTCTACTTTCAAAGCAAAAGCGGTATATCAAAATGCCCGAAATATCTGAAATGGTCGTCAAAGATGCCCTGACATTGGCTAAAGCAAGAACGATAAAAATTGTTCTTGCTCAGTGGGAGATCTGGCGACCGACCCTACATTCCCGAGCTTCACGCCATGGAAAACTGTGTTCACTTTATCTCAAGAAAGTTTCCTTCCAGATGAAATCAGATCATTATGAGGGTAGGGATTTTACGAGTTGAACCGAAAGAAAGGGTGTGAATTTCACGCGCTGAAGTACAGAAAAGATAGGGAAAACTGTCATTTAGGTGTTTACAGCAGAAACCGCACAACTATGTCAATAACCTGCTGAAAGGGATACCATTTTCTATGGAAAGTACATGAAAGGGGTACCTTTTTTGTCAAAAATGTTATATAAAAGGGTAAGGGGTTGTACCTCTGGACGGAGCCTCCCCGTATAAAACTTTTCAAAACAAGGCCAAACTACGAACTAAATTTTTTTTGGCCGCATAATAGGAGTAAAAACAATAGAAAAACCCTCATCGGGACTGCCAAAAGATAGCCGTGGTCGCTTAATAGGGGTTTTATTTACAGTATTATACTGACAATAAATTCGGGACTTTGATGACTGGCCGCTTAACAGGGGGTGGCCGCTTAATAGGGGTTCGACTGAGACATGGCCGTGTTTTCACGAGCGAATTAATTTTTTCAGTCACTCAACGACTAAGACTACTTTTAACAAATCAGCAATACAACAACTCAATTGGATTGTTTTCAAGTCGCCGAGCAGCTGAAAATTCGCTTGTGTTAACACGGCCCATGAGTGGAGGAGTGAAGACGTGCGCAAGCTACACAATCAAAATACCGAACTATTAAGTAATGCTCCACATAAGAACGATAGCAAACTTGATTGTTCTGCAGCATTGGCTCTTTCCCCACATAGAATATCTTTGATTTCAAGAATAGAGGAGGAGCTGTTTGCTAATAATTAAATTTCATCATAAAAATAAAGAAAATCCATTTGCGTCAAATAAATTTTAGGAAATGTTCGTGCTTAACCAATCAGAATAGGAGAAGACAATAGCTAATAATTTTTCTTCTTTGATGAAGTTCCCCAAATACAATATCTTTTAAAAATTGCATGTTGTGCGATTGGGTCTCAAATTACTTGAAACTTTAAAAAAAATAGACAAAATGCACCTTGAACCTTAACTGGTTAGTGTTTTTGAGTCTTAGCCAATGAGATCACTAGTTGTAACAATGAAAAAAGTTGACATTCCATCGCGCATTGCCGTTCAGCGCTATCCTTCTAATGCGGATCATTACTTAAATACATACTAAAAGAATGCGAACAATGCCTTTCAATGTTTCTTTAGTAACTGTTTGAATTGTTCACGTTGTTTTCCCAACTTCATGGGCCAATGTACGCTACTCTGTAACACGCAAGAGCAAACTTGTCCCAAGGTCTTCTATTTCCGGTCGAGAAAATTGTTCAAAATGGAAGAACGAACGAACGGACGGAAAATTCTAAAATATTTTCGCATGTTGCACAGGACACCCACGATACCACATTACGACCACCTAAAGGAAACCGTTGCACATTCCGACGATGCATGTGTAACTCTGGATGCTATTGTTGCTATTGTTGGATGCTATTGTTGCAACTGTTACCCTTATTAGTAGAGATTTCAAATTGAAAAGATATAATACTGCGTTAAAGGCAACAGTTACACGCTCCGACGAAACATCTGGATGCAACTGTTACCCTTAGTAGTAGAGATTTCAAATTGAAAAGGATATAATACTATGTTAAAGGCAACAGTTACACACTCCGACGAAACATCTGTATGCAACTGTTACCCTTATTAGTAGAGATTTCAAAAATTAATTGAAAAGGATATAATACCATATTAAAAAGGCAACAGTTACACACTCCGACGAAACATCTGGATGCAACTGTTACCCTTATTAGTAGAGATTTCAAATTGAAAAGGATATAATACTATGTTAAAGGCAACAGTTACACACTCCGACGAAACATCTGGATGCAACTGTTACCCTTATTGGTAGAGATTTCAAATTGAAAAGGATATAATACTGTGTTAAAGGCAACAGTTACACACTCCGACGAAACATCTGGATGCAACTGTTAACCTTATTAGTAGAGATTTCAAAAATTAATTGAAAAGGATATAATACTGTGTTAAAGGCAACAGTTACACACTCCGACGAAACATCTGAATGCAACTGTTACCCGTATTAGCAGAGCTTTCAAAAATTAATTGAAAAGGAAATCATATTATGTTAAAGGCAACAGTTACACACTCCGACGAAACATCTGGATGCAACTGTTAACCTTATTAGTAGAGATTTCAAAAATTAATTGAAAAGGATATAATACTATGTTAAAGGCAACAGTTACACACTCCGACGAAACATCTGGATGCAACTGTTAACCTTATTAGTAGAGATTTCAAATTGAAAAGGATATAATATTATGTTAAAGGCAACAGTTACACACTCCGACGACACATCTGGATGCAACTGTTACCCTTATTAGTAGAGATTTCAAAAATTAATTGAAAAGGATATAATACTATGTTAAAGGCAACAGTTACACACTGATGAAACATCTGGATGCAACTGTTAACCTTATTAGTAGAGATTTGAAATTGAAAAGAACATGATACTATGTTAAAGGCAACAGTTACACACTCCGACGAAACATCTGGATGCAACTGTTACCTTTATTAGTAGAGATTTCAAAAATTAATTGAAAAGGATATAATACTATGTTAAAGGCAACAGTTACACACTCCGACGAAACATCTGGATGCAACTGTTACCCTTATTAGTAGAGATTTCAAATTGAAAAGGATATAATATTATGTTAAAGGCAACAGTTACACGCTCCGACGAAACATCTGGATGCAACTGTTACCCTTATTAGCAGAAATAATTATGTTAAATGAAACGGTTGGACACTCGATCCGATTATACATCATTTAGCAGAATTCAAATCGGGCATGAATTTTTCATCTTGTCGACTGGCAGTGCACAGTGGGCTCCACAATATTCTCTCAATGTGCCAGTATATCTTGTTCAGCGGGACCTGAAAAAGCAATAGTGGACACATTTAATAACAAAGCCATGGCATATTATTAGGCCTATAGGTTAGGGGGTTTGACCACTTCAACCCATTCTTCATGGGCTAAAGCTAACATACATGTAATTTTTTTGGGTTTAACAAAAATGATTTATGACTACAATAAGTCATGTTATTGCAGTCTTATTGCAGAAGTGTATGAAGAAATCTGCTATATATACATGTACAGTGTATGTTGTAGTTCAATTTTATCCTTGGTTCAATTTTCATTTTCCTTTGTTTCATGTTCATTTGTCATATCTTAACAGAACAAAGGAAAATGAGAATTGAACCAAGGATAAAATTGAACAACAACATGCATGTTATGATGTATACTACACTACAGCCTTGAACTAGCATCCCAAAACCTGTGCAGACTATGAATGAAAGACTGAACTGCCAGTATCATACTGTAAATACATGTAATTATTAATTGATAAACAATGGTCATGTTAACACACCTAACATTGGGCTTTGCAACTGCTGTTTGCTGTTCTGCCTTCTTTTGCTCTGTCAATCTGTCACCCTTAAAGTATTCTGGACCATAAAGATTTATGCATTGTTTTCATCTCACAGCAAACTGTGCCGAGTCCAGGAGTTGTTCTGTATTTCTTATTACCATATGCATTGCACAAAGTTTGATACTACTCAGTTTATGTCATCACAAATTGCAGTTGATCTAGAGGGATTATAATAGACATTTTACATTAGTATCACTTTTTTGCTTTAACTCAAATTATTACTACATTTGAAAGCATTGATGGAAAAAGGTTCTTAGTGCATATGTTGTGGTTCAAAATTTTCTTTGGTTTGAAAAATTTTAAACCAGTTTAATTTTTATTTTCCTCTGTCATGGATTCATCAACATAATCTCAGACAAAGGAAAATAAAAATCAAACTACATGTAAATTGAAAATTTTTAAACCAGAGAAACATTTGAACCACAACACATATCCTAATGTGGTAATAACATCATTTTATAAAATTATATCCTTAATATTATTACCACTAATGCCCTTTTTCCACCTCTGCCTTCAACATGAATACAATCATTGACCAAACATGTATTTGTACAGTGTAGCTGACTGATGCTAATCACATGATGAAGTACAATAGCTAAATCCTACATGTATAGGTGGATATGATAAGCGCTCGGGAGGTTTGGAAACCTGGTCTTAATTAATATATGTATTATCAATGGTGATTTTTCCTTTATTTTCTCTGTACAGTGTATTTAATGATAACTTTAAGAAGCCCTAATTTATCAAACGCTTGAGAAAGTGTTTCATCAGGATTTCCCATACTTCAAATTTTAGTAAAAAAAAATACAGTAACTCTGCTGTTAACTTTTCTCAGTTGGAAATTCTGATGAAACAAGTTTGGTAAATTATGTCAAGACAACAATGCATAATCTACAGTCAAATTCTGTTTAAATTGAAATTAATTTTATAATCAACTTCATCCTAAAAGCAGATATAACTTTTGATTGCATTCAAGAGAACAAAAAGAAAATACACACCTTTCAATGTTTGCCTTGCTCTTTGAATAATCAATGCATGTTTCATCAGGAGCTGTACATGTACATTATGACAATCACATCTCCAATCTGCACATAAAAGTAAATTATCATTAGTTGATTTATCATCTTCAAGCATATAACAGTTCATAAAGGTTTCCTGTAGTTGCTGTGCACATGTATTTAATATTATGCAGCTAAAAACACAGGGTGACAAAATAATGAAACCAAAGGAAGTGTGAAGATACATGTAAGTTGAGAATGGCTGCACTCAGTGGGGCTCAGGGGGAGTGCTTTTACAATGTATTACAAGACAAATGCCTCAGAAACCTATTGTACTTGTAAGACTATCCAGCAGCTTTGCTTACAAAATAATTACATGTATTGTCAAAGTCACTTCTGATCAGTTACTTTACCGGTTATTATACCTGCTTGCATATGTGCTTTGTTATTCATTGGCATAAGTTTGCTTTGTGCAGCATTGCTGTGCAAAGTAAAATAAAATAATGTTTAACTCTGAAAAAGTGGATGCCAGCAATCACAATCTTTCCATTATTATTATGAACAAGTCAATGACTGCTATTTTGTTTTTTGAATATTGCCTACATGTATTTCACAACTGAGATTTAAAACCACTTGTTTAAAAAAAACACAACTAAGTGGATGAGTAAAAAATACAGGTAATTTTTTTCTTCGTCAAAAGGAAACATACAGTTACTGAGCCGAATAGCAGTTGAAACTTCTAAGTACCAGAGTACATTTATGTAACTTGAACTGCTCAAAATCCCAGCTGTTCACTTTGCAATTTCACCCGATTGTAAACAAGTGGCTTTGAATCTTTTACTTTTATACCGATAAATCAAAATTCAAAGCTTGTTCAATGGGGAATAGGAAACTACATGTATGATTTGTACCAATGGGGAAATAGGAAACTACATGTATGATTTGTACTTAAGGTTCTTAATATGAGGTGCCACTACTATTGACTTACATGTACTTGCTGCGAGTTTTGATAGATTCATTGGATCATCTACTTCTGTTGTGATTGATCAGACTAACAACATTTGTTTTGGTGTTACAAGACTCAATTGAAAACTGCTCTGTTATGATAAAACTTCTAACCTGTATAAACTGGACAACCTCAGAGAATACTCTACAGCTGTAGATACGGCTTAAGTTTGTCACTGTGTTAAAGCAGGTTTCTCATAAAAACAAAACCCTCTTAATATTGATACCAGATTGAAATATCATTCTAATAATAATAATTGATCAAATTGTTATCTACAATTTTAAACCTGTTATGTTCAATTTGCAATGTATTTGTTTCCGCATTGAATGGCGTGCCTGCGAATTAGCTGGATAGCTAAGTGCCTGTCCACTGTAAACAATGTTTACATTACATTACATATGTACAAATATTATTTATGCCTCCCTTCCCTCATTTTGGTATCATAAAAACTTCAGAGCTGCGTTGCCTGAGCTCGTTTACTGGGCTCCCCAAGTACACAAAAATTTACCACCGTTGTGGAGTAAAATGGCTGAGGGCAAAGGCCCAAAGCCGCTTTCATTTATTTAACACATTTGTCAACTGAATCAATTCCGAAATATCCATACAAGTCTTAGCCCAGTAAAGGTGAGGGCAAGAAAAACGCAAGAACCAGAACAAAAAAGGCTTGTGCGATGTGGCAGGATAAGGGGAGGAGGTGGGCAAAGCGAAAAGCGTCTTCACTCGATGAACTTCTGAAGTGAGTGAGCGGTATTCCACCACCCGGTAACGCAATACCCCAATACCTATAGGGGGTGAGATGTAATACAAATACCTTCACCCCATCTCACAAGCCCGGATGTTGTCACGCAACAAGCGCTCGCCACGATGTTACAAATGCTTATCTATACTAATAAAATTACTGAGGAAAGAAGGCATAAAAATCCTATTCGCAAGCAAATATTCCATTTATGCCTCCCTTCCCTCATTTTGGTATCATAAAAACTTCAGAGCTGCGTTGCCTGAGCTCGTTTACTGGGCTCCCCAAGTACACAAAAATTTACCACCGTTGTGGAGTAAAATGGCTGAGGGCAAAGGCCCAAAGCCGCTTTCATTTATTTAACACATTTGTCAACTGAATCAATTCCGAAATATCCATACAAGTCTTAGCCCAGTAAAGGTGAGGGCAAGAAAAACGCCAAACGCATGCAAATGCGGCCCCACCCCAGGCAATGCAGTCTGATCAAAAAGTGAAACAAATACAGCAGCCCTTGCAAACTGTAAGAGTTATGATTACGCAATAGCCCTTGCATATTGGGTAATCATGGTCGGAAAATACAGCCCTTGCATGTATTCCCTCTATAATCTTATCCATTACAACTCCCCGCCAGTTGTAAAGGATCAATTAATAAGAACTACAATGACAAAAAGGAAAAGGAATAATAAAGACAAATGTCAATGTAGGAAGTTGCCCTTGCGAACCCCCTACAAAGACATTTGGTTACACTTTTGGGCTATGTGGACAATGATGATACACGTATATACTTGTGAAAGGCATTAGACTTCCAACGGCCTAAAATGCGAATCTGGGCATCGGACATCCCCCTATCTGCAGCATGTGATGCCGCGCCAATGCGAAAACTATGGCCTTTGTAAAGAGATGGGTTAAGACCGCATAACTTAATGGCAGAGGAAAGCTGGGAACAAAACCATGTCCTGGCTACAGGGTATCCATCAGAATGAACAAAAAGTGCCCCGGGGCCTGAACCACGAAATGATAAATAATCAAGCAAGATCTGAACTGGACAAAAAGTAGGTTGCCGAGAAATCACTAAGGACAAAGGAGGCTCATTATAGTGATGCTTGAAATCAAGAAAAACAACCTTTAAACCCTCGACCTCATTGGCTCTATTAACCAATTTAGTCAGTTGATGAAGTTGTAATGGGACAGGGGAACCCTCTTTGCTAGAGACGGTGATCTCCCCCACCCAGGTAAAGGCGAAAAAGGCAAAAGAGCACATGGCTCTGAACAATAACACCTGGTGAGAAGAGGAAAGCAACCGGGGAGCTGCTTCCAGCAGCCTATGAAGAATGGGAAGTGTGATTGGCAATCTCCTATCCAAACGGGTACCCAGCTTTCCATAGCCCTTAAGCATCTGCATTACCACGAAAGCTTTAGAAGGATCCGGATATCCCGAGAGTTTATGTGAATAACTTAATGCAGAAACATATGTCATAACTGTGGAATGGGCATATTTCAAATCAAAAAGGTATGCAATAAACAGAGCCAACGTAGGCACCGAAATTGGAAGGACTACAGGTAAACCTGGAAAAGTAGAATGTAGAAACTTCTGAAATAATTTCCAAGCCCGTTTATATGTTGGGAGGGACGAAGGCTGAAGGCTAGAGTGAACAAGGGTGCAGACTATGGCTGCCAATTCTGGGGCTGCAGATGTGGGGGGATCTCCGTTGGAAGCTTGTCCATGTGAGCAGGAGCCAATTGTCTGAATGAGTGCACCTGCAAGCGAGATAATGAATCCGCCAAACTATTTTTAACACCGGCAATATGCTTAGCCTTGAAAACTATATTAAACTCTAAACAAATCAAGACAAGCTTCCGGACAAAAAACATTAAGGTCTTATCCTTACAGGACTGCTTATTGATGACATGAACTAAAGCTTCGTTATCCGTGAAAAAGAGTACGCAACGGTTAGACATATCATGACCCCATAAGTAGAGGCTTAACACAATCGGGTAAAATTCTAATACCGCTATGTTTCGATGAGCCCATGTGTCTGGCCACTCCCCATAGCACCACTTGGATCCAAATACGGCACCAAAACCAATAGCACCTGAAGCATCGGTGAACAAGTGTAACTTAGAAGAAGAATACCAATCATCTTGAAGAAAAAATGATTTGCCGTTAAATTGAGACAAAAATGCCTGCCAAACCTTCAGGTCCTCCTTAACCTCTTTTGAAACACGAATAAAATGATGAGCGGAATGAATCCCAATTGTAAGATCAATCAGCCGACGCAAAAAAGGCCGACCCGGTAAAACCACGGAACAGGCAAAATTTAACAGGCCAGTTAAAGACTGAACCTCCTTCAAGGTTACTTTTTGCCGATGCAAAAAATCTGAAATCAATGAAGTGCACTTATTAATCTTGTCGAGAGGTAGTCGGGCTTCAAAAAGTACGGAATCGAGCTCGATACCAGCAAAACACAAAGTGGTTGCTGGGCCGCAAGTTTTTTCTGGTGCTATGGGAATACCAACATACGAGCATAGTTTAACAAACAGATCCAGTTGAGCCTGACATAATGCCCTGCAGGGGGCTACAATGAGAAAATCATCCAGCAAATGAATAATGTGCTCTATCGTCAACTTGTTCCGGGCAACCCATTCAATTGCAGTGCTAAAAATTTCAAAATTTCGACAAGAACTTGAACACCCCATTGGCATGCAGCGGTTAAAATAAAACATACCCCGCCACTGCATGCCTAAGAGCCCATAATCATCCGGCTGGATAGGTATAATTCGAAATGCATTTTGAATATCAGTTTTGGCTAGAAAGCACCCCCGGCCGGCTCGCTTAATGCAGCTAATTGCATCCTGAATAGTGGCATATTGAACAGAGCTGTTCTCGGAAGATATGCCATCATTGACTGAGGTACCCTTTGGGAAGGATAAATGATGGATCAGGCGGAATTCGCCAGGGGACTTTTTCGGTACTACACCTAGGGGAGAGACAACAAAAGGGGACATTGGGGGTGACTGAAATGGGCCTGCTAAACGACCGGCCGAAAGTTCTTTCATAATCTTAGCATCAACAACTTCAGGATTTTCATAAGCCGAAAGCAAATTTTTGGCCTGTGAAGATGAACGCTGACCTTCAAAGTGTATGGGGAACCCATTGGCAAAACCAGAGGAAAGATATGTTACAGTTGAATGGTCATACCCGGACAAGAGACAAAGTAACCTATTAAACCTTACTGGGGTTGGGAGGAGCAGACTTGGCAGGGGGGGCAGACTTGGCGGGGGGGGGGGCACGTTTGAGTAATTGCTTCGATTGGCCACGAAAATTGCATTGGCTCAGCCTATGCGAACCTTCACACGTAGGGCAGGCATGCTTAAAATTACATCCTGAACATTCACCACCTTTGTGGTATCTAAAACAATACCCTCTGGGTATAGCTGGCGAGTCGTGAGAACGAGCCTTACTAGGTGTAAAGGAAGCCACAGACTTTCTAGCCGGAGGCTGCTGAGAGCGAAGCCATAATTCCCAATGGATAGAACCCCAGGGAAATGATGAAGGTTGGGATTGCCTTAAGAAACGAAAGTTCTCGTCGTAAAATCTCCAATCGTGCCCCCGAGCCGCCAAATCCTGAATTATCTCCCCATACTTCATGAGGGCGGGGGCCTCAGAAGAGAACTGACTAGTATAAACCCCAACGAAAACTAAAAAACTACTAGTCCACGACTCGATTGTAAGAATTTTCTTACTCTTGGCAACAGGCTCTAATGCCAAAGATGGAGTCAGGCTGCCAGATGCATTCTGGACAACCACTTGATATTTGTTCTCCAATATTGGATTGGTGGCTAAAGCGCCAAAGTCAACAAATTCGTGAGCTAAAATCTTAGCACGGAGTTTTGTAGAGACCCGTGCATCAATAGGTAGACTGGAGGAGGTAAACATTTTAGTTGGCAAGGTATTAAGCTGGGAGGAAACATCACCTGACAGTTGGCCTTGCAGTTGGGAAACAGCTCCCTGCAGGACAGGTACTGTGTTGCTGGTTCCACCACTTTCGTCTCGTATGGGTACTTCAGTGGTCCCATCTCCCAGGGTACAGCCTGAAGTAACAGCGTTGGAAGCAGTGCTGGCTGGAAGCTGTGGGAGAACATCGGCATTATTGGCCGCCAAACGTTTGGAGACTTCCTCGGACACCCTTGACACCAGCTGGTCAAGTAGGGATGGCGGGAAATCGACGACAGCTGATCCATCTTGAGGCGTAGGCAGTGTCGGCGGGTCTTGTGCAGCTGGAGGAATTGGTGGTGGAGGCACCGGTTGAGTCAAAACTTGTGTTGCCGATCGCCTCTGGCGACGACGTTTTGTCTGCACATTGGCATTGTCTGATGTGCGTGCCCGCTTAGCTTGGGCCTTTCTAGGTGGCATTATCTGCAAAGAAAGAAAAACCCGGTAGATACTGCAGATTTCGAAACATGCGTCGCAAATACAAAAGGAAAATACCAACACGGTAGGCTAGGGACAACAAAACAAACATAAAAATTTTAGGCCGGGTCATGCCATGTCAGACAAAGGTCGACGCACCAGCAAGCCCAAAAGTGGCCAACATAAAATAAAGACATACAGGCATTCCCAAAACTGAGAAAAACCTCAATAACAAACAGAGGACAACATGGAGTCCTCATAAAACTATTAGGGAAGCCAACAACAAACTCAGAGAAACCTCTGAAACAACAGTATTAAACTGGCAATAAAATTGTCCCTAGCAAACCGAGAGAGTTATATTAACACTGAATGAAATTAAAACAAAGAGCGAGTGAAAGATGCGAACCAGACACAAAAGCCGTGCCACATGGGGCGGCACTATCAAAAATATAAGCCGGAAAGCATATCAAAAAGACCGCCAGGTCAAAGCATTTGAATTGCTTTCAAAATGGCGCCTCGGTAACTGCGGTAAAGTAAATACTGACCGGCAAAATTCAAATGCACCCCGTCAGACCGATAGAAATCCTTAGCGGTACTCGAAAAATCCTTGTGTTCCCAACAAAACACGTTAGAAAGCTCCCCTAAAACTACACTGGTGTACGAGTTCAAGGCTGAGGCACGCTCGAGAAACGAAGCCTGTGCTGACGCATCGGAAATAACACGTGGGATGACATGACAAACGCCGACTACACGCACCGAAAAACTATCTAAAAGAAGGCGCACTAAATCGTCGATTGCTGAACCAACCACTTCAGGGCCAACATAACAAAGATCATTGGTCCCTAACTCCAAGATAACAATGTCCGGAGAGAGGCGTTTGACTTCGTGCAGATCAAACGCGCGAAGTTTCGTTACAGTTCGACCGCCAACGCCATGCATATAAACCGAAGCGGTGCCCAAAAGATTAAAAGAAATATTCGCGCGGGAGTCAAAAGACGCTTCCAGATCGTGCCGCAGCCGTCGAACGAACGAATGACCTAATATAAGGGCGAGAGGAGCTTCCTTGGCCATAAAAATAACGAATTACCAAAATAACAGTGAGCGACCGCGTGCGATTTGAAATTACACCAAAAATCGATCTTTGGAATAACAAAGCGCTAAAATAACAAATACCGAATATAAATGCGGTGGTCTGTTAGCTTATCAGCGATATTCCAAAGGAAAGTCGGAAGAAAAGCTAAAAACTTACCAGATCAAAGCGAAAAGCGTCTTCACTCGATGAACTTCTGAAGTGAGTGAGCGGTATTCCACCACCCGGTAACGCAATACCCCAATACCTATAGGGGGTGAGGTGTAATACAAATACCTTCACCCCATCTCACAAGCCCGGATGTTGTCACGCAACAAGCGCTCGCCACGATGTTACAAATGCTTATCTATACTAATAAAATTACTGAGGAAAGAAGGCATAAAAATCCTATTCGCAAGCAAATATTCCATATTCTGCACAATCAAGCAAAACAAGTAAATCAGATTTGACAATCAAAACACATAAGGCAGTCTTGTATTTCACTCCAGTTAAAACATGTGAAGTAGAGGTCCTTTGGAACAGATTTGCTTGAGGCAAGCTTTATTAACTTTGCAGTTTGATGACGACAAAATTTCTCTTATCCGTGTAATGATATCAAAAATTGTCCAACAATAACTTGACCAATTCATAAGATTATGGTCTTTTTCGGCATGTGCCATCTTTGTTCTACAATCATACGACCAAATGTACTGTAGATTGTGCTGGTCAATAGTTGCTATTTACTACTAGGTTCCTTAGAATAGAAAATTTGATTACCCAGGGGATACCTTCTTGTATGGGAGGGGATGGGGGGAGTTGGTCTGGAGTGAAAATACTCAACTCTGAAAAACCATATCATTCATCTTCATCATAAAAAATGTGTAGAAACTTGAGATTTATTGTACATTAATAAAAAACTGCATTTAACAAACTCATAACTGAGACCAATATAATTAAGCTTAAATTTTACCAATTATTCTAGCTAGTTGTGCAGCTTCAAATTGCTTTCAACTCGATATAAAGATTCAGTCCTTACCTTTTTAGGGCAGCTGCTTGGCGGAGTTAGCAAGAAGCAGCTAGTATCTTCACCTACTTGTTGTGAATACATCTGTGTTTGATGGCGATGGCAATACTGAACGGCGATTTCCCGCTTAAACTCACGGCCACGTGAGTGCCAGGAACGATCGACTTGAGCTGCTTGATCTTCGCGTAAAATGCTTAGATTAAGACCGTTTAAAAACGTCCGTAAAGTGAACAAACGTCTATTCCTTAAAAAAATATAGTGAGTCTGTCGCATGGCGAAGAAACGCCGCGATTACGCCAAAGGACAAAGTCAACGACCTCATGAACCGAAGCCGCCATCTTTATTTTGCAGATCGAACTCGTGCGAAATCATGGGATATATCACTCGGAAAGCTTTGGAAAAGACGTCGTTGAGTGCTTATCTCTGCAATTCATCAGACTTTAAAAATTTTATGCTGACAGTGTAATGACTCTGTTGACAGAACTTTAATCGCGAAGTAAACCGCAACTTAATTTAGTCGGAAATCGGGTACTTCCAGTTCAGACCCCGCTCCGATTTGTCATGTCCAAATGGCAAAATGTCGCTTAGCTTATTTCCACGTTATATCGCCAAATGGCACAAAATATACAACTTAGTTGGATAAAAAAATCCTATAGTACAAACCAAAAGTAGTAGTTTGGAGATAAAGCGCAGGATTGAGAGGATTGAAGTGGATTACAGTTTAGCTTGAAATCAAAGTTGCCTTTGTTTACTGGAGAGGCAGTGTCAATCATGACATTTATCTGAAACCAAAATGCGTCCGTTATAACGTCTCACTCTATTTTGAGCTGCTTTATTTCGTTGCATTTGCTTAGTTAATGTTTGTAACATGAAAAAATAAATTGTTTGTTTGTCATAACTTATGAGACATTAGTTGGCTCCTAGGAGAAAAATTACGGAGCCTGTTCGTCAATATTTCGGGCATGTTGGGTTTTAGCCTTCGCACTTCGTAAATACTCTTCGTAAATGCACACTGATGACACTGTCCCGCCGAAATGGCAAAATGTCGCTTAGCTTATTTCCACGTTATATCGCCAAATGACACAAAATATACTACTTAGTTGGATAAAAAGGTCCTATAGTACAAACCAAAAGTAGTAGTTTGGAGATAAAGCGCAGGATTGCAAGGATTGAAGTGGACAACAGTTAAGCTTGAAATCAAAGCTGCCTTTGTTTGGTAGATTCTGCATGTACCGGATCACAACTTACGTAAAACAAAAGGAACAAAGAACGACAACAATACAAATGCAAAACAAGACCAAAAATACAATACCTCACTGTGACGATCCGCGCCACCACGCTGGGTCCCCTTGGTGCCCACCGAAAGCAAAAAAAGGAATACCACGACCGACAGCATACACAATCCTTCCCCCAAACACACAATACGAAAGTAACGTAAAAAAAACCCTTTAAGTTTAATAACCAGACTTAAATTACTATAATTACAAATCACTATTTTAACTTTAATCCTAAAGTCCAACTAAATTAACGAATTCTAATAAAGTGAAATAATAAAGTTCCTTAAATGTAAACGGTAATAAATAATTAAATAGTTTGTGAATAATAAAGTTCCTTAAGTATAAACGGTAATAAATAAATACTTTGTAAAATGTTCCTTAAACCTTGCTCTTTCAACCCTTCTAACTTGCCGACCAAATGTCCTTGTCTGTCTTTACTTATTTTCAACTTGTTATCTCCAACTTGCTTACTCCACGACTCGACCACTTGCAACTCGCTCCACGTTAGCTTTACGTCCTCTCCACGTTAAATTTACGTCCGCTCTACGTTAGCTTTACGGCCTCTTCACGTTAACTTTACGTCCGCTCTACGTTGGCCCTTCGTCCTCTCCACGTTAACTTTACGCCCTCTCCACGTTAACTACCTCTGGAAAAATGAGTTTTTTCCTTGGAACAGTAAAGGAAGCCCCTGCTAATTATTCTTGGCGGTGAATCGCGTGTTTTCTCTTCTCTCAACTTCTATCTTTAGTCCGACTTGATAAAACTTTCTGCTCCTTCGACTCTCTTTTTCCGAACAAATCAAAAATTGTTTACACGTTACTTATATACTAAAAGCCTACACAAATTACAATGAAAACAGCGAATAAACATAATATATACATGGGAAAAGGAAAAAAAGACTTAATGTAGTTGATTGTATACGTGACACTCACAAACAATAGAAGATCATGGATACCTGTACATGCAGAAAGACCTCTTTGTTTGCTGGAAAGTGAGTGCCAATAGGGAAATTTATCTAAAACCAAAATACGTGCTTAATAACATCTCAGTCTATTTTGAACTGCTTTACTTCATTCCATTTGCTTAGTTAATGTTTCTAAGATGGAAAACTAAATTGGTTGTTTGAGATAACTTATGAGACATTTGTTGGCTCCTAGGAGAAAAATTACGAAACCTGTTCGTCAATATTTCGGGCATTTTGAGTTTTAGCCGTCGCACTTCGTAAATACTCTTCGTAAATGCACACTGATGACACTCTCCCGCCAAAATGGCAAAATGTCGCTTAGCTTATTTCCACGTTATATCGCCAAATGGCACAAAATATACAACTTAGTTGGATAAAAAGATCCTATAGTACAAACCAAAAGTAGTAGTTTGGAGATAAAGCGCAGGAGTGCAAGGATTGAAGTGGATTACAGTTTAGCTTGAAATCAAAGTTGCCTTTGTTTACTGGAGAGGCAGTGTCAATCGTAACATTTGCCTGAAACCAAAATGCGTACGTTTTAACCGCTCGGTCTATTTTGAGCTGCCTTACTTCGTTGCATTTGTTTAGTTAATGTTTGTAAGATGGAAAAATAAATTGTCTGTTTCTCATAACTTATGAGATATTTGTTGGGCCCTAGGAGAAAAATTACGGGGCGTGTTCGTCAATATTTAGGGCATTTTCGATTTTTGCCGTCGAACTTCGTGAATACTCTTCGTAAATGCATACTGATTACACTGTCCCTCCAAAGTAGCAAAATGTCGCTTACCTTAGTTCCACGTTATATTGCCAAATGGCACAAAATATACAACTTAGTTGGATAAAAAGATCCTATAGTACAAACCAAAAGTAGTAGTTTGGAGATAAAGCGCAGGATTGCAAGGATTTAAGTGGATTACAGTTTGGCTTGAAATAAAAGTTGCCTTTGTTTACTTGAGAGGCAGTGTCAATCGTGACATTTATCTGAAACCAAAATGCGTGCGTCATAACGTCTCACTCTATTTTGAGATGCTTTACTTCGTTGCATTTGCTTAGTTCATGTTTGTAAGATGGAAAAATAAATTGTGTGTTTGTCATAACTTTTGGGACATTTGCTGGCTCCTAGGAGAAAAATTACGGAGCCTGTTCGTCAATATTTCGGGCATTTTCGGTTTTAACCGTTGCACTTCGTGAATACTCTTCGTAAATGCATACTGATTACACTGTCCCTCGGAAATGGCAAAATGTCGCTTAGCTTATTTCCACGTTATATCGCCAAATGGCAAAAAATATGCAACTTAGTTGGATAAAAAGATCCCATAGTACAAACCAAAAGTAGTAGTTTGGAGATAAAGCGGAGAATTGCAAGGATTGAAGTGGATTATAGTTTGGCTTGAAATCAAAGTTGCCTTTGTTTGCTGGAGAGGCAGTGTCAATCGTGACATTTGTCTGAAACCAAAATGCGTGCGTTATAACGGCTCGGTCTATTTTGAGCTGTATTACTTCGTTGCATTTGCTTAGATAATGTTTGTAACATGGAAAAATCAATTGTTTGTTTGCCATAACTTATGAGACATTTGTTATAATAATAATAATAATAATATAATAATAAAAATAATATTTTAAGAGGAGGCCTCCAATCACCTAAAGGTGTTTTTCAGGAGGGTCCTCTAAATGAATGTCTAAAATACATAAAACTAAATGCGGTTAAAAACTAAGACTAACTATGGTTAAATCCAAAACTAAGATTAAAATACTAAATCACAATTCAAAATGATTTAATAAAAACTGTTTCAGTTTGCGTTTAAAAATCGTTTTTGGCGTCAGTCTCTTGAGCTCACTCGGCAGGAAGGCCCAATCGTTAATTGCTGTATAATATGTTTTGTTTCTGCCCCACTCCGTTCTTGGCCTATTGACTTTGGGCATGTAACCATTTCGGGTATTATAACCGTGATGTTGGCTCATTGTAGAACTGAACACCTCGAAATGTTCGGGGATCTTTCCCTTCAATGCATCTTGCACAAGACAGCATCGATGACCGAAACGCCTCGCGTGCAATGGGGCCCACCGCAACAATGTCAGGGCCTCAGCTGATGTCACTTTTGCTTTTACAATCTTCTTTGCAAAGCGATTTTGGAAAGACTGCAATTGTTTCATCTGTGTTGAAAGACCTGGCTGATCTCCCCAGACAACATCTGCATAATCCAGGTGTGGTAGGACAAGGCCATTAAAGTATGTCGTGCGACTTCTCTTATCGAGCACATGATAAATTCGGTTAAATACTGAAAGGCGATGCCCTAGTTTTTGTAAGAGGCTAATGATGTGCATCTTCCAATTCCATTTCTCATCCAGTACTACCCCTAGATACTTAATAGAAGGAACACGATTTATTTGCCCTTCGTCAATAAAGAACTGAAAGTTATTAAATTGCGACAACATTGTTTTGCTTCCTGACAGCATCAATTTAGTCTTCTTTGTTGGCTCCTAGGAGAAAAATTACGGAGCCTGTGCGTCAATATTTCGGTTATTTTCGGTTTTAGCCCTCGCACTTCGTGAATACTCTTCGTAAATGCATACTGATTACACTGTCCCTCCAAAATAGCAAAATGTCGCTTAGCTTATTTCCACGTTATATCGCCAAATGGCACAAAATATGCAACTTATTTGGATAAAAAGATCCTATAGTACAAACCAAAAGTAGTAGTTTGGAGATAAAGCGCAGGAGTGCAAGGATTGAAGTGGATTACAGTTTAGCTTGAAATCAAAGTTGCCTTTGTTTACTTGAGAGGCAGTGTCAATCGTGACATTTATCTGAAACCAAAATGCGTGCATTATAACGGCTCGGTCTATTTTGAGCTGCATTACTTCGTTGCATTTGCTTAGATAATGTTTGTAACATGGAAAAATCTATTGTTTGTTTCTCATAACTTATTGGACATTTGTTGGCTCCCTGGAGAAAAATTACGGAGCCTGTGCGTCAATATTTCGGGCATTTTCGGTTTTAACCATCGCACTTCGGGAATACTTTTCGTAAATGCATACTGATTACACTGTCCCTCCAAAATAGCAAAATGTCGCTTAACTTATTTCCACGTTATAACGCCAAATGGCACAAAATATACAACTTAGTTGGATAAAAAGATCCTATAGTACAAACCAAATGTAGTAGTTTGGAGATAAAGCGCAGGAGTGCAAGGATTGAAGTGGATTACAGTTTAGCTTGAAATCAAAGTTGCCTTTGTTTGCTGGAGAGGCAGTGTCAATCGTGACATTGGTCTGAAACCAAAATGCGTGCGTTATAACGGCTCGGTCTATTTTGAGCTGCATTACTTCGTTGCATTTGCTTAGATAATGTTTGAAACATGGAAAAATCAATTGTTTGTTTGCCATAACTTATGAGACATTTGTTATAATAATAATAATAATATAATAATAAAAATAATATTTTAAGAGGAGGCCTCCAATCACCTAAAGGTGTTTTTCAGGAGGGTCCTCTAAATGAATGTCTAAAATACATAAAACTAAATGCGGTTAAAAACTAAGACTAACTATGGTTAAATCCAAAACTAAGATTAAAATACTAAATCACAATTCAAAATGATTTAATAAAAACTGTTTCAGTTTGCGTTTAAAAATCGTTTTTGGCGTCAGTCTCTTGAGCTCACTCGGCAGGAAGGCCCAATCGTTAATTGCTGTATAATATGTTTTGTTTCTGCCCCACTCCGTTCTTGGCCCATTGACTTTGGGCATGTAACCATTTCGGGTATTATAACCGTGATGTTGGCTCATTGTAGAACTGAACACCTCGAAATGTTCGGGGATCTGTCCCTTCAATGCATCTTGCACAAGACAGCATCGATGACCGAAACGCCTCGCGTGCAATGGGGCCCACCGCAACAATGTCAGGGCCTCAGCTGATGTCACTTTTGCTTTTACAATCTTCTTTGCAAAGCGATTTTGGAAAGACTGCAATTGTTTCATCTGTGTTGAAAGACCTGGCTGATCTCCCCAGACAACATCTGCATAATCCAGGTGTGGTAGGACAAGGCCATTAAAGTATGTCGTGCGACTTCTCTTATCGAGCACATGATAAATTCGGTTAAATACTGAAAGGCGATGCTCTAGTTTTTGTAAGAGGCCAATGATGTGCATCTTCCAATTCCATTTCTCATCCAGTACTACCCCTAGATACTTAATAGAAGGAACACGATTTATTTGCCCTTCGTCAATAAAGAACTAAAAGTTATTAAATTGCGACAACATTGTTTTGCTTCCTGACAGCATCAATTTAGTCTTCTAGGAGAAAAATTACGGAGCCTGTGCGTCAATATTTCGGGCATTTTCGGTTTTAGCCCTCGCACTTCGTGAATACTCTTCGTAAATGCATACTGATTACACTGTCCCTCCAAAATAGCAAAATGTCGCTTAGTTTATTTCCACGTTATATCGCCAAATGGCAGAAAATATACAACTTAGTTGGATAAAAAGATCCTATAGTACAAACCAAAAGTAGTAGTTTGGAGATAAAGCGCAGGATTGAGAGGATTGAAGTGGATTACAGTTTAGCTTCAAATCAAAGTTGCCTTTGTTTACTGGAGAGGCAGTGTCAATCGTGACATTTATCTGAAACCAAAATGCGTGCGTTATAACATCTCACACTATTTTGAGCTGCTTTACTTCGTTGCATTTGCTTAGTTAATGTTTGTAAGATGGAAAAATAAATTGTTTGTTTGTCATAACTTATTGGACATTTGGTGGCTCCTAGGAGAAAAATTACGGCGCCTGTTCGTCAATATTTCGGCTTTTTCGGTTTTATCCGTTGCACTTCGCGAATACTCTTCGTTAATGCATACTGATTACACTGACCCTCGGAAATGGCAAAATGTCGCTTAGCTTATTTCCACGTTATAACGCCAAATGGCACAAAATGTACAACTTAGTTGGATAAAAAGATCCTATAGTACAAACCAAATGTAGTAGTTTGGAGATAAAGCGCAGGAGTGCAAGGAATGAAGTGGATTACAGTTTAGCTTGAAATCAAAGTTGCCTTTGTTTGCTGGAGAGGCAGTGTCAATCGTGACATTGGTCTGAAACCAAAATGCGTGCGTTATAACGGCTCGGTCTATTTTGAGCTGCATTACTTCGTTGCATTTGCATAGATAATGTTTGAAACATGGAAAAATCAATTGTTTGTTTGCCATAACTTATGAGACATTTGTTATAATAATAATAATATAATAATAAAAATAATATTTTAAGAGGAGGCCTCCAATCACCTAAAGGTGTTTTTCAGGAGGGTCCTCTAAATGAATGTCTAAAATACATAAAACTAAATGCGGTTAAAAACTAAGACTAACTATGGTTAAATCCAAAACTAAGATTAAAATACTAAATCACAATTCAAAATGATTTAATAAAAACTGTTTCAGTTTGCGTTTAAAAATCGTTTTTGGCGTCAGTCTCTTGAGCTCACTCGGCAGGAAGGCCCAATCGTTAATTGCTGTATAATATGTTTTGTTTCTGCCCCACTCCGTTCTTGGCCTATTGACTTTGGGCATGTAACCATTTCGGGTATTATAACCGTGATGTTGGCTCATTGTAGAACTGAACACCTCGAAATGTTCGGGGATCTTTCCCTTCAATGCATCTTGCACAAGACAGCATCGATGACCGAAACGCCTCGCGTGCAATGGGGCCCACCGCAACAATGTCAGGGCCTCAGCTGATGTCACTTTTGCTTTTACAATCTTCTTTGCAAAGCGATTTTGGAAAGACTGCAATTGTTTCATCTGTGTTGAAAGACCTGGCTGATCTCCCCAGACAACATCTGCATAATCCAGGTGTGGTAGGACAAGGCCATTAAAGTATGTCGTGCGACTTCTCTTATCGAGCACATGATAAATTCGGTTAAACACTGAAAGGCGATGCTCTAGTTTTTGTAAGAGGCCAATGATGTGCATCTTCCAATTCCATTTCGCATCCAGTACTACCCCTAGATACTTAATAGAAGGAACACGATTTATTTGCCCTTCGTCAATAAAGAACTGAAAGTTATTAAATTGCGACAACATTGTTTTGCTTCCTGACAGCATCAATTTAGTCTTCTTTGTTGGCTCCTAGAAGAAAAATTACGGAGCCTGTGCGTCAATATTTCGTGCATTTTCGGTTTTAGCCGTCGCACTTCGTGAATACTCTTCGTAAATGCATACTGATTACACTGTCCCTCTAAAATAGCAAAATGTCGCTTAGTTTATTTCCACGTTATATCGCCAAATGGCAGAAAATATACAACTTAGTTGGATAAAAAGATCCTATAGTACAAACCAAAAGTAGTAGTTTGGAGATAGAGCGCAGGATTGAAAGGATTGAAGTGGATTACAGTTTGGCTTGAAATAAAAGTTGCCTTTGTTTGCTGGAGAGGCAGTGTCAATCGTGACATTTACCTAAAAGTAAAATGCGTGCGTTATAACGGCTCAGTCTATTTTGAGCTGCATTACTTCGTTGCATTTGCTTAGATAATGTTTGTAACGTGGAAAAATCAATTGTTGGATACAAAGACATTTATCTCATACCAAAATGCGTGCGTTATAACATCTCAGTCTATTTTGAGCTACTTTACTTCTTTGCATTTGCTTAGTTAATGTTTCTAAGATGGAAAACTAAATTGTTTCTTTGTCATAACTTATGAGACATTTGTTGGCTGTTAGGAGAAAAATTACGGAGCCTGTGCGTCAATATTTCGTGCATTTTCGGTTTTAGCCGTCGCACTTCGTGAATACTCTTCGTAAATGCATACTGATTACACTGTCCCTCCAAAATAGTAAAATGTCGCTTAGCTTATTTCCACGTTATATCGCCAAATGGCACAAAATATACAACTTAGTTGGATAAAAAGATCCCATAGTGCAAACCAAAAGTAGTAGTTTGGAGATAAAGCGCAGGATTGCAAGGATTGAAGTGGACAGCAGTTAAGCTTGAAATCAAAGTTGCCTTTGTTTGGTAGATTCTGCATGTACCGAATCGCACATTACCTA
Organism: Dendrophyllia cribrosa; assembly: GCA_024195265.1. Taxonomy (NCBI): domain Eukaryota; kingdom Metazoa; phylum Cnidaria; class Anthozoa; order Scleractinia; family Dendrophylliidae; genus Dendrophyllia; species Dendrophyllia cribrosa. Next base: position 30,857,571 of record JAJLRJ010000008.1, on the reverse strand, counting down.
AAACAAAAGGAACAAAGAACGACAACAATACAAATGTAAAACAAGACCAAAAATACAATACCTCACAAACAATAGAAGACCATGGATACCTGTACATGCAAAAAGACCTCTTTGTTTGCTGGAAAGTCAGTGCCAATAGTGACATTTATCTCATACCAAAATGCGTGCGTTATAACATCTCAGTCTATTTTGAGCTACTTTACTTCTTTGCATTTGCTTAGTTAATGTTTCTAAGATGGAAAACTAAATTGTTTCTTTGTCGTAAGTTATGAGATTATTTGTTGGCTCCTAGGAGAAAAATTACTGAGCCTGTTTGTCAATATTTCGCGCAGTTTCTGTTTTAGCCGTCGCACTTCGCGAATACTCTTCGTAAATGCATACTGATTACACCGTTCCTCCGAAATGGAAAAATTTCGCTTAGCTTATGTTTACGTTATATCTCCAAATGGCACAAAATATACAACTCAGTTGGATACAAAGACATTTATCTCATACCAAAATGCGTGCGTTATAACATCTCAGTCTATTTTGAGCTACTTTACTTCTTTGCATTTGCTTAGATAATGTTTCTAAGATGGAAAACTAAATTGTTTGTTTGTCATAACTTATGAGACATTTGTTGGCTCCTAGAAGAAAAATTACGGAGCCTGTTCGTCAATATTTCGGGCATTTTGAGTTTTAGCCGTCGCACTTCGTAAATCCTCTTCGTAAATGCACACTGATGACATTGTCCCGCCGAAATGGCAAAATGTCGCTTAGCTTTTTTCCACGTTATAACGCCATATGGCACAAAATATACAACTTAGTTGGATAAAAAGATCCTATAGTACAAACCAAAATTAGTAGTTTGGAGATAAAGCGCGGGAGTGCAAGGATTCAAGTGGATTACAGTTTAGCTTGAAATCAAAGTTGCCTTTGTTTACAGGAGAGGCAGTGTCAATCGTGACATTTACCTGAAACAAAAATGCGTGCGTCATAACGTCTCACTCTATTTTGAGATGCTTTACTTCGTTGCATTTGCTTAGTTCATGTTTGTAAGATGGAAAAATAAATTGTTTGTTTGTCATAACTTATTGGACATTTGTTGGCTCCTAGGAGAAAAATTACGGAGCCTGTTCGTCAATATTTCGGGCAGTTTCGGTTTTATCCGTTTCACTTCGTGGATACTCTTCGTAAATGCATACTGATTACACTGTCCCTCCGAAATGGCAAAATGTCGCTTAGCTTATTTCCACGTTATATCGCCAAATGGCACAAAATATACAACTTAGTTAGATAACTTATGAGACATTTGTTGGCTCCTAGGAGAAGAATTACGGGGTCTATTCGTCAATATTTCGGACATTTTCGGTTTTAGCTGTCGCACTTCGTGAATACGCTTCGTAAATGCACACCGATGACACTGTCCCGCCGAAATGGCAAAATGTCGCTTAGCTTATTTCCACGTTATAATGCCAAATGGCACAAAATATAAAACTTAGTTGGATAAAAAGATCCTATGGTACAAACCAAAAGTAGTAGTTTGGAGATGAAGCGCAGGAGTGCAAGGATTGAAGTGGATTACAGTTTAGCTTGAAATCAAAGTTGCCTTTGTTTACTGGAGAGGCAGTGTCAATCGTGAGATTTATCTGAAACCAAAATGCGTGCGTCATAACGTCTCACTCTATTTTGAGCTACATTACTTCGTTACATTTGCTTAGTTCATGTTTGTAAGATGGAAAAATAAATTGTTTGTTTGTCATAACTTATTGGACATTTGTTGGCTCCTAGGAGAAAATTTACGGAGCCTGTTCGTCAATATTTCGAGCATTTTCGGTTTTATCCGTTGCACTTCGTGAATACTCTTCGTAAATGCATACTGATTACACTGTCCCTCGGAAATGGCAAAACGTCGCTTAGCTTATTTGCACATTATATCGCCAAATGGCACAAAATATGCAACTTAGTTGGATATAAAGATCCCATAGTACAAACCAAAAGTAGTAGTTTGGAGATAAAGCGCAGAATTGCAAGGATTGAAGTGGATTATAGTTTGGCTTGAAATCAAAGTTGCCTTTGTTTGCTGGAGGGGCAGTGTCAATCGTGAAACTTATCTGAAACTAAAATGCGTGCGTTATAACGGCTCGGTCTGTTTTGAGCTGCATTACTTCGTTGCATTTGCTTACATAATGTTTGTAACATGGAAAAATAAATTGTTTGTTTGCCATAACGTATGAGACATTTGTTGGCTCCTAGGAGAAAAATTACGGAGCCTGTTCGTCAATATTTCGGGCATTTTCGGTTTTAGCCGTCGCACTTCGTGAATACTCTTCGTAAATGTATACTGATTACACTGTCCCTCCAAAATAGCAAATTGTCGCTTAGCTTATTTCCACGTTATAACGCCAAATGGCACAAAATATACAACTTAGTTGGATAAAAAGATCCTATAGTACAAACCAAAAGTAGTAGTTTGGAGATGAAGCGCAGGAGTGCAAGGATTGAAGTGGATTACAGTTTAGCTTGAAATCAAAGTTGCCTTTGTTTACTGGAGAGGCAGTGTCAATCGTGAGATTTATCTGAAACCAAAATGCGTGCGTCATAACGTCTCACTCTATTTTGAGATGCTTTACTTCGTTGCATTTGCTTAGTTAGTGTTTGTAAGATGGAAAAATAAATTGTCTGTTTGTCATAACTTATGGGACATTTGTTGGCTCCTAGGAGAAAAATTACGGAGCCTGTACATGTTCGTCAATATTTCGGGCAATTTCGGTTTTATCCGTTGCACTTCGTGAATACTCTTCGTAAATGCATACTGATTACACTGTCCCTCGGAAATGGCTAAATGTCGCTTAGCTTATTTCCACGTTATATCGCCAAATGGCACAAAATATGCAACTTAGTTGGATAAAAAGATCCCATAGTACAAACCAAAAGTAGTAGTTTGGAGATAAAGCGCAGAATTGCAAGGATTGAAGTGGATTGCAGTTTAGCTTGAAATCAAAGTTGCCTTTGTTTGCTGGAGAGGCAGTGTCAATCGTGACAGTTATCTGAAGCTAACATGCGTGCGTTATAACGGCTCGGTCTATTTTGAACTGCATTACTTCGTTGCATTTGCTTAGATAGTTTTTGTAACATGTAAAAATCAATTGTTTGTTTGTCATGACTTATGAGACATTTGTTGGCTCCTATGAGAAAAATTACGGAGCCTGTTCGTCAATATTTCGGGCATTTTCGGTTTTAGCCGTCGCACGTCGTGAATACTCTTCGTAAATGCATACTGATTACACTGACCCTCCAAAATAGCAAAATGTCGCTTAGCTGATTTCCACGTTATAACGCCAAATGGCACAAAATATACAACTTAGTTGGATAAAAAGATCCTATAGTACAAACCAAAAGTAGTAGTTTGGAGATAAAGCGTAGGATTGCAAGGATTGAAGTGGACAACAGTTAAGCTTGAAATCAAAGTTGCCTTTGTTTGGTAGATTCTGCATGTCTCGGTTCGCACATTACCTAAAACAAAAGGAACAAAGAACGACAACAAGACAAATGCAAAACAAGACCAAAAATACAATACCTCACAAACAATAGAAGACCATGGATACCTGTACATGCAGAAAGACTTCTTTGTTTGCTGGAAAGTCAGTGCCAATAGTGACATTTACCTGAAACCAAAATGCGTGCGTTATAACATCTCAGTCTATTTTGAGCTGCTTAACTTCGTTGCAGTTGCTTAGTTAATGTTTCTAAGATGGAAAACTAAATTGTTTGTTTGTCATAACTTATGGGACATTTGGTGGCTCCTAGGAGAAACATTACGGAGCCTGTTCGTCAACATTTCGGGCATTTTGAGTTTTAGCCGTCGCACTTCGTAAATACTCTTTCTGAATGCATACTGATTACACTGTTCCTCCAAAATAGCAAAATGTCGCTTAGCTTATTTCCACGTTATAACGCCAAATGGCACAAAATATACAACTTAGTTGGATAAAAAGATCCTATAGTACAAACCAAAAGTAGTAGTTTGGAGATAAAGCGCAGAATTGCAAGGATTGATGTGGATTGCAGTTTAGCTTGAAATCAAAGTTGCCTTTGTTTGCTGGAGTGGTAGTGTCAATCGTGACACTTATCTGAAACTAAAATGCGTGCGTTGTAAAGGCTCGGTTTATTTTGAGCTGCTTACTTCGTTGCATTTCCTTAGATAATGTTTGTAACATGGAAAAATCAATTGTTTGTTTGTCATAACTTATGAGACATTTGTTGGCTCCTATGAGAAAAATTACGGAGCCTGTTCGTCAATATTTCGGGCATTTTCGGTTTTAGCCGTCGCACTTCGTGAATACTCTTCGTAAATGCATACTAATTACACTGTCCCTCCAAAATAGTAAAATGTCGTTTAGCTTGTTTCCACGTTATATCGCCAAATGGCACAATATATACAACTTAGTTGGATAAAAAGATCCCATAGTGCAAACCAAAAGTAGTAGTTTGGAGATAAAGCGCAGGATTGCAAGGATTGAAGTGGACAGCAGTTAAGGTTGAAATCAAAGTTGCCTTTGTTTGGTAGATTCTGCATGTACCGGATCGCACATTACCTAAAACAAAAGGAACAAAGAACGACAACAATACAAATGCAAAACAAGACCATAAATACAATATCTCACAAACAATAGAAGACCATGGATACCTGTACATGCAAAAAGACCTCTTTGTTTGCTGGAAAGTCAGTGCCAATAGTGACATTTATCTGAAACCAAAATGCGTGCGTTATAACAGCTCAGTCTATTTTGAGCTGCTTTACTTCGTTGCATTTGCTTAGTTAATGTTTCTAAGATGGAGAACTAAATTGTTTGTTTGTCATAACTTATGAGACATTTGTTGGCTCCTAGAAGAAAAATTACGGAGCCTGTTCGTCAATATTTCGGGCATTTTGAGTTTTAGCCGTCACACTTCGTAAATACTCTTCGTAAATGCACACTGATGACATTGTCCCGGCGAAATGGCAAAATATCGCTTAGGTTATTTCCACGTTATAACGCCAAATGGCACAAAATATACAACTTAGTTGGATAAAAAGATCCTATAGTACAAACCAAAAGTAGTAGTTTGGAGATAAAGCGCAGGAGTGCAAGGATTCAAGTGGATTACAGTTAAGCTCGAAATCAAAGTTGCCTTTGTTTACTGGAGAAGCAGTGTCAATCGTGACGTTTATCTGAAACCAAAATGCGCGCGTCATAACGTCTCACTCTATTTTGAGATGCTTTACTTCGTTGCATTTGCTTAGTTCATGTTTGTAAGATGGAAAAATAAATTGTTTGTTTGTCATAACTTATTGGACATTTGTTGGCTCCTAGGAGAAAAATTACGGCGCCTGTTCGTCAATATTTCGGCATTTTCGGTTTTATCCGTTGCAGTAGTTAGTACAGTGCTAAACCGGGACCACCCCGACATGTCAAAATAAGCGGTCCTCACTAGCTCGGACCGCTTATTTTGACATGTCGGGTGATCCCGGTTTAGCACTGTACTAACTACTACTTGTTAGCAATCCGGTTATCCACGGGCCCCAACCCGGCAGCACAACCCACACCGGCCTGGTATAACCAATTGAAGAAACGTAAACCTTGTATATATAACCCCCACATGGCAATGACAAACGTTGCACCCAACTTCAACAGAGCACATGTTGGCTACCACGGATGGCTTGCCAGTTACCGAATGAATGTTCCACCTGATCTTGGTAGAAAGGATCTTCTGTTTCACAATGAAGTCCTTGACAATATGCTCGACGTCATGGAAGAGCAATCCTACGAACTTGGACCTTTGAAGTTTCAATACACAGTCTTACTAGACATTAAGAAGCAGACAGACGAAGGTGAAGTGAGGGAACAATGTTACGTAGGAGGAGATAGCAACCCAACCATCCAAAACGTTTTCAATCGCAAAGAAGTAAAAAGAAAACTTAGGGCTAGAATAGACCAACTTAGACAGAAAGTCGCTGGCTGGACAGAAAGAGGTTCAGGATGGGTCTTCGACGGTATCAGAACTGTCTTTCTAGACTTCTCTAGAAACAATCCAATAAGAGGCGGTTCATATATCCCTCTCCCACCAAAACTCAAGGCAAAGCAAGCAATCATAAACGTTAAAAACAGAGATGATGCTTGTATTAAGTGGGCTTTGAAAGCAGCATTCTTCCCTGCCATTGCACACTCTGACAGGCCAAGCCAATATCCTCGAGAAGACGTCTTCAACTTCACAGACATCTCCTTTCCAACACCCTTGCATGAGATTCCAAAGATCGAGAAGCAGAACGACATTGCAATCAACGTTCTAGGCTGGGATGGCAGCAAGGTAGTGATCTACCATGTGAGCGAGATGGATGCCCCTGACATACCAAGTGTCAACCTCATGCTCATCACAAAGACTGATAACCACACTGGCAATACGAAGTTTCACTACTGCTACATAAAGAGTCTAAGCAGGCTTCTTTATAGCCAACAACAATGCATTGGCCACCGTTTTTTTTTTTTTTTTTTTTCCCTTGACATTACATTTATTCAATCAACAATCAACTACTTACAAACACTACGACTAGTTATTCACTACTTACAATACAATATTTACAATATAATAAATTACACTACCGTGAAACAACATCTAAACTAACACTAACGAACGAAGACATTTCACTTATAAAGTGTGTAAAATAAGCGCCCATTTCTTATTGAATTTATCCAATTTGCTATTTTTAATATGGATATATTTTTCTGTTTCATATTTTGTTTTCACCTTTAGCTTAAAGCCATTTATATTAGGTAAAGTATGAGTCCTTCTGCAATCCCATATGTAAATTTTAGCAATCAATAGCAAGTAGTTAAGCAGGGGGTAACAAACGGAGGTTATAACACCTAACAGCACATCTTGCAAAGTGATACAAATGAATTCGTTTGTCAGTGAATGGAAATACGACTCAAATTCTTTCCAAAATCCCGTTGAATGCATGCAATAGAAGAAAAGATGGTTCAGTGTTTCTGGTTCAAGTTTACAGAAGGAGCATTTATCATCTGTCGCAAAACCTATTTTAAACAGTTTGGTATTAGTGTACACTATATTGTTAAGGACCTTATATTGAAAGGCTTTGACGTAGGTTTCTAGAGACACAGTATGGGGTAAAGAGAAGACCTGCTCCAGTTGGACTTCTGTTAAGTCGAATTCGCGTTTCAGGTATTGTGAGTGATTAGGGTATTGTGCTTTAGACCTTATAAACAAAGCGTAATAGTCTTTCGATTTCTTTTCCAGGATATCAAAAACCTTGTTATCTATCATCAAAATGGGGTGGACTGCTAAGGATCTCTGGTTGTCATTTTTCAAATGAGATGGTATTGAGTGCCGGAGTCCGGCCCACGTTAAGAAGTTTGTTTTGATCTTCTGTGAGATAATATGGAAGGAATCAATAATACTTAATTCAAATAATAGATCGTTTACATAGATAATATCAGACTCGAAAAATCGTTTGTAAAAGACAGGCATCTTGTTTATTCGAATTTCCTTGTTATTCCATAATATATACTTCCAATCGTCTCCGGTTGCGAATTCTTCTCGATATTCTGACCACCATTGTAGTAACTCAGAATAAAACTGAGAGGAGGTGGAGCAATCTTTGACATCGTAATTACAATGAAAAAGAAAAAGGCCTCCAAACCGCTGTAATAAGTGTAGTAGATACGTTTTCCATGCTCCGTTGTTTGTGCCAAAAATTCTTTTTAACCAGGCTAATCTTAAAGACTTAATCATACTTTCAAAGTCAATCATTATTAAACCACCCTTCTCGTATTCATTTATTACAGACAGTCTTGTCACTTTATCAACGCCCTTCCATAAAAATTTAAATAACAACTGGTTTAGATCTTTGATGATTCCGTTGGGAGTTGGCAGTAATGAGCAAACATAAACAAATTTTGGGATAATCAGACTTGATTATTGTTACTTTCCCATATAAAGAGAGGCCTCTAGATGACCAAAGATTCATCAACTTTTTTATGCTGTCAAGTTTTTCTATAAAGTTTTTCTCGCGTAACAATTTTTGGTCATATGAGTAAAAAACCCCAAGGGATTTGATTGGTTCACTTGGCCACTTAATACCAAATGGTTTCGTTTTGTTTCCTCTGGAGGAACCAATCCACATACCTTCAGTTTTTGTTGGATTAACCATTAAACCGAATAATGACCTGAAAACATCGAGAAGAGTGAAAAGGGCATGTGCTGAATTAATATCAGATAAAACCGCCGTCGTGTCATCTGCATATTGGAGAATCTTGGTTTCCTCTTTCCCAATCGTGAGCCCTTTTATTGCTACATTTTTCCGGACTGCAATTGCTAAGGTTTCGACCGCTATAACAAATAGGTATGGGGAGAGTGGATCTCCTTGTCTAACTCCACGTTCTAGCGTGAAGTAATCTGATGTGAACCCATTATTGATGACACAGCTTTTGATATTTTTATAGAAAGTCTTAACCCAACGAGTGAAATCCGGACCGAAATTAAAAAATTCCAAGCAATTTAGAAGATAATCCCACTCCAGGCTATCGAAAGCCTTTTGAAAATCAATAAAAATCATCAAACCAGGGATATTCTCTTTAACTGTGAAATCCATTATATCAAAGATGGATCTTACTGTTTCGCCGATGTAACGGTCCTTAATAAATCCGGTTTGATCATGGTGAATAATATTTGGCAGGACATTTTTTAATCTTGAAGCAATAACTTTAGACATGATTTTTGCATCCACGTTGACAAGAGAAATTGGTCGCCAATTCTCTAAAAGAGAGCGATCTTTTCCTTTTTTTTCAATAAGCGTGATAACTGCTTGCTTTTGCGAGACTGACATTTCGCCCTTTTCAAAACATTCATTTGCACATTTAACAAACGGCTCACAGATTACCGGCCAAAACTTTCTATAGAATTCAATTGGGAGACCATCATTCCCCGGAGATTTGTTCTCTTTAAAACTTCCCAGAAGCGAGGCACATTCTTCTGGAGTAATTTTTCCTTCGCATGATAGCTTTTGTTCCTCTGTAAGTCTAGGGATATTCAAATCTCTCAGGAAAGATTCAATTGTTTGTAAATGATCAGCGTTTTTATTGCCACTTGAATACAGGTTTTGATAAAAGCGTTTCTGTTCAGATAATATATTGAAAGGGTCTGTAGTGATCGAACCGCTAATTCTCAACTTCCGTATGTGTTTTTTAACATTATTCCTTTTTTCTAAATTGAGAAAGTATTTCGTGCTTCTTTCGCCATGTTCATGCCACCGAGCTCGAGCACGGATGATAATTCCTTTTATTTTTTCTTCATAAATTAATTCCATTTCTTCTTTAGCCGATTTGACATCATGCGCGTTTTCATCGCTGGGGTTCATCTCAAATATCTGTTTTGCTTTTGCATTTTTATTTTGGAGATTGTTTTCTTTTTCATTCTTTTCTCTGGCTATCTTTTTAGAATGCTGTATCGCACAAGCTCTGATATTGTATTTAAGCCAATCCCAGACACTCCGATTGTCAGACAACTCATTTCGGCCCTCAGTTAACCAGATTGGAATCCGCGTTGTAACATTCTTAACAAACTCATCATCATCCAAGAGCGTGGCATTCATTTTCCAGTGGCCGGGACCCCTAATTGAATTTTCATCGTTGGTCAACTCTATACAAATTGCTGCATGATCGGTTTTAATAGCTGGAATTATATCTGTCGACGTTACAAAGTCGTGTAAATTGTTTGAGATCATCCAGTAATCTAAACGGCAAAAGATCGCTGGGGAGTTTTGGCTCCACGTAAAGCTTTTCTTATCTGGGTATTTTATCCTCCAAATATTGGCCACCGTTTGCACTTCTGCACTAGGTGCTTGCAGGGCTACACATCGGAAGGAGTCCTCGAGAAACACCGCACTCTATGCATAGGAGCCGCCTCTCGTCCAACAAGAATCGATATGCCTGAGAAAGGCAAAAACACTCTGCAGTTCACAAACTACCAGAGGCAGATGAAGGCGCCGTTTGTCATCTACGCTGACAGCGAGAGCATCATCGAGAAGGTTGACGTATGTATACCAGCACCCGGTAAAAGCAGCACAACACAGACAGCGATCCACAAGCCCTGTGGCTTCTCCTTCATAGCCGTGCGATCTGATGGAGAGGTGGTGAAAGACTTCCTTTACCGTGGTGAAGACTGTGTGCAACGGTTTCTTGATGCTCTTGTTGAAACTGAACTCGAGTTAAGGGAATCACTCAAGCAGGAGGTGCCGCTGCAAATGACAGGACAAGGCCGGCATGACTTCTACACCGCAACCATTTGTCACATCTGCAAGAAGGACCTTGTCAAGTACAACCAACGCGATGAGGCTGATTTCTTTCACCCAGACACGGGCGAATACATCGGTAAGGCTCACAGGCACACAAAATATCCTGGTAGCCGAATACCTTGCTTTTTCGAACTTTACAATCGCTACAAACCAGATGGCGGTAAGTGGGCTGGTAAGAGGCAGCCTAAGCCAAACGATGCTGAAGATAACAGTGACTGCATTGAATGTGGCCAGCCTCTTTTACGTCCACAATACAGATACGCTGTCAGAGATCACTGCCACATAACTGGTAAGTATCGCGGCGCAGCCCACAATGTGTGTAACCGGAGTTACTTCCGCATCGACCCAAAGAAAACAATCATTCCGGTTGTCTTTCATAATCTGAAAGGCTACGACGCTCACCATCTGATGCAGCACATCGCCGAGATCGAGGGCACACCCAATCTGAGATGTATCCCAAACAATATGGAGAAATACATCTCATTCTCTCTCGGCAGACTCAGGTTCATTGACAGCTTGCATTTCATGTGCTCCAGCCTAGACAACCTTGTAGGCTCCAACAAGCCAGAGGACTTCGAGATCACAAAGCGGCTTATAACTAACCAAGCCAAAAGAGGTCTATTACTCCGCAAGGGCGTCTATCCCTATGAGTACATGGACTCCTTCGAGAGATTCAACGAGACAGCTCTCCCGCCTAAAGAGGCTTTCTACAGCAAGCTCACAAAGTCTGGTATAGACGATAAAGACTACGAGCATGCCAGGCAAGTCTGGGAAGCATTCGAATGCGAGAATCTCGGGCAGTACCACGATCTCTATCTGGCAACAGACACAGTTCTCCTCGCGGATGTGTTTGAGAACTTCCGAAAGACATGTCTCAAGCACTACGGTCTTGACCCTGCGCACTACTACACAAGTCCTGGTCTGAGTTGGGACGCGCTACTCAAACACACGGGAATCCAGCTCGAACTCCTCACCGACTACAACATGTATCTCTTCATCGAGAAGGGAATGCGGGGCGGCATATCAACAGAGATGAAGCGCCACTGCAAGGCAAACAATCCATATCTGCAAGACTACAATCCAGAGGAAGAGACCACTTACATTCACTACCTCGACGCAAACAACCTCTATGGTTGGGCCATGAGCCAGCCTCTCCCAGTTGGCAATTTCTCATGGGCGCGCGTTATGTCCACTGAAAAGCAAATTATGAGCTTGCAGCCAGACAAAAGGGAGAATGCATTCTCGAGGTGGACTTGGAGTACCCAGAGGAGTTGCATGACGAGCACAACTCTTACCCTCTCGCCCCAGAGAGCACAGAGGTCCCAGAAGAGTGGATGTCGCCCTACCAACTAGCCCTTGCAAGAGAGCTGAATCTAGGGAAGGACAGAACTAAAAAGCTACTCCTCACCCTGAGAGATAAGAAGAACTATGTCCTCCACTACCGCAATCTCCAGCTCTATCTCGAGCTCGGTATGAAACTGAAGAGGGTGCATAACGTTCTCTCCTTCGACCAGAAGGATTGGATGGAACCATACATCACCTTGAACACCGAGCTCAGGAAGCAGGCCAAGACACAGTTTGAGAAGGACTTCTTCAAGCTGATGAACAACTCCGTCTTCGGTAAGACAATGGAGAACCTCAGAAACCGAACCGTTGTCAAGCTCGTACGAGCCAACGAGGAGATAAAACTCCGGAAGCTCCTATCCAGCCCACGTTTTGCAAGAGCAATGGTCTTTAGTGACAGCCTGGCCGGCATCCAGATGCATAAAGACAGCATCCTGATGAACAGGCCAGTATACACGGGTATGTGCATCCTCGATCTCTCCAAAACCTTGATGTACAGGTTCTACTACCAGCACCTGAAGTACAAGTACGGCGCACGGTGTGAGCTACTCTACACCGACTCTCTCCTACTCGAGATCAAGACGGAGGACATCTACAGAGATATGAGGCGCAGTCTCTGGCGCTATGACACGAGCGACTATCCCAATGACCATCCCTTGCACAGTCAAGTAAACAAGAAGGTCATCGGCAAGATGAAGGATGAGTGTGAGGGTGTGCCCATCTCAGAGGTAATCTGCCTTCGCTCGAAAATGTACAGTATCTTGAAAGACGATAGCAGGTGTGTTAAGAAGAAGGACAAGGATGGCAAAGAAATCAAAGCTAAGCTGGACATCAAGAAAGCAAAGGGAACCACCAAGGTTGTCACAAAGAAAGAGATCATCCACCAAAATTACAAGGATGCGCTCTTCAGCAGGCAATCCTTCAAGCACGGGATGGACAGGCTTCGAAGCAAAGACCATCAGATATTTGGCGAGCATCTCAATAAGACAACACTGTCACCCTTTGACTCCAAGCGCTGGATCAAGGATGATGGTGTCCACACGCTGGCATACGGACACAAAGACATACACTAACCCGCGCTAGAGCCCAGCTGGTGGTAACTGAGTGCCCGGCGGCACAATCATCAACTCCTCACGAACAAACCCTCTCTTAGGCCCATCGTAAAGGTAATACACCACAGGCGCATCTGGCTTGGTGACAACCTTCTCGATGTTGTAGACCTTCAAAGACCAGATCGGATCAGTCGCCCGCCTACCACCACCCTCAAGCTCACCGGGATAATAAAGATATCTCACACTCACCCGGGGAGGGAGCTTCTTCTCATAAACCCCAACAGGCCTAGCATATGGAGTCGCGGGCTTGGAAGATATTGCTTTCTCTTTGATCGCATCCTTTGGCTTCTTGCCAGTGAGTCTTGTTACTTCATTGTTCAAGGCCGAGACAACATCTGGCAGTCTTTTCACCCAAGCAGTCGAACGGCCAGAGGACATATTCATTTCAACGGCATATTGATAACCAAACAACCTTTCAGCCAGGGTGCGATTGAATCTCTCAACTATCGCTTGGTCTCTGTGGATATCAACCCGCCGGCGACGAATGGTCGTTTTGTTATCCTCCATGGCCTTAGTCACAACCCCCATAAACTCTTTCCCAGGGTCAACTTGCAAGAGTTGAGGCCATTTCAAAGGCCCCCTCCTGTAAATCTTCTGAAATGCCCTTGAGACTTCTTCAGACTCTTTCGAAGTCAGGGGCTCTGCTGCTTTGTATAGGCTAGCCACATCAACAAGGGTTAATGCGTATTTGTAAACCTTTCTCCCATGAGGAAGTTTGTCGTGGGGTAGGAAGAGAAGATCTGCTTGATGCACTGCATTGGGCGAGGAGACATCAAACTTGGGTCGGGGGATATGGCGTGGCGCTGGGAGGTAAACTTGCCAAAAGGCTTGTTTGACCAGCCATTTCTTTGCGATATCTTCAGAGACCTTGGCCGCTGCAGCTAACTTTTTCACAGCGGCAAGACCTTTCCAATACCCTTTCGGACTGTAATAGATCTTTGAGAGTTTGGTCTCCATAGGGGGTATATATATATAGTTTATGAATCGGCGACCGGTCCATGGCCATACTGTGCAAGTAAAAGACGCAACTCTTACTTAACTCTGTTAGCCAATTGCTTTACAAGGTCGATAGCAACGTTTCTAGCTAGTTCCTCCGCTTTATGAGCTGCTCGTGTTATTTCCTCAGTTTCTTGAGACGTGAGGAATGTTATGAGTGTGCGGTTTAATTCATGATATTCTTCCGGCACGGATACGAGGATGCCTTCAGTAAGTTTCTGAATCAATTTCGCTAGTTCCTCAGATTGTTCATCTAAGGGGCATGATGGAAAAAAGCACAACTGTTCCATAACTCCGTAACTGTATATATATGGTCTTTTAATTTTTTTAAAAATTAAAGAAAGCGATAAGCCGCATACCCACCCGCAAGCAGGGTGCCTCCAATGAACACAAGTTCACCATTCTGCTGTTGTGGGCTGGGCTTGTAGAAGTCCGAGAACTGAGGCTCCTTGTCGTCTTTGATTTGTTTATCTGGTTGCATTTGGTGCATCTGGTTATACAAGACCAGGGCTTGGTCGGTGGTTTGGAAGTTTTTGCTAGCTTGGTGTTTAATCCGATCGTTGGCTGCAATCCAGTCGAGGAGCTTGGTGCGGTCCTTCTGGTATTTGGCGTAAGCCGCTTGGTATTGTTCAAGGGCTTTGTCGTGACGGATTTTCTCATCCATTGCTGCCTTTCCGCTATCACCAGACAGATATTTCGCGAGATAATTGCCGCCCGTGAAAGCTGCCGCATTGCGAACAGCGCCAAGGGCCATTATTACAATCGAGGCCATTGTGGTCGTGTGTATACATATGGTTTTTACATGTTGTCTGGGAGGATTTTCTGGTCCTCGAGATATTTCTTCAGCGCGATGCTGCCAGCCATGACGGTTGTGAACTTGACTAAGTTCATAAAGCTTGCACTGGGGTCGGCAGTGAAGTTTTCTTTGATGGTCTTTTTCCCAATCCAACCAATACCAGCGACAAGGCCAGTGATTGTTGCGGCTTCGAGGATAGACTTCACAAGCTTGTTGTCAGACATGGTTTGTGTGCAGTATACATATGTTTTTGTTTTTTTATTCCATTTTTTTAATTCCTTGCCTTACAGGAATTCGAGATGGGGGTATTGCAGCTGGTGTTGCAGCGGGTGTTGCTGGTGGTGTGTTTGCTGGTGTTGCTGGTGTGTTAGATTTGCGTCCAAGCCTTTGCATTATGGCTTCGCGTTGGTAATACACACCCGCAGCAGAGACAGCCAAGCCTCCAACCCCCAGAATATAAAAGATTGAGTTGTTGTTGCTGTCACTTGTTGTGTCACTTGTTGCACCACTTGTTGTGTCACTTGTTGTGCCACTTGTTGAGGGTGCAGGCTTTTGTGCATCGGCCTTTTTCTTTGCTTCACGGGCCAGGCGGTTGCGTTCTGCTAGCCTTTTGCCAGAAGCAACACGGCCGGGGTTCTTTTCTATTGCAGGCTTTGTTTTCGGGGCCTCAGAGGTAACACGGGCAGGTGTTGGAGTTGGAGTTGGAGTTTGAGTTTCTTCAGGGATCGTCTCGAGTGGTGTGGCCATAGTGGGTATATATATATATATGATTTTTTATTTTTACAAGATGTGATAAGTGTGCTGACAAGTGTGCTGACAGGTTGCTGTCAGGTTCCAGCCAGGTTCCTTCAAGGTTCCTTCAAGGTCACCCCAGGTCGCAGCCCAACTTCATCAAAGCCCTCAAGTGGATAGCCTTCACTGTCTCTGGTTGGATGTGTGAGTTGGGCTCAAATTCTATCAAGTCAGGCTCTCGTTCAAACTTGATGTGTTTTGTTGTGATGAGAGCAGCATTGGCAAGCGCCAGCAATCGTCCGCATCGCATGGCAAGAGCCCCAGCAAAATTCGACAGCTCCTGGTTGATGATGTAGTCGTTCTTGAGCTCTTGTTGCAACTCCTTAACATCCTCAATCGGGATCACCAGGCCAACGCCTTTGGACACTAGCATGATGGCGGAATCAACTAGGGATTCGGTTGTCTTGTTGCCGACGTAGGCCTCGTACCTTTTGCAGTACTTCTCAACGTCCTTGTCTGTCAACCGCTTGACATGATCGTGTGTGAGCTGCACTCCGATAGCTTCTTTGGACTTGCCGGTTGAAACAAGGATTGCCAGCTTCTCACGTTTGGCAGGAATGCCATTGTCACCAACTATCCCTGTGGGAGGTGTGGTTTCAGGGGTGGCTTCCAGCATCTGCAATACTTCGTCAAAAATGGCCTGGTCTTCAGCTGCTTGTGCCATCATCATGGGTATATATATGTGTTTTTTATTTTTCAATAAGTCTCTTGATGTCGGGCAAAAGGGTTTCAAGCTCACGTATAAGCCCCGCCATGGTGTCTGGCATAGAATTCAACCGCAATGGATATCTGTTGAGAAGCATGAGGCGCAGAGCTTCCTCACCAGCGGCTTTGATAATTTTGTTTTGCGCATCAAGTGTGTGTTTGTGCAATTCATCCAAAAGCTGTGAAAGCACAGTGAGCTTGTGTAGACTGGTTGGCGCATTCATGGCATGTATATATATGTGTTTTACATCTTGTACTCAATTCCATACGGGTGCCTCAGAGAGAAAACCAGGCGGGAGACCTTGCGGGATTTGAGCCTTGCGATAAGCTCTTTGTACTCCTCATGGGAGAGCTCGCCGGCATAGTCTTCGAAGATGGCCTTGGTGGTCTTGCTGGAGGGTGTGTAAAAGAGCACGATCGCTGCAATGTTATCACGATATGGCTTGGCAATGCTGGTGATCTGCTGGGTCAAGACCCACACGGATATGCCGTCATGCCTTGCGCTGAACCCCAGATTGACCAGCTGACTCGTGCGGCCTTTGACATCTTTGGAGGCGGCGCAGTCATCGAGAATGAATAAAGTGTTGGTGCATGTGAAAAAGAAGCTCGCCAGCTTCAACCAGCCTTCGATTTCATGCTGTTGGCAGACAATCACGAAGATGTGCGGATCGCGGTCCACGAAGCCATCGTATGTCTTGTTCTTGACAAATGTGGGGCAGAATAAAACGATGAAGTCAAAATAACCCCTAAAGGGGCCTCGCAGTTGGTTTAGAAGATACTGTGTCTTGCCAGAGTTAGTGGGGCCCACGATTAGTTCATTGAATGGCACCTTTCTTGGCTCCATAACCAACACCTATATTAGTTGGTTTGCAAACAATTGGTTCATGTGTTGGTGGGGAGGGTGCCATTGCCAGAAGTCTTTGTATTTTATTGTGTGATAATGGTCCGGTGGATGGCGTTCTTAACATAGAAGTTGATCTTGCTTGTGGTTTGTTGTTTTGTGGCCATGGGGCTGGTCATGGGGCTGGTGGGTATATAATATGTGCGTATGCGTGTGTTGTGCGTGTGTTTACCTAGTACTGTACAGAATGCAGCTGCCTGTCCATGATGTTCATCTGTGAGTCTGAGATGGTGAAGATGTGGCAGTTTGCGTTTCCCGAGCCTGTGCCGTTTCGTTCGATCTCGAGTTGCACGCCATCCTGTGTGTTGACGAGCCGTTGGCCGTTGCTGTGCAGGGCTGTGTCAGCCATGGCCCGCAGGTCAATCCAGAGACCAAACTTGTTGTCTGTGAGATATTTGGTCAAGTTCATGTTAGGCCTGCCGCGCGTGTGCGGGTTGAAGTATCGGTATATTTCATTCCACATGTCAGTACCACTGATGCCGTCGTTGTAGATCCTGTTTGGAACACCGTTGACTGTGACCTTCACTTTGGTGATGTCGGGATTGAAATAGTTCTCAGAATCCCTGGCACCCACTACATAGGGATTGTTGAACAGCAAGAGGATGCCCTTGAGAGACTTGCGCTGTGGGTTAACCCGAAGATTCAGCCGAGTGTCACCACCTTTTGAGAAGGGATGCACCCGATCTCGCATTACGAGGTCATAGGCGAACTCCTTACCACTAGTGTAAGCGCTTGTTGCATCGTCGGCCAGGTCCTTACTTCTGATCGTCTCATACTCCAGCTGGATGTTTTCTAACTTGTACACGAGCTTGCTTGTCTGAGCCACGGACAACTTGGGATGCGGGGGCGAGGGTTAGTTCGAAGACCAGATCGTTATATAACGCTTGAGGATATATGATTCCGTGATCAGTTAAGATTTGGTGATCCAGTTTGATGCGATACTTATTCTTGTATATTGTCTCCAGCTTGGTTTCCGCATCCACCCCGGATGACTTCTTGTCGCCAGCACCAGAGCGAATCTTACACAAATCCTCACTCTGGATGCCCTCCATAAGCATATTTTCCCGCTCATCGGTTGATTTGAATAGGTCTTCGAAGATCTTGTAGATGTCGTACCCAACCGTGTCCTGGACAGTGGTGGCGGCAAACTTTACAACGAACCAGTCAACCAGGGCCCGAGAAACATTTTGCACGAGATAGTTGTTTGCATGGCCCCCGGCTAGGTTGATGTTGAACACCAGCCAAGTGAGCCGGACACAATGACATCGTGCTCGCCCAGCTTGGGCACTGAGACGTACAGTGTCTCACCGGGATTGGCCTCAGATGGGTTAAATGTGATGCGCTTAACGGTTCGCTCTGCCTTCATGGCGCGCAGTGTCTTTTCACTGTGAGATGGAAGTAAATTCGGTTGCACAGCCACGGTATATATTTGTGTTTTTAAAATTTATATTTATATATATCTTCATGGCAACAGGTGGCGCTGAAGTCGGAGGTAAAGTTGATGAGAATGAGAATCCAGATCTTGACTATAACATTGACCACGATGATGATGACGATGATGATTACGAAGAAGAAGTTGATACAACAACACCCTTTCAACCTACCACCACATCCACCCCATACCATGGCGGTGAATCGCACGAAATGCATACAATGCCTACAGAAGAAAGTGGGCTGCCAGGTGATCCTCCAACCGTCCCTCTGCTTAGAGAAATCATAGACGGAAATGAAAAAGCAGAAAGGGTCAAAAAAGCTGAGGCCTGGATAAAAAAGCGCTTTCCAAGAGTATCCATCGCGAAATTAAACCCAATTGCTATCGGTAGAAAAAAAGGAAATGAAGGCAGAATAGTTTCCTTGGGACCACAAGCCGGAGAGACTCTCATTTTTAAGAAAGATGGGAGCTTTATGAAATCGTTCACAGACAAGTTCAAAGATACTCTTGGTCCAAGCGCTGAAGAGATTAAGGCTAAAGAGAAAACAGAGATAAGGGAAGAACAACAAAGATTGAAGGAGGCAGAAAAACAACTGAAGGAGAATGAAAGGGTTCTTGAGAGGCTACAACAAGAACAAAATGAGGCGCAAAACCTCAGGAACAGAATTGAGCAAACTCAAGCGAGGATGGAGGCTCTGGAGCAGGAACACGGTTCAAGCGTTGAAAATCAAAACAAGATAGACCGCCTAAAACAGCTGAAAAAGAATCTTCAAGGCGATCTTGAAGAACGTACAAAAGAAGTAGCAAAGCTTCAAAAAAGACAAAAACAACGAGGCCAAGAACAGGCAAAGGTTGACAAACTCAGAACACAACTTTCTGCTAAGGTGAAGGAAAGAAACGAAATAGAAGCAGGGCTAAACTCAACTAAATCACTTGATGAGTTAAACGAAAGAGAAGTCGAGCTTGAACGGCAGAACGCTGAAGACAAGCGCGTCATAGAGGATGAGAACACGTCTCCCTCTGAAAGAGAAGCCGCGGAAGCCCGAGTTGCTGAGCGACAAGAAGAGCTGGCAAGGCTCAGACCACAGGTTGAGGAGAGGGAACAAGCCCTGTCTTTGAGAGAGAGGGTCAGAGAAATCTTCAAGAATTACGGATGGACCCTGCAAGCGATTCTTCTGGCAGCTGGCATCACCATCAGCGCTGTTGTACTCGCCACCTTGAACAGCCTGGCAAAGGCCACCAAGGCTATTGGAAATGGGCTTAAAGAGCTTGGCAAAAAGGCAGCCAACGCCCTGCCTGGCCTCATTGGCTCAATTGTGAGCTTCATCTTCAAAGCGGCTGGGTCGGTCATCTCCTTTCTGGGTGAACACGCCTGGCTGCTCCTCCTTGCCGTGGTGGCCTTCCTTGTTGAAAGGATCACTAAGCGTGCGAAGTCTTGAACACTTATCTCGACCAAACGAAAAGCCCTGCCAAAGCAAGCGCTCCCACAGCAATGAGTGTCTTGTTTACGTGATGTGAGTCGGGCTGTGGTGTGGGTGCGGGGGTTGGTTGTGGTGTGGGCTGTGGTGTGGGTGTTGGGGCTGGTTGTGGTGTGGGTGTGGTCATTGGTTTGGGTGCGATGCCCTGTGTCTGTGTAGCCTGTTTATGTATCGGGTTTGATGGGTGACTGTTTGGTGGATTAATCTTTGTCGGTCCACCGTCCATGAGGCGAAGGGAGGCTTTTTTTGTGCCCAGATTAACACCACTGTTAACGCCCGGCTTCATCCCTTGCGTTGCCTCCTGTAGATTGTTGTTATACCCGATCACGCTCTCTGTGTTGATAATCATGCGTGATGGCATGAGCCAGCTTCCGGGTGCTGTCGCAAAGTCTAAACGCACTTTCGTTGCTTGGATGGCAAGCTGGTAACGCTGTACGCTTGTTGCGATGTCGTTCAGTATTATGGCCTCCTCTAGATGGGTGAGGAAGACTCTCTGCGTTTCGAACGCCCGGCCTCCTCTTCCAATGATGCTGCTGCGGGTTTTGGCTTGTGAACCAAGAATGCAGTACACAAAGGCCTCGATTGATTGGTTCATACGCGCGAGCCCTGGCTGTGTTAGCCCCTGTGCGTAATTTGGCACAAAGTGCTCGAACTGGGTGTCCGCCCCTTGGTCGTTGCGAACGAAAGATATTCCATTGGCGCGAAAGTTGGGGTCTTTTCTGTCAGTCACGCGCTCATCATTGAACAGAGCTAGATCGGGGTCTGGATAGGTGTAATCGGTAGAAATGTTGCCCTCTCCATAAGCCCAAATGTAGACATTCCCAAGACCGTGGTTCTTACCGTACGTGAAACGGAAGTCAGAACTGGGGTCGATACCGAACTCTATGCAAATCTTCTTGTACGCGTCGATGTTGTACTTGTTGTCTTTCTGGTTGAATGGAGGGTCATCTAGCAAAGCACTCACGCTTTGTTCCCCACCCATCTTGTAAAGAATTCGCCTTGTTGTGAAATAAACGTGAAATCGGTAAAACGACCGGAGCTGGGGGGGTTAGGGATAGACTGGAGTTCTTATCGAATAGAATGTCACGCGAAATTCCGCAGCCGGTTGTTGCACACCACAGTGCGAAGGAGAGTTGTTGTGGCCAAAAACTCATATGCGGTCCACCCAGCCACTTTCTACCATATTTCGCGGTTGTGAATGAAATCTGTGTGTCCCTGAAGATATTTCTGTATTTCGTTGTGAAATAATCAGTTGGCGTGACGTAAATCTTTTGCGCTTCGTCGTTCAAGATTGCGCCAATCATCATGTCTTTGTCTATTGTGGTGGAGAAAGCAACAGCTGGGATTGACTTTTCTGGTTGCCCCATCGATAACTGATAAGGGAAACCCACGTCTTGATGGAGACCAAGAGCGTCTCTCATGGCTTGAGTCCAATCTTTGTGGGGCATTCTTGTAACGAGCGCTAATGAGCCTTGACCCTCTTTGTAAAGCACTTCCCCTGTGGCGGTTTTGCGGTCGTCGCCAAACTCTACTTGCACTTCAAAGTGTGACATATCAGCGCGCGGGAAACGCTTTTTGAAGTCTGATATCGCCTTGGCCTTGGCCACGGCAGAGAGCTTCATTGCCTCCGGTGTTTCCATCCAGGCTAATGGATTTCGGGGTGGCTTTGGCTTTACATGGGTATAGGCGTTTGGGGTTGAATAAAAAGGGGGTGGGGGCCCGTAATTGTGACCGCCGATGTTTATACCAAGATTTGAATTAGGATTAAATCCGCCTGGTCGTCTGCCAAACATGATTGTATATATTTATATTTTTTAAAGTAATTATATATACAATCATGGTTGTGTTAACAATCGTCACACCTTCGAACCCTCACACGATCTACTTTGACCACCCACTTCCGAAACCGAGATACATCCGTCTTGTCTCTTGCTCAATTTTCAACTCGTGGCATAATTTGAAAGAAGAAGCAAAGATTTCACCAACAGACCCTCCCCCTAATGGTTCATCACGTGGCGCAACCTTACTTCAACGCCATTACACTATTGAGAGTTTAGCGAAAACATTTGAAAGCCTAAAAACCCATAACAGCCGTTTAAATCTAACAATTGAAACAAACAGGCCATACGGAGCCATGGTCATTCATAATAACAGCAACAGTGTGACGTTTAGTAACAATCTGGCAGAATTGCTTGGCATAAGACCTGTATTGATGCTAATAACTTTCGTCAAGCGTTTAAGGGCACCAAGCACTTACTTCATCCACTGTGATCTGGTCGATAAAGAACAGAACCTCCTCAATGGTAAGCCTTCGACAGTTTTGGCTCGGTTTGATATTCGTGGAAAAGCTTTTGAGAAAATTCTATACGAGACAACACAACAGAACGTCTTGCGTGACGTCTCGTCTGGTGATTATGTAAACAGCATAACACTGTCAGTGAGGGATGAGAACAATGTCCTCTTCAACTTCAATGACGCGCCTTTGGAATTTGAAGTTGAGATAAATTAAAAAATCATATATATACCCACGACATGAGTTCTGCCAATGTGCTTCCATCAGCTCCCGAGTACAGGGAAACACAACCACTCTACCCTATGCGTGAGATCACTCAAATCAATGCAGAAGATTTCCGGCTCAAAAAGATCTCTGACTTGCTTAAGGAGTTGTCTGACGAAGCCGAGCATTACCGTCAGGTCGCAAAGAAATATAAACGAACCCAATCCTTAGTTCATTACTCGGCGGTTGGCCTTGGGTCGCTTTCTGTTGGGCTGTCATCAGGGGCCCTAGCCACTGCATTGACTGGGTTTGGCATTGTTGCAAGCCCCGCACTTGCCGGCGTTGCCACGCTTTGTGGGCTGTCCTCAGTTGTTTTTACAGCTGCCAACAAGCGGCTAGAGAGGAAAGTGACTAAGCATGAGAATATCTACACACTGGCCCTGGCTAAACGCAACTCTATCAATGAACTGGTCTCAAAGGCTCTGGAAGACAAGAGGATCAGTGATGCAGAATTCACAATTATTTCTCGTGAGGTGGAAAAATATCACGAACTCAAAGCTGCAATCAGGGATGGTGTTAAGGCAAAAAAAGACGTTGGCACTCAAACACAAGTGCCAGACCTCGAGAAACTCAAAAACGAAGTTCGCAAGGAAGTCAAACAAGAGTTTCAAAAAAAGATAAGTCTTCTCACCGCAGCATCCAAGTCCGATTTGAGAAACTAAATTCTGGCTTTAACCTACAAATCTTGAGGGATAAATCCTTTGCGTCCAATTGAATAAACAACACGGTGTATATCCATGGAGAAGTTCGCTAAACAACTGGCTGAAGTTCGGTCCTTGGACACTAAAGGCGAATACAAAGCCAAAGTCGATGAGCTTGATAAAGAATACAAATTTATCCTCCTGCGCTCACTCGACAACTACAACAAGGAAATACGGCGTTCAAACCTGCCAGAACGCCTTCATCTCATCAAGGAGTGTCTTTCTCGCGTGACACAATACCCCCCACACTCACCTTTCACTCTTTTGAATGAAAGGATAAAAGCTTGCCAAAACTGCAAAGGCAAATTAAACCTCAGGATGTTTTCATCAGAACTTTGCTGTGAGGGCTGAGGGCTCTTAGAGCCTCTGGATGGTGTGACCTTTGATTATAACGAGCTCTTTGGTGGTGATTACAAAATTACAAAAAAAAGAATGTCCACCAAACGCTACAACTTCAAAATCTATCTCAACAAACATCTGAAAATTTGTGAACCCTACGTCTGCTTGTCCTCCGAAGAAATACAACATGCAAATGATTCCTTCAAATTAATCGAAGAACATCTACCAGAAAGAATCTCTATGCCATTTGTAGCCTATAAAATCTTAAACGAGATAATAGGGCCACAACGGCTTGTCAATTACTTCCGGCTACAAGTCCCAGAAAAATCAATCTGGAAACACGAGCAAAACTGGAAGATCATGCTTGAAAAGATGGGTCACGTTGTGTGACATTGCGTTACTTGTCACGCGTGACACATTGCGTGACAAAACCATTGCAGGGGGGTGCCTGTGGCTGTTCTTTGACTAGCCTCGGCTAGGACTTTAACCACTTGCCAGTGAGTGAACGCAGCATGACTTGCTTATGTTTTAAATCAAAGACATCTAGTTGAGTTTTTGTATTTTATTATTTTCATCCATACGCCTAATGGTATACAGTTGTGTAATAAAATACTTGTAAACTTCAGTGCCTTGCCAAGTCATATTTATATTAATTAATTTCAAATGATTAATTGGGTAAACTTAAGATAAAACATAACTTAAGTCATAACTTTGTAAAAAATGCAGACTAATCTATTCAAAAAAGTAGGAAACGCGTTTCCCACTTTTGACAATCAAATCACATGTCTAGCTTTCATAATGTCATAACTTTGTAAAAAATGCAGACTAATAGATTCAAAAAAGTAGGAAACGCGTTTCCCACTTTTGACAATTAAATCACGTGTCTAGCTTTCATGACGTCATAACTTTGTAAAATGTAGACTAATTGAATCAATAAAGTAGGAAACGCGTTTCCCACTTTTTGACAATCAAATCACGTGTTGTGCTATTTTTAAACATTACATCATTGATACATATTTTTCATTTGTGAATTTAACAAATGTTCTTACAGAAGGTAGCATCTTCGCAAATTTCCCGAATAATTTTCATATTTAACATGAAAGTACGAATTGGAACAGCACAATAACGAAATCTTAGATATTTTTCAACAAACTGGTGCAAT
This sequence comes from Dendrophyllia cribrosa, assembly GCA_024195265.1. NCBI lineage: Eukaryota > Metazoa > Cnidaria > Anthozoa > Scleractinia > Dendrophylliidae > Dendrophyllia > Dendrophyllia cribrosa. Next base: position 30,832,923 of record JAJLRJ010000008.1, on the reverse strand, counting down.
GGGATTTAAAATTAACATAACGAGTAGAAAATACACACATCTCTCCAACATTCTTGTTCATCAATTAAGCGGTCTTGTCTTGAAGCAGCTTGGTCTCCAGCATATTTTGCTTGAATTTCTTTTAAACATTTTCCAGGTTTGGTTGAATTCTTGGGTATTTGTCTTGAAAAAGTTTGAAAAACGTCTTGGAGCATCTGGTTGTTGTCCATACTTGTTTCGAATGACGTTAATAGCTGAACCCATAGCATAATATTGGTTAAAACTAATCACATGACAATTACATCAGCAGTAAAAAATAGATTAAACTGTCATTTTCGAATATTCTGGCAAAGTTTACGTCATAAAGGGAAAATCCCGGCACGAGAAAAACAAGGTTCCCCTTTATTTCTTAAAATAAATACCGCTTTATGATGTAATGATTACATTATGTGCCAAACTAGAGTTCTCCTTAGAGTTATCGCCCTCGCTCCAAGAGGTCAGCGACTCAGTAAACAAGCCAAATCCTCACGATCGTAGATCGATCTATCAAACTGCAAATCCGGTGATTTTTTCACTTTCTTCTGATTCTCTCACTCTGAAAGTTTCTATGGCATTTCTCGAAGCTACTGCGTCCACATCTGCAGTGTATTTTAACAAGATTGAAGCTCTGGTGTTATTTTATCGGCTAAAGTTGATAGTAATGGCCGCCGAAGTAATATCGAAGCTTTCTAACCGCGAGGGACTGAGACGGGCAAAGTGAGATATTGTATATGCGGCACGAAATGTCCCTTTTAAGCAAAAAGGGCTGTCTTGGGCAGCCTGCTAAGTAAAAAGTCTTCCAACAGGGCACTGTCATCACCGATGTTGTTTTCAAAAGTTTCAATAGGCCTAGTTTTGTCAAGGTGTTTTTGTTTTGACAAATTTTCATGAAAACTTTTGACTGACTCGTGAATATTTTCTAAGAAATTTGGTTGTTTTGCTTCCCAAATGTCTGTTATGTCCAGCAGCTTCCATGCGAAGAAGGCTACTGCCTTATAAAGGTTTGGGGGCCAATCTTCACTGAATGTCCTTCTGCCTATGTCCTTCAAAAATTCTAAATCGTTTAGTTTCTGATCCTCATCATATGTCATATAAAACCAATTTCCGCTACACAAGATATCTCCCGATGAAATTCCTCTCATAATTTTTTCAAACATTACTGTTGATTTTGTTGCGCCGAGGTTAAGTAATTTTGTTTGATCTGGAAATAATTTTTGCTTGCAAGATAGAATGTAAATACCACAGGCGAGTGCTGATGTGTTTTTTGTTTTGTGTACAACCCCTTTGTTTGGCAAGGAATTGTGTTCAAGGCTAAGGCTAAGCTGCTTCAAAGAACACATTCTGAAATAGGCATCGACAAACAAGCCTTTGTTAACTCTCTCCCCGCTGAGAGCAAGGCCGGTTTGTATTTGATCACGGTATTGTTTAAGAATTTTATTTCTTGTGATCATTCTGGTGTAAGGACACTTGAACTCTAACAAGACTATTGCCTCGTCTTTGTGCGAGAAGTATCCGTCTGGACTGCAAGTGACCTTCCCAAAAAGAGGGTGATCCTTTGCAAGATTTAGAGAGCCCTTATATCCGAAAACTTTGACAGAATGTTTCTTCTCAAAGTATTCACGGACTAGAGGTTCAAATAATGTGCCCCAAGCGCAGGCCACATTTTTGCTCATATCGATGGGCTTTACTTTTTTGCGAATTAGGCTTGACTGACTCTCAAATGGCTAAGATCCTGTCAAGGCAGAGATCTCCGATGCACCGATTGTATTTTGCCTTACCTTGACCCATTCTTCACTCTTTTGGATCAGACCTGTTTCACGCGATTTCAGGAATCTCTTGAAAGCTTTCACGTTCGCCATGTGGGTGGGTATATACAGGGTTTACGTTTCTTCAATTGGTTATACCAGGCCGGTGTAGGTTGTGCTGCCGGGTTGGGGCCCGTGGATAGCCGGATTGCTAACAACTAGTAGTTAGTACAGTGCTAAACCGGGATCACCCCGACATGTCAAAATAAGCGGTCCGAGCTAGTGAGGACCGCTTATTTTGACATGTCGGGGTGGTCCCGGTTTAGCACTGTACTAACTACTGTTGCACTTCGTGAATACTCTTCGTAAATGCATACTGATTACACTGTCCCACGGAAATGGCAAAATGTCGCTTAGCTTATTTCCACGTTATATCGCCAAATGGCACAAAATATGCAACTTAGTTGGATAATAAGATCCCATAGCACAAACCAAAAGTAGTAGTTTGGAGATAAAGCGTAGAAGTGCAAGGATTGAAGTGGATTATAGTTTGGCTTGAAATCAAAGTTGCCTTTGTTTGCTGGAGAGGCAGTGTCAATCGTGACATTTGTCTGAAACCAAAATGCGTACGTTTTAACCGCTCGGTCTATGTTGAGATATTTTACTTCGTTGCATTTGCTTAGTTCATGTTTGTAAAAAGGAAAAATAAATTATTTGTTTGCCATAACTTATGAGACATTTGTTATAATGATAATAATATAATAATAAAAATAATATTTTAAGAGGAGGCCTCCAATCACCTAAAGGTGTTTTTCAGGAGGGTCCTCTAAATGAATGTCTAAAATACATAAAACTAAATGCGGTTAAAAACTAAGACTAACTATGGTTAAATCCAAAACTAAGATTAAAATATTAAATCACAATTCAAAATGATTTAATAAAAACTGTTTCAGTTTGCGTTTAAAAATCGTTTTTGGCGTCAGTCTCTTGAGCTCACTCGGCAGGTAGGCCCAATCGTTAATTGCTCTATAATATGTTTTGTTTCTTTTTTTTTTTTTTTTTTTTTTTTTTTTTTTTTTTATCAGAACTAACTATTTTTTTTTTTTTTTTTTTTTTTTTACAAGACAATAAGACTTTTACTTACAACAGTGCATTGTTAACAGTATAAATGTTTAGCTTATTGGCACTTAATAAGTAGGAGCAAAGCAATAAAAAAGGCATACAATATATATATATATATATAAATATATATATATATATATATATATATAATAAATTTATATCTCTCATTGTGGCAGGGAGAAGGGTGTGTAGCGAAAACAGAAGAAAAGGTTAAGTACACTATACACTTTTAAGTTTGTGTGCTTTTATCTTAGGTGTTGTGCTAAAGGAGCCCATTTCTTATTGTTATTGCTGGTAGCGTTCAATTCTATCTTGTATTGAGTGCTCAAGACGAACAAGAATCCTCTGATGCTCAGGAAAGTTTCTTTAATCTTACAACACCATATAAAATATTTGGCCAAGAGGAAACATAAGTTGAGCTGTACTGAATAGTGTCGAGAGTTATCTGGCCTCAGACCCAAGAGAATAGCCATGTTCTTTTGATAATCATTGGGGATAAGTGTTTTTGTTTTCAACCATAGAAGTAAATCATCCCAAAAAGAAGCAGTTTTATTGCAATGCCAGAAAAGGTGTGTGAGTTCTTCAGAACCTTTGCCACAAAAAGTGCAGTTAGGATTGTCTTTAATGCCGATTTTTGATAAAAAGCTGTTCGTTGGTAAGATTCTATGCAAAAATCTGAATTGAAAATTAATAATTTTAGTGCTCTTGGTGCAGCTAAAAGCCAACGTATATGCTTTTATCCAATCTGGTTTACAACAGTTATCGATTTCACAATTAGCATTCCACTTTGTTTGACTTTTTTCAGGATTAAAAGATTTCAAAGATACGAGCTTTCTATAAACAAGTTTGTTTGCTTTTATGCATTTGATGAAAGCAGAAAAGAAATCTTCATAATCTGTTTCATTAGATACAGCTTTTGAAGAAATTGAAATACTTCGAATTGATGATATGAGGCCATGGAAAGTTAAGGGTTGCATTTGTATGTTGTAGGTGGTCCTAAATTCAGCGAAAGAGAAGAACTTGTCCTGATCTTTCATTAGGTGTTTTATTTTCAAAATGCCTTTCGAAATTAGCTGTTTGAAAACGATGGGTTTGTTGTCTACTCTGATTAATGAATTATGCCATAGGGGTTGTTCTAGAAACTGCTGCTTACTGTTTATTTGGGGATTAAAATTAACTTCAGCCCATATACATAAAAGTTCTTTAAATAAAGGGTTAGTAACGTGGAATGTTTCCAAAGTATCCTTCCTATTGAGGTTACCACTAAAAATCAACTTTCCATCATATTTTTCTAGCTCTCTTTCAAGAAAAAGTTTCCATTTTCCACTGTTCTCATCATCAAGATATTTCTTTATCCATGTAGTTTTAAGCGATTTGTTATACGAAAAAATGTCGATCATTTTCAATCCTCCTTTCCCGTAATCGTTAATCATTATATTGCGTTTAATTTTATCTCCTTTATTATTCCATAGAAAGGTATAAAATAAATCATTTATCTCCTTGAGTGTTTTATCATCTGTTGTCAAAGGTGCTAGTATGTAGGTTAGTTGTGACGCAGCAAGACTTTTGAGGACAAGAATTTTTCCAACAAAGGTCAATCGTCGGTATTTCCAGCAATTTAAAACACACCTTATCTTCTCCAATTTTTCTCTATAGTTTACTTTCATGGTGATATAAGGGTCAGTTGAGAGCCAAATACCAAGGGATTTTACTTTGGTTTCAGGCCATTTCAGGTCTTTTTCTGGGAAGAGCTTTTCCTTTTTACCTGTGTTTGATCCAATCCATAAGGCTTCAGGTTTTTTATAGTTGAGTCTGAGGCCAGAGACACTACCAAAGCGCTCAAGTAGGTTAAAAGCCGCACTCAAGGAATCTTTTGTACCATCGAGGATAAAAGTAGTGTCGTCTGCATATTGACTTAATTTGATCTCTTCGTTGTTTACAAAAATACCTTTTATTATTTTACTTTTTCTGACTGCATTAGCTAACACCTCTGCCGATAATATGAAAAGATAAGGTGAAAGAGGGCAGCCTTGCCTAACACCCCTTTGTGGCTTAAAAAAACTAGTGGACCAGCCATTGTTTAAAACGCAGCTTTCGATATCTCTATAAAATAGCTTGATCCATTCAGTGAAGGAAGGGCCAAAACGAAAGTACTCAAGAGTTCTGTTAATAAAAGTCCACTCCAACGAATCAAACGCTTTTTCAAAGTCAACAAACAGAAGAAGGCCTGAGATGTTTTTTTCAGCCGCGTATTTGATGACACTGTCGATTAAGAGTATGTTTTCGCCTATAAAGCGTCCTTTGATGAAACCGGTTTGATCGTTGTTGATCAGTTTTGGAATCACTTTCTTCAAACGGTTTGCTATAGCTTTCGTTGCTATCTTATAATCGCAGTTTAAAAGTGTTAATGGTCTCCAGTTTTTTATCAGATGTGGGTCAGAATCTTTCTTAGGGATTAGTTTAATGATTCCACGCTTTTGAGTGATCGAAAGGTTACCTGCTTCGTATGCATAATTGAGTGCCTTTAACAGCGGACTGGCTAACCCGTTCCAAAACATTTTATAGAAATCAGCGGGAAGTCCGTCGCTACCAGGAGATTTTTCTGGTTCCATGTCTTTTAAAGCCTCAAAACATTCTTGTTTACTTAAGAGCCCTTCACAGAAACTGGCTTCAAATGGATCTAACTTCTTTGTGTTTACGTTCTCAAAGAATTCACATTCTCCGTTAATAGGCTTTCGTGTCTTGTATAAATCCCGATAAAACGTTTCACAAGTAATAAGAATGTCTTTGTCCGAAGTAATAAAGGTATCATCGCTTGTTTTAAGCTGAGTTATCGTGTTGAGTTTAAAGTGCCTTTTTTCTAAATTGAGAAAATAAGATGTATTCTTTTCACCTTCGTTATACCATTTAGTCTTTGATCTTAAGATAGCCCCTTTGGTGCGCACTCTAACAATTTCTTCTAATTCCCTTTTTGAGAATTCAAGGTTTTCAATTATATCTTTCTTTTGTATTTCTTCTAAAATTGGATTTTCCAGCTCCTTTTCTAGTATGAAGATTTTTTTTTCTAAGCTTGTTTCTCTATTATTAGTTTTACGTTTTTTGTCCGCGGAATATTTAAGTGATTTTTCACGCACCTTTAGTTTAATCATGTCCCAAAGTAAAGTAGGATTCACTGTTTCATCTTCTTGATATTCTTCCTGCGTTTCCTCGATAGTTGATTTTATTAGCTTTATATAATCATCATCTTTCAAATGAGAAATATTGAGTTTCCAAAAACCTGGGCCTCTTTGGTTGGTATGAGAAGATATATTTAGAGATATCATCGAATGGTCTGTTTGAAAGCCAGGAAGTATATCAGCCAAGGTAACATTGCTCAGTATGTTTCGGGACACTAAGAAAAAATCAAGTCTGCAGTGTATTTCAGGATGCCTTTGCCGCCAAGTAAATCTTCTACAATCCGGGTTTAAGGTTCGCCACGCATCATTAAGATCCATATTTTCACAGAACTCTTTTACGACCATTTGAGCGTTGAGATGTGTTTTGGCAAGGCCCCCTCTTTTATCTTTTTCGATATCCATAACAAGATTAAAGTCGCCGCCAATGATTATTTCTTCACATTGGAAATCTAAAAGATGAGAAAACAAATTTTCAAAGAAATTTGGATTGTCATCGTTTGGTGCATATATATTCGCAATGGTAATGCTCTTGCCGTTCGCTGCTAAGTCGCATATAATGTAACGGCCTTCGTCATCCATAAAAGTTTTCGATATTTTAAGATCGAAGTTGTTATTAAATAGAATGCAAACGCCAGCTTTTTTACTGGAAAAGCCACAGAAAAGGCTTTTGTAACCCCATTCTGCGGACCATAAATCCGAGGTTTCAAAGGAACAATGGACTTCTTGTAACATGTAAATTGACATATTTTTTGAACGGAGCCAATTAAACATTTCTCTTCTCTTCTCGCTACCCCCCAGACCCCGCACATTGAGTGAAGTTATTTTAATTTCATTGAAATTTCGTGTGTATAAAAACAAAGGCTAGCCTGCTTTGCTGCTTGATTGTAAGGTGCCAATATACAATAGACGTAAAAGTCGTAATTATGCCTAACAGTTAACATCCAGAATAATAAAAGTTTGTTTTTAAATAACACCAAAACAACATGAATTATTAGCGAAAATTGAGACGTAACTAGAACAAAAAGATACACACAACAAGAAAGATAAAATTTACCTTGGTTATTTGGGAAGAACATAAATCCCTGAGAGTGTTTAAGATGTTGGATAAAGATAGCGATTAATTCTCAGAGAACGGGTTTTAGCCGTGCGTTTATATTTCTTTAGTTTACAGATCATAATGTATTTATCAATTTTAGGACTGATTTTATCTAAGTTGCGGTTGTAGATGGCTTAAGATTATCAGGGATGTTATCGATACGATAAGTTACATTGTCTACAATTAGATTTCTGTCTACTACTTTTGCGTTTAACCCTTTACCTCGTGCCTCAAACATCGCTTTTATTAGAGTTTTCCTTTCCATTTGGATAGCTCTGGCGTAGTCCTGGGTGATGTACGCGTCTTTAAATGTTGAAGATTTTTTTAACCTTCCCTTCGCTCTGAATACAGTGTCTCTATCTTCCCTGCATAAGAACCGTGCAATTATCGGTCGTGGGTAGGCATGAGACTGGTCATCCGTCGAACGAGGTTTTCCAACTCGATGAACTGCGTGGAACTGAATGTTTTCGGCGTTAATATTCATCTCGTTTTCGATTATCTCATAGATAATATCCGCGCAATTTTCTTGATTCTGTTCAGGAATGTTCATAAAACGAAGGTTCTCTTTCCTGGAATAATTCTCGAGGGCAATTATCTTTTCTTGCTCGTCTGATTTTAAATCCTGAATTTCGACCTGTTGGCTGTCAAATTTCTTCTGATCTTTAAGTAGGTCTAGATCTTGTCGTTGCTTGTCTAAACTTGATTGACATGTTTTTTTGAAATCGGAGTGGGTTTTTGTAATCTCCTGTAGGTCGCCGATTGCATCCCATGCAGCTTCCAGAGACTTTTCGACATCACTTAGGGTGGTTTTCACACCTTCAATTTCTTCTTTGAATTCGTATCTTAACCGGGAGATCTCAGATTTTAACTCGCCAAAATGCTCTTCCATTCGATTGTCCATGCATGCAAGTTTGTCCATGATTAGTTTAAAAGACTCGGGGTCAGAGGCAGCAGAGATTCCAGGTTGGTTGCCGACTCCCATTTCGTCGCTTCGTAATCTATTTCTTTTAGGGGAGGAACTTTGCACTGGTGATGAACGTTCCGAGTCAGTTCTTTTTGCCATCAAATTAAGACTGCTGTAAAGTCTATGCTGTCCCCAATTGCCACTTTACAAAAAACAATATTTAGCACTGAAACGCAGGCTTCCACCCGTTGATGATCACGGAGCTTCACGGACACAACCGGCCGCCATCATGCTCGACCCAATCCCTCATATGTTTTGTTTCTACCCCACTCCGTTCTTGGCCTATTGACTTTGGGCATGTAACCATTTCGGGTATTATAACCGTGATGTTGGCTCATTGTAGAACTGAACACCTCGAAATGTTCGGGGATCTTTCCCTTCAATGCATCTTGCACAAGACAGCATCGATGACCGAAACGCCTCGCGTGCAATGGGGCCCACCGAGACAATGTCAGGGCCTCAGCTGATGTCACTTTTGCTTTTACAATCTTCTTTGCAAAGCGATTTTGGAAAGACTGCAATTGTTTCATCTGTGTTGAAAGACCTGGCTGATCTCCCCAGACAACATCTGCATAATCCAGGTGTGGTAGGACAAGGCCATTAAAGTATGTCGTGCGACTT
>JAJLRJ010000008.1:30713936-30823681 GCA_024195265.1 Dendrophyllia cribrosa | reverse complement strand
GAAATATTGACGAACAGTCTCATAAGTTATGACAAAAAAACAATTGATGTTTCCATCTTACAAACATTAACTAAGCAAATGCAACGAAGTAAAGCAGCTCCGTCAAAATAGACTGAGATGTTATAACGCACGCATTTTGGTTTCAGATAAATGTCACGATTGACGCTGCCTCCCCATTTGGCGATATAACGTGGAAATAAGCTAAGCGACATTTTGCTATTTTGGAGGGACAGTGGAATCAGTATGCATTTGCGAAGAGTATTTACGAAGTGCGACAGCTAAAACTCAAAATGCCCGAAATATTGACGAACAGGTTAGGTAATTTTTCTCCCAGAGGCCAACAAATGTCTCATAAGTTATGACAAAGAAACAATTTAGTTTTCTGTCTTTAAAACATTAACTAAGCAAATGCAACGAAGTAAAGCAGCTCAAAATAGACTGAGATGTTATAACGCACGGATTTTGGTTTCAGATGAATGTCACGATTGACGCTGCCTCCCCATTTGACGATATAACGTGGAAATAAGCTAACGACATTTTGCCATTTTCGCGGGACAGTGTCATCATCAGTATGCATTTACGTAGAGTATTCACAAAGTGCGACGGCTAGAACCGAAAACGTCCGAAATATTGAGGAACAGGCTCAGGAACAGGCCAACAAATGTCTCATCAGTTATGACAAAGAAACAATTTATTTCTGTATCTTACAAACATTAACTAAGCAAATGCAACGAAGTAAAGCAGCTCAAAAGAGACTGATCCGTTATAACGCACGCATTTTGGTTTCAGATAAATGTCACGATTGACACTGCCTCTCCAGCAAACAAAGGCAACTTTGATTTCAAGCTAAAGAGTAATCCACTTCAGTCCTTGCAATCCTGCGCTTTATCTCCAAACTACTACTACTACTACTTTGTACCATTTGGCGATAAAACGTGGAAATAAGCTAAGCGACATTTTGCCATTTCGGCGGGACAGTGTCATCAGTATGCATATACGAAGAGTATTAACGAAGTGCGACGTCTAAAACCCAAAATGCCCTGGTAGCCAAGAAATTTCTCATAATTTATGACAAACAAACAATTTATTTTTCCATCTTACAACTTTAAACTAAGCAAATGCAACGAGGTGTAAGCAGCTCAAAATAGACTGAGCCGTTAGAACGCACGCATTTTGGTTTCAGATAAATGTCACGATTGACAGTGACTCTTTAGCAAACAAAGAGGTCTTTCTGCATGTACCGGTATCCAACAAGGGGCTTTTTTGCTGGACGGTGAAATCGCAATGCAGGCTCACCACAAGGAAACCACTCTGAACATGGCTCGCGCTATTCATCTTTTCGTATTTCTCGTTGTTTTGGTGTTTGCTCAATGTGCAAATATTGGATTAAAATGCGCGGTTTGCCGGTTTCGACGTCACAACGCAAGTACAACAGACCAGTTTCTGCGTTCATCGACGAGTTGTCGTCCTGCATAAACCCAAATGAGCTGTGTCAGGATGCATGCATTTGCAGTACGTGCAGAGCGGCCGTCTCAAAATCGTGAAACTCCGCGGAGACATTTTCGCATGTAAGTCGATTTTTTTTGTATTTTTTTGACACCGATATGTATATAGGAAATACCATAGCATACGAAAATAATTTTTTTATATTTCAGCGAGTGGGAAAATGCAAGCGCGACAAGGTTGAAACAGGCGCGGGCATCAAAAAAAGAGGCAGGAACACAGACCACGGCGAAACAATTGTTGTCTTTGACATTATGGACGGTGGAAAACATATGTTTTGGTGAGATTTTGCGAGGACCTTGTGGCCGAGCCTTATTCCCCCCTGGTCTGTATGAGGAAGTGGAATAAAAAATGTAGCTGCTCTCCAAACGTAAGTTACTAACTATAACATGCTGAAACGAAAGTTAACAGATTAGGAATTGCATGACGCTAAAAGGGCGGAAAAGAAGCAGTATTCACTGACAGACAGACAGACAGACAGACAGACAGACAGACAGATACTCCTTTATTCAATAAATGACTGATTTATTGATTCTTCAATTGCTTGACTTGCAGGATACGACCTTTCAAAGGAGCTCCAGAGTCTAAAGGACACTATGTACAAGGTATTCACGAAATCAGCAAGGCCTCCCATATATGATCCTGATGAGTTTGAAAAATTATGTGCCAGAGCTGGGGCTCATACAATATTTCATTCTATTCTGTCTGCCATGACTGGTGACAGGGACTCGTCAGAAAGGATTGCAAATAACAAGAAAAGAACCGTAGCAATCCTCTATAAGCTATGCTTTGGCCTGAGTCAGGTTTGTAACTGGTTGCTGACCGACCATGCTGTATTTCTAAAACATTCCAACATTAACCAGGAAGAGTTGAAAACAGAACAAGCAATGGGAAGTTCTTGTAGTAAAAGCAAGGTCGATCAAATGATTATGGGGATGTCCCAAATGGCTGCATTTAAGATTGATGAAATTGTTACACAAGCCATCACAAATAAATGGCAACTGGTACTGGTTATAGATGATCACATCTCTATTCACTCAATCAGACGCCCCAAAACTGATACTGTTTCCAATGCTAAATATATGTGTACCATCATCATTAAGGTGTTTAAGAATTTCCCAGCCCTCTCAGCCTGTCCAGTAACAACCTACCATAATCCAAGTGCTATTGACATAACTTCCTGCATAACAACAGTTTCGGGTATTCCTACTATGCACAAATTGACTTTCACTTACTCTTCTGTAATGCCTTCCTGGATAAGAGATTCATATTTTAAACAAGAATTTGAAAGACACAGGATAACAGCACATGAATACTGTGATCATGAATCAGTTCACACTATAAGGCAGACGGATGATGTCCACTTAGTAAAGTTTTTTCAGTTAACTCTTAAAAGCAGTGATGACTTTGCAGCTGCACTTGCAATACTAAGTTCTAAAGCTCTAAACTATCTGAATACCTGAAAATGTTCCTAACACCTCATCCTGGTGACTGGCCTGCTCAATTTTACAGCCGTCAAATTGTATATGAAAGCCTTTTCAAATTCTGTGAACCATCTGATGTCCTTGACAATACAGCCTCTTCTCATCTACATGTAAACCATTGCTACACCACAGTTGGCTCTTCTGGACCTGGAACACATAATATAAGCATGCACGCAAGCAATGATCAACCAAGAATCCTGTCCATAATTCCCTGCATTGGTCCCCTACATATTTCCTTAAATGGGAGAGAAACTGTTTTTCACGATTATCGTCCTTTTTTTGACACTGTCTATACTCAACTTTTCCCAAAAAGCAAGCTGGCAAAGAACCCTAAACCCTGGAGAATCAGTCTTATACATGAAGTAGTATATGGTGGCTGGCTGTTTATTAGTGACAGTGTAAAGGAAAAATTTTGTACCTGTAAGGACCTAGAATAAAGAACATTGTTAAACTTGTTGGATAACTATTTGCCTCTAGTCCTCACTATCTATAGTGTTACTTTCAAATTGAATAACTTTGTGGAATTCTTTATTGCCATGGTCAGGATTTGGACAATGTTTGTATGCCTTGAAAGACACCACTACAATAAAGCACCACTAGTTTGGCTTGCCATGTGTACAAACTGGGGCACACACCATCCTGAGATGTATAACCTGCTGCGAACTTATTTGGTCATCTTTGACGAATATCCAGTCGAGAATGCCCATAGCATTATCCGCTCCAAAACTAATGCTTATGACACAGTTGAACAACTAGAGAAAAAAGCTAAGGCAACCTTCCAGTCAAAGCTTGCACAGAAGAATTTCAAGGAACACTTTGCTCCACCTAAGAAGCAACAATTCACACTCTACCACCTGAGGAGCCTTAAGGCAAAATGTGCCAAAATACTGGCCAATATCGTTTTAGAAATAGCTAAAAACCCAGGAAAGGCAAGAATTAATGCTGGTGGGAAAAAGAAAAAATATTCTCTTGCCCAGAGTATTTGGCAATGAGCCAGTTAAAATCAAAGTACTACCACTAGGATATTGCAGCTTTAACATGCCACACCAAGACAAGCGCTGTGACTTACCAAGTTGTAACATTGCTGGAAAGGAGCCATGGATTCTATTTGAGGGCTGCTCTCATTCCTTTCACCAGGTCTGTCCGTGCAATTCCCACTTCTGTCCACTTTGTCAAGAATTCCTTGAAGAAAAGGCAAAATGTTTATCAAAAACAGTTACGGATGCTATTCTAAACCCTAAGAAAAACAAGGAAACTGAGGATCCCAATAACAATAGTAGCAACACTAAAGAATGTGAATCAGATCAGGACAGTGCCTTTGACTTAAAACCCCCTAGTGAAAGTGATCCTGGAAATAAAGATAGCCAGATTCAGTCAGTCAATGAAGCAATATCTGCACTACCATCACCACCAGCACCACTCTTACCCCAGTCATCACCCTTAACGCAGCTAACACCTCTATCACAACAACATCACCGGGTACATGCTCCTTCAACATCCAAAAGAACTCCAAAATGTAGACAATGTGGGCATCCAAGAAAAGGACACACGCATCCAAAAAATGGCCATGTTAAGTGTCCCAAGTGCAGAGGAGGTTTGTGCACAAGCCATAATCAATCTCAGACATCTCTTACAAAACAGCAATTGACACTTCAGTCAACTGTACATTATGGACAAGTCACAGAATGGATTTTACCGCATCATCTTTCACAATCTATGATTTTTGGAATCCCAATTGGCAGCAATGCCTTTACAATTATTGCCACCATTGGAACAATGAAATTTTTGTCTGGTACTCTTCCTACCCCGTCATGCCAAAGCATCTTAACATCTGTTGCAACATTTGGAAATTCAATGAGAGAAGGAAACATCCATTACAACACCTTAAATCTGCCAGCAAATCAACCCAACTTGGATGCCAGTGAAGTACTACAAACAAGAACTGACAACTTTGACCTGAGAATTGTTGAAGATACAGGGATCTTCTCTCCAGGCAGTCTTAAGAATAAGCTGATCAATATCTGCTCCCCACCAGATGATCGATGTGCTATTGTTATAACACCACCAGACAAATCCTGTGCTTTAGCAGTGATGAAAATTTCGCTATTTGAGAGCCATACCCATAAAAATCATGGTGGGTTAATTGCTGTAGCAAACTATAAACATGTTGCCAATTTTGTTTTGTTTTTGTCCCACATGTGTGCACGTGATTGGGGAACTGGCATTTCTGGAGCCAATATTACAGTCGTCAGAAGACATATTTATTAATTGAAAGTGCTGTACATAATTATGGCTAGCACATGCAGTTTATCAGTTAAGTTTCTTTGGTGTAACCTTTTGGGATATTTAGAAGGCTAACGAGTTAGTAATGCATAAAATAAATTTGAGTTGACAAGTCAGTCATGTTTATACCTTCATAAAAAAATTACTGTACCTACTATCACACACTTTTCGGTGTGTAAATGCAAGGATGTATTGTGTTTTACTATAAACGGACGGATCTATTTATTATGACATTTGAAAAGGGCAATTTCCTGGGAGTATTGCAATCCTATACCAAAATTACCGATTGCCCAAGCCCACAAGTTCTCAGAAGAACTGGTTAATTTTCTCTTTTCCCCAATTTTGCCAACATAATACAATGGAAATACATAAAATGAAGGTATGTTTTTCATCGGAATTGTTGTGGTTATCTGTTATAGATGTCACACCATAATGCATAATAGAATATTCATGAGACAATATTTTTATGGAAAATTTGGGGCTCAGTAACTACTACAATACACGACCGATCTCTGGGAAATAAAATGTTATGCTTTCACAAGGGTCACAGAAACTAAGTGTGACTCATAATATAATTAAATATTTTCAACTAATAATTTTTCGGTCAAACAAAAAATACCACGCTAAAACGCTTACGAAACTGTAAGACATAAAAACCATAACTTCCCCAATTTTGCCATTAATGATCCCTAGATAAACCGAATTCTAAAGCATGGTGGTTACCATTTCTGCTAACAACGCTGTGGTTATCAATCCTAGATTTCGAAATAATTCCCTGTCAAGATGACAGAAAGCCAAATTGACACAAAACATGATGAAAGTTAAACGAAGATTTTCATAAACCCTTGAAGCCAATCTCTAAACAAGGTATTTTAATAAAGTGCTAATGACTTAAAACTTGCCGTGGTTGAGGCATTGGCAGCATACCGTCTTATTTCATGAAGGAAATCCAAGCACGAATTATGTCGCGGTGGCCACAACAGCCGCCATTTTCTCGTCGGAATGAGCTGCTCTTTCATCTTGTTTGGCGTGGCGGTTCGAAGCTTAAACAGGTCGATATTGCCTTAAATTGCACCAAGAAGGGTCCTTTCGGCATTTCATTTATTCTTTGAGCTTCGATCAGTGTTTTTGAATGAAGAAAACCGGTCCTTCCTTACGCACTTTACTACTGTTAATCATTGTAAACAATCCGCTGAACTCCATTCTCGTCCCCAGAGCCTTCGTTTCGTTTGGTCAGCGGAAAAACGAATGGCTCGGTAGGTACTTCATATATGGTTATTATATTGTACCTAACTTATATAATTTATTACCATGTATAGCCATGTAAAGCCATGTACAGCCATATATAGCCATGTATAGCCATGTATTACCATGTTCAGCCATGTTTTGCCATGTATCACCATGTATAGCCATGTACTACTATGTATTACCATGTATAGCCATGTAAAGCCATGTATAGCTATATAAAGCCATGTATAGCCATGTATTACCATGTTCAGCCACGTATAGCCATGTATCACCATGTATAGCCATGTATTACTATGTATTACCATGTATAGCCATGTATAGCCATGTAAAGCCATGTATAACCATGTATAGCCATGTGGATAGCCATGTATTACCATGTATAGCCATGTATAGCCATGTATCACCATGTTTAGCCATGTATAGCCATGTATCACCATGTATTACCATGTATAGCCATGTGTTTAATAATGATAATTTTTACAATCGAAACGCGCGCCATGATCAGGCGGGAGGTGTCCTGGTCCGTTCAAGACCATTAGAATTATGTACTGCATGGTGTACAACTCATCAATGCACGAGTAGCAAGTTTAGTATTTCCCAGAGCATACATCAGCAAAACACGCCGCAAAACCTGAAAAACTTAAAGATTTCTTCTGTTTGTTTTATTTTTAGGTGTTCCCGGGATGTTCCGGTGTTCCTTGTTTAAGTACATGCGAAAGTTTACTATCGATTTCACTGCAACGTGACCAAAGCAATTTGGAATAGACTTCTGTCAACCATGCCCTAATATGGAAGGAGTGAGAAGCTGTCCTCTATGCTTCGCGCTGTCAAGTTCCAAAAAAGGACATCATTGACACAAGTCCGGCTATTCAAACTGCTTTAATCGATTTCAATTTTATGGTTCGTGTAACAGTGAAATATGGCCTATGGAGCTTCAGGTAATGATGGAACTTTTCAAAGCAGTTCTGTTATCTACTCTACAACCGGAAAAAGAAGAAAGCCTTTCTGCCTCTGACAACTACATACACTGAGTGATTGAGGCTCCATCTACACGAATCCGTATTTATTTGAAAACGAAATTTTATTTTTTTGCGGATTGGCCTTCCGTCCACACGTAGCCGATTAAAACGGTCAACGAAAACGCAACTTTTCGAAAACGCTCTCCAGAGTGAAAATTGTTGAAAAAAAGTCGTTTTCTCGTACTCGTGTGGACGGATGACAATAAATTTCTTCAACTAGAAAACTTGGAGGGAAAATGGAGATACCGAATTTGTCAGGCGTCTCTCCTCCCACCTTTCTAGCCCTCCGCCTTGCTTACTGCGCCCCTTTTTCACGAATTGAAACTCTCCAAATGCATTTTAACACAAATGAAATCAGAGTTTCTCTTTAACTGTCACTATAGTAAATTGTTCGCCATGTCTTAAGGTGAGGCAAAGCAGATATAATTCTCGTAAAGTATCTCAGAAAATTTCACGTGTGCAACCTTTGAACTTGAAAATTACAGCTTAAAGTTGACGCAAGACAAGCTACAGTGTCTCGCGGACTACTCGCTGACTATTTACGTTTAAAGTGCCTATAACCCCTAGAAAGTTATTTTCAGAATCAACTCTATTTACATTGAAAAGTTGAATGGTAAAATATTTCTGGTTTTGAACGTCGCGTTTGTGAGTTATAGAGATTTGAATTTACAAAATGCTAATTAGATGACGTCAAACCGGGAATTTGCCATTATTTCTACGCCAATTTATAATGCGCAGTTTACAGCTTGAAGATAATTAATATGATAACTGCTAAAAATAAACTGTGGATAGTCGATTGATTCGTAAAAAATATGACTTGGATATGAAAACAAGTAGTTGTATAATAAATGATTCCCGGGTTGACGTCATCTAATTAGCATTTTGTAAATTCAAATCTCTATAACTCACAAACGCGACGTTTAAAACCAGAAATATTTTACCATTCAACTATTCAATGTACATAGAGTTGATTCTGAAAAGAACTTTCTTGTGGTTATAGGCATTTTAACTGTTCCGATGTTAAGTAAAACGTTATTCAGTCGCTGGCGGACGAACACAGATGCAGATGCAAATGCATCGTATCTCCCATAAAATTTAGGATTCTATATTTTCGTTAAAATTCTCCGGCCGGGAGAGCCTTGGGCCTGGTTCCGCTAGCCCATAAGGTTATTCTAGGCAGTCAACACTCTGATAACATTTATTGTTAAATTTTAATTTAATTACATGTTGGCCATAGTACAAATAAAGTTCTTTTTGTTGAGTTCATAATTGTATTTCTTTCCTTAATGTTCAATCAGTTGTCAGTTACTACAGGCATAGTCCCCAACGAATCTAAAGCCGCCAGGGTTACACCATTATAATAAGATACTGAGAGACGTAGTGATCTGTAATCCCAACAAATCATACAAAACCACAAGCTAAAAACCAGGTAAAAACGGCAGTAAAAACGGCTTGTGTTCAATTAATTCAGAGCGAGTCGTTCCCTTTGACGTCAAAATAATGATATTCATTGTACGCGTAGAACATTCACTAACGTTCAATGACCTTCAGCACGGCGGTCTCCGACTACTTCCCCCAAATGCTTAGCCGCTAACAATCGTGTGTTAGAGGAACATTTCACGGAATACAACTTGAAAGTATTACAGCAGAGTGTTACAACATTCTGATTAAAACTGAAAAACAATAACAAATTAAACTATACCATTTTACGATTTTAGTTTTGTGATTTTGATTTATCTATAAACTCAACTAAGAACAAAACAAAGAATCGAGAAAAAGGTTTGTTCATTACTCCACATGTCTAGCATCGCTGCAAATAAAAGAAAAAGAACCTTGCTGTGATAATAGGGTAATGGCGAAGACATAAGCACTCACATGCAAGAACTTCCAGTTTAAAGACTTAGCCACTAGATGTTTAAAGACAATATGAAGGAACAATTACATGGAGATACATGGCTATATATAGCTATACATGGCTATACATGGCCATACATGGCTAAACATGGCTATACACGGCGTTACATGGTGATACATGGCTAAACATGACTAAACATGACTATAAATGTTTATACATAGTGATAGATGGCATTACATGGTGATACATGGCTACACATGGTGATACATGGCTAAACATGGCTATACATGATGATACATGGCAACACATGGATATGCATGGTGATACATGGTGATACATGGCGATACATCGTAAAACATGGCTATACATGGTTACACATGGATATACATGGTGATACACGGTGATACATGGCGATACATTGTGATACATGGCTACACATGGATATACATGGTGATACATGGCGATACATGGTAAAACATGGCTATACATGGCTATACATGGCTATAAATGGTGATACATGGTTATACATGGTGATACATGGCGACACATGGTAATACATGGCAATACATGGTGATACATGGTGATAGATGGTTATACATGGCTATACACGGCTTTACACGGCTTTACATGGCTATACATGGCTATACATGGATATACATGGTAATACACGGTGATACATGGCTATACATGGCTATACATGGTGATACATGGCTATACATGGCTATAAATGGTGATACATGGTTATACATGGTTATATATGGTGATACATGGCGACACATGGTGATACATGGCAATACATGGTGATAGATGGTTATACATGGCTATACATGGCTATACACGGCTTTACATGGCTTTACATGGCTATACACGGTTTTACATGGCTTTACATGGCTATACATGGCTACACATGGCTATACATGGTAATACACGGTGATACATGGCTATACATGGTGATATATGGCTATACATGGTGATACATGGATATACATGGCTATACATGGTAATACATGGTGATACATGGCTTTACATGGATATACATGGTGATACATGGCGAAACATGGCTATACATGGTAATATATACATGGTGATACATGGTAATACATGGTGATACATGGCTATACATGGCTATACATGGTAATACATGGTGATGCATGGTAATACATGGTGATACATGGCTATACATGGTAATACATGGTAATACATGGTGATACATGGCTATACATGGCTATACATGGTAATACATGGTTATACATGGTAATACATGGCTATACATGGTAATACATGGTAATACATGGTGATACATGGCTATACATGGCTATACATGGTAATACATGGTTATACATGGTAATACATGGCTATACATGGTAATACATGGTAATACATGGTGATACATGGCTATACATGGTAATACATGGTGATACATGGTTATACATGACTACATATGGCTAAACATGGTTATACATGGCTTTACATGGATATACATGGTGATATATAGTGATAGATGGCTATACATGGCTATACATGGTAATATATAGTAATGAGTTATATAAGTTAGGTACAATATAATAACCATATATGAAGTACCTACCAATGGCTCTGGTAACAGTGCTTTTCGGATGTCGTAAAATCCATGACATCCGTTAGCGCATGCCTAATGCATTAATGTACTATTGCGCTTGCTCAATACCAGAAACCGGAAATAATAAAACCTTTCGTGTGTGCATTCTCGTCCCCAGTGCTCTCGTTTGGTTTGGTTGAGCTCTGGAGACGAGAACGTTGTGTGTGCGGAAATGGCGTTCGAAAGGACTGTGCAAGACTTAACAATTACAGGAAATCATCGCGCTGAAAAAGAAAGAAGAAAGGCTTAACGCGCTGCTGTTATTTAGAAGAAATATTGTGTTTGTATTTTGCCTGCTGGTTTTAGAAAATCCTCGATAAGTCAGCCGATTTCTTTCGTTTGGGAGCTGTGTATTTATCGTTTCGCCACTGAATGCTATCATATCCGACCAAATCAGTTGATGGGACAGCTGAGTTTGTTGTTGGACACGCTGTGGTCATTGATTAGGCTTATTTCATCGAACAGTGGCAATTTTTGTGTTGCATTCGTTTCATGTTATTTTAATTGGGCTTCAAGTGACCTTCGTTTCCCTAGATTTGTATTTCAAGTTGTAGCAAAGAGTACTACCTAATAAAGAAAATATAACTTGCTTACGAGAGTGCTGATAGCGTTGTTGTTGTTGTTATTTAAAATGGGTAACCTAGTGGTAATATTTCTTTTCACCCGTGGGCTTTCTTCAGGATTTCTGCCTCTCCTTTAATTAATACTCGTCCCTGTTGCAAACAACATACTTCTTTAATATTCGTGGCCGCTTATAGCTTTGTCTTCCAAGACACATACTGATTATTTTCCGAAATAAATCGCTCATATATAGCGACAATCAGATCCCGTTATACTTTGAAATTTAGCAGCCATATCTTTACCTGCTAAACCAAACAAGGAGCCCGTTGGGCTTCGCAACTGGCTCGTTTGGTCTCAGTTTCCACCCGGTTTTCATTTTAGAGTTTTATATTAACAATCCACAATATACAATCTGGAATCTATTAATATGCACAGTCCAGTCCACAGCTACATTTACATTTCACACCCCCGCTTCAAGCACTTCTCAGCAGGGACGGACCATTTTATTTTTAGGGGGGGGGGCGGATTGGGCAATAACCACAAAAAAAAAATTCATGCACAGGAAAAGTAAGGAAAAAGATCATGGACAGCGAGCCAAAGGGGAAAAAAGTATCCAACGATCCCCAAAAAAAATTATTGCACAACATCAAGACGGAAAAAAAATTAATGATCAGAAAAATTGCCGCCCCTGCCTCTTGCCCACCATAAAAATAAAATGGTCCATCCCTTAGTAGGCTACAATTTCAGGTCTATAATTTTTTCTCTGATCGGCTCGGTACTGTTAGAAAAAACACAAGTTCAGTATATTTTTTCCCTTTAAAATGCTTGAAACCACCTACTACAAGGAATCGGGATTGTTTAAATACAGGAATTTTGGAGAATCACAGATAGGAATAAATTAACAATATCAACATGATTGATCAAATAATTAACAGCCGACCATAGCGTGACATAAATACGAGATGTGTTGAGCGTGACTCCATGACGTAATGCTTGAGAATTGTTTACTCAACAACTCTTTGACTTGCCGGGACGTGTTTTATTCAATTCGATCTAAACTCGACTGTTTGACAATTGATTTGGTTAGAAAAATTCAACCCGCTTTTCTTTTACCAGAAATAGAACATATCCGAAAATTGTTTAACAATTTCGTGGAAATTAGAACGGTAAATATTTGAATTGTAGTTGCCTAATTATTGGTTTCGGTTCGCTATACTACTTGTGTAAACACAACAAAATCACACACGGTAGCGATATACAAAGGATATAAATCTCAAAGCAAAGCCATTTCCCTTAAATGATCATGACTTCCTCTTAGACGTCTCCTAAAACGAAGAAAATGTGGAAAACATATGGTTGTATTTTGAACTAATCACATAAAACGGCTGCAGACAAGCGCTTACCGTGGAGAATATCTAACCATAATTTCTCAAAGTGAAGCGATTGATGAATGTCACACCAACTGCATCAAATTGACCATCGATGTCTCACAAATCCAACAGCCGAGTCTTGTTACAGTATCGTTTTGTTTTACAACAGCAAACGAACGATATCGCTTGCTTTTATAACGATCAACGAAAGTATAAAGCAACTCTTTTGTAACTCTTGCACCATCAATCGAGCAGAGGAAGGTCTGGAACGAGTCACGCACCCCTCCCCACAACAAAATCTTCTTTTTGCGTGATAAACATGCGCACGCGCAAGAAACATTTGTCATACATTTTAATTTACCATAACAAAAGCAGCAATTTTTCTAAAGCAACAAGTAGTTGGTTGGGAGGGAGTCAAATACCGGTTTTTCAAACCCCTAAATAAGCGGGCCTCACGCGTTCGGCTTGCTTATTTAGGGGTTTGAAAAACCGGTATTTCACGTCCCTCCCAACCAACTACTCTGCATACCCTCCCTCAAACCCCGTAAGAGGGGGGCAAATGCGTTTTTTCCCGAGCCCGCCCGCAACGGCAAGCGAGACATAACCAATTGAAGAAATCCCTACCCTTGGTATATGGCACAACCCCGGCAACGAAGACGACGTGATGCCAATCAACGCGAGCTGATTGCCTGGCTGGACGAACAGGCACGAAATCTCGAGCGGATCGAGCCTGCCGACGACAATAATGCTGAGGGAGAGCCGCAAAACAACCCGCAGGATCTAGATTTTGAACAACTTGTTCAAATCTATGATCGGGTTGACCGATGGGTTGAACACGGCAGACGAATAATCCGGTTCCGCTTATTAAATAATCTCGAAAACTCTCTTGTCGCCAGAATTTTGCACAAAATCAAGCAAAATGTTCACACACGACACGCAATCAATTTACGCTTCACATTCGAGTTACGAAACACTGAAACCGAGGAGTTGAGAATGTTTTATCAAAACAACCACAACAGTCGTTGGCTATCCACTCTTTCCGAGACACGACAGTGACTGCAAGCCCAGGAAGAGCTTCGTCTTCAAAACGCAAGACTCAACAGGCCTGACACCAAATGGGTTTACGAACGCACTGTCCTGCTTGATCTCAAAGTCGTGTTGGATCGACAACCCCTGCAAATAGGCCTCGAGCGGCTTCCTGATTGGCTTCGTAACAAAAGAGAAGTCACTGCCCTTGACAATTTCAACGACAATCTTTGTCTCTTTCGTTGCTTGGCTGTCCATCGAGGAGCTCGTATAGATCGTTCTACTCGCAGAACCAGGGAACTCGCAGAAAGCTTCTTCGCAGTTTATCCGGGGCTTCGAGACCAGCTAACTTTGCGGCACTTCTCTAAAATCGAAATGCATTTCAAGCAAGGAATTGCCGCATATCTTGTTCTCCCCAATGGTGACTTCATTTTATATCACACTCCTGCGAATTACGACAAGGTGGGCGCTCCAACCATGACTATCGGCATCTATGACGGCCACGCCTTCTTGATCACCGATATCAATAAAGTCACAAACAATTACACTTGTGGCGAGTGTGGTGGGAGGTTCACACGGGCTGATAACTTGAAGCGCCACTCCAAGACGTGTACTCCAGGCCAAACCAAAATCGACTGCCCCGGGAAACGTGTCCTCCCTCCGGAGTCAGCTTTTGACTCAGAAAGCAAGACAGTTTTCCAGTTCCATGGTT
This sequence comes from Dendrophyllia cribrosa, assembly GCA_024195265.1. Lineage (NCBI taxonomy): Eukaryota > Metazoa > Cnidaria > Anthozoa > Scleractinia > Dendrophylliidae > Dendrophyllia > Dendrophyllia cribrosa. The sequence goes on along the minus strand of JAJLRJ010000008.1, from coordinate 30,809,002 downwards.
GTTTCTGGCACGGTTGCGAGGAATGTTACCCCGAGGGAACGAGACTCGAATCGGTATATACTGACCGCAGGGGCAATTCAATCACAAGGATGATTGCTTACCAAAAGACTCTGCAACGAACTCAGTTGCTTCGACACGCTGGGTACAACGTGGTGGAAAGGTGGGAACACGAACAGCCTTCCCCCTGGTGGAATGATCGTTGCCCACAGAAAAGAAACAAAACATATCCCCACGCGATCGTCTACGACTTCGAAGCGTACCAGGACAAGACCAAGGCAGCTCGCCCGATACGCGACCTCTCTTATGAAAGCGAGCATGTGCCCATCTCAGTCTCCATTGCCGACACGTTGAACCCTGAGCCTGAGTACATTTGCTCCAAAGAGCCTGACGAGCTTATCGGGCTGTTTTATGCCTCCCTGGAGCGGCGAAGCACCGCCATCCGAGAGGATGTGGCTGGCCAATATATGCCCCCAGACCTTGAGAATCTTCCTGAGAAGCAACTCAAGCTCATCGACAAATGGTGCAACCAAGTGCCTGTGGTCGGCTTCAACTCAGGCCATTACGATCTCAAGCTTATCCGCAAGTACTTTGTTTCTCATTTCGCTCAAGAGAACGGGGTCTTCGCCGCGGAGAAAGAGGGTTGCATCATGTTCATCAACACCCCCAGCTACAAGTTCTTGGACATCATGAATTATTTGGCCCCAGGCATCACGTACGACAAGTGGGTCAAGACGTATGGAGCGACACAGACCAAGTCCTGGCTCCCATACGAGTGGTTTGACAGCGCTGACAAGCTGGATTACCCTGGTCTTCCCCCATACAAGTGCTGGTACTCACAACGCAAAAACGCCTTCGTTCTTTCTCCCAAGGAGCACGAAGAATGCAATCGCACCTTCCACGAGGAAGGCATGAAGACATTCGGAGACTGGCTGGAGTATTACAACAATCTAGACGTATCTCCCTTCCTCGAAGCTCTCCAAATGATGAAGGCCTTTTACACGGGCCTCGGGGTGGACATCTTCAAAGACGCGGTCTCCTTGCCAGGAGTATCAATGCAATACGTCCTGCGAGGTTCATTGAGAGGGCGCAATGCCCCAGCACTATACGCTCCCGGCCCAGAAGCTTACGCCATGCTGAAGGGGGCTGTGGTTGGCGGGCCAAGCCTGGTCTTCACCCGCAAACACGTGCGCGGCGAAACCCGAATCCGTTCTCACAAATACGACTTAGCCCGCATCACGAAACGGCTTGTGGGGTTCGATGCTAACTCCCTTTACCCAAGCACGATGCTGCAGGAGATGCCCTGCGGTAAAGAGAAGGTTGTGCATTACAATTCCCCGGTGCAGGCGGCGACAGCTCTCGAAATGAATCTGCATACAGGCAGATGGTTCAGTTTTGCGGAGGTGGACATCGAAGTTCCCCGAGAGTTGTGGGAGCAGTTCGAAGAGTTTCCACCGCTTTTCATCAACCAAGCAGTGCCTAACGAATTTGTTCCACAGCATATGCACGATTACCTCCAAGAAAGTGGTCGAACTCGTTTTCCCGACCAGAAAAAGCTTCTGGGTGTACTGTCAGCGAAAAAGATGCTGATCTACGCACCCCTCTTGAAATGGTATCTCAACAGCGGGCTCAAGATCACGGCAGTCTACCGCACGATCGATTATAGACCCAAAAAGCTCTTCGACTGGTTCGTTCGCGAGGTCGCCGACAACCGAAGGAAAGGCGACGCTGACAAGGAGAAGGCACTGCTTGCTGAAGTGTTCAAGCTCCTTGGCAACAGCGCTTACGGCAAGTTCATCGAAGCTGTGGAGCGCCAGACAAGAACGTTGTACACAACGGACGAGGACGAGGTCGACAAGAATCTCCGCTCACCCTTGTTCGATGACCTCGAAATGATTGGAAATGCCTACAAGATCGAGCTGCGCAAGCCAAAGGTTACAATCGACCGCCCTTTTCAAGTGGGCATTGTTGTGTACCAACTTGCCAAGCTCCGCATGCTGGAGTTCTATTACGACTTCCTAGATTACTTCATCGACAGGCGCGACTTCGAGCTCATCCAGATGGACACGGACAGCATGTACTTCGCTCTTGCTCACGACACTCTGGAAGAGGCCGTTCGCCCGGAACTTCGCGACCAGTTCGAGGCGGAGAAGAAGAATTGGTTAGCGTGGGACAAGTGGAGCGGCAGAGAGCCGGGCTTGTTCAAGCTTGAGAAGGAAGGCACACAGGCCATCGCCCTGTGCAGCAAGTGTTATTACGTAGAAAACGAGGCTAGCGGAGAGGCCAAGATGTCCTCCAAGGGCGTCAACAAGAAGCAGAACGAGCTTCGCTGGGAAAGGTACGAAAGAGCCTTGCAGGGGGACAGGGACACGGTCACCAACAGGGGCTTCCGAATGCACAACGGGGCCATGTCCACGTACGAGCAGCACAAGCTGGGCCTTTCCGCTTATTACGACAACCGTTGGGTGCTGCTAGACGGCATCCACACAGAACCAATCGAGTTTCACAACCCAGCTGGGGGCAACTGAGTGCCCGGTGGCACAACCATCAACTCTTCACGAACAAACCCTCTCTTAGGGCCATCATAGAGATAATACACAACAGGCGCCTCTGGCTTGGTGACAACCTTCTCGATGTTGTAGACCTTCATCGACCAGATCGGATCGGTCGCACGCCTCCCACCACCCTCAAGCTCACCGGGATAATAAAGATATCTCACACTCACCCGGGGAGGGAGCTTCTTCTCATTCACCCCAACAGGCCTAGCATATGGAGTCGAGGGCTTGGCAGAAACGGCTTTCTCTTTGATAGCTTTCGCAGGCTTCTTGCCAGTCAATCTTGTCACTTCATTGTTCAGGGCCGAGACAGCATCTGGTAATCTTTTGACCCAAGCAGTCGAACGGCCAGAGGGCATATTCATTTCAACGGCATACTGATAACCAAACAGCCTTTCAGCCAGGGTGCGATTGAATCTTTCCACAATTGCTTGGTCTCTGTGGATATCAACTCGTCGTCGGCGAATGGCCGTTTTGTTATCCTCCATGGTCTTAGTCACAGCCCCCATAAACTCTTTCCCAGGGTCAACTTGCAAGAGTTGAGGCCCTTTCAAAGGTCCACGTCTGTAAATCTTCTGAAATGCCCTTGAGACTTCTTCAGACTCTTTCGAAGTCAGGGGCTCTGCTGCTTTGAAACGGCTAGCCACATCAACAAGGGTTAATGCGTATTTGTAAACCTTTCTCCCATGAGGAAGTTTGTCGTGGGGCAGGAAGAGAAGATCTGCTTGATGCACTGCATTGGGTGAGGAGACATCAAACTTGGGCCGAGGGATGTAGCGCGGCGCCGGGAGGTAAACTTGCCAAAGGGCTTGTTTGACCAGCCACTTTTTTGTCGCCTCATCAGAGACCTTGGCTGCTGCAGCTAGCTTTTTGACAGCGGCAAGACCTTTCCAATACCCTTTCGGACTGTAATAGATCTTTGAGAGTTTGGTCTCCATAGGGGTATATATAGAGTTTATGAATCGGCGGTCGGAGATGAAATCGGGCCATGGCCATGCTGTGCAAGAAAAAGTCGCACCTCTTCAAGAACTTTGTTAGCAGTTTCTTCGTCCACATTTATTTGTTCACAAAGTCGGGGAAAAAAGCTTTCAGTTAATTCATCCATTTTATCAGCTGCTCGTGTTATTTCCTCAGTTTCTTGAGACGTGAGGAATGTTATGAATGTGCGACATACTTCCTGATATTCTTCCAGAACGAATGCGGGCATTATGGATGTGGGTATTGATGTGGGCATTACTTCAGTACGTTTCTGAAGCACTTGCGCTAGTTTCTCAGATTGTTTATCTAAGGGGCATGTTGGAAAAAAGCACAACTGTTCCATAACTGCGTCACGAGCTTCTTTAGAAATGGGTGTATACATGGCGGTATATATATGGTATTTTATATTTTTTTAAAAATTAAAGAAAGCGATAAGCCACATACCCACCCGCAAGCAGGGTGCCTCCAATGAACGCAAGTTCACCATTCTGCTGTTGTGGGCTGGGCTTGTAGAAGTCCGAGAACTGAGACTATTTGTAGTCTTTGATTTGTTTATCTGGTTGCGTTTGGTGCATCTGGTTATACAAGACCAGGGCTTGGTCGGTGGTTTGGAAGTTTTTGTTAGCTTGTTGTTTAATCCGATCGTTGGTTGCAATCCAGTCGAGGAGCTTGGTGCGGTCCTTCTGGTATTTGGCGTAAGCCGCTTGGTATTGTTCCAGGGCTTTGTCGTGACGAATTTTCTCATCCATTGCTGCCTTTCCGTTATCACCAGACAGATATTTCGCGAGATAATTGCCGCCGGTGAAAGCGGCCGCGCCAAGGGCCATTATTGCAATCGAGGCCATTGTGGTCGTGTGTATACGTATGGCCTTTACATGTTGTCTGGGAGGATTTTCTGGTCCTCGAGATATTTCTTCAGCGCGATGCTGCCAGCCATAACGGCTGTGAACTTGACGTAGTTCATCAAGCTTGTACTGGAGTCGGGAGTGAAGTTTTCTTTGATGGTCTTTTTCCCAATCCAACCAATACCAGCGACAAGGCCAGTGATTGTTGCGGCTTCGAGGATAGACTTCACAAGCTTGTTGACAGACATGGTTTGTGTCCAGTATACATATGTTTTTTATTTTTGACTCAGACTCGGGCTCGTGCTCGGGCTCTTGCTCGGGCTCGGGACTCCTCGACCTCAGCCTGCTCGACCTCGGTCTCGGACTCGGTCTCGGACTCGGTCTCGGACTCGTACTCGGGCTCGTTGTGGTTGTCCATTAACAAGTTGCAAAATGTATCAAAGGTGGCACAGGTAACTTTATACCAAAAAAGAAACACGCCTCCGACTGCAGCAGCATTCACCAAAGTCTGGAAAAGCTTCATGGTGCAGTATATATATGTTTTTGTTTTTTTATTCCATTTTTTTAATTCCTTGTCTTACCGGAATTCGAGATGGGGGTGGTGCAGCGGGTGTTGCTGGTGGTGTGTTTGCTGGTGTTGCTGGTGTGTTTGAATTGCGCCCAAGCTTTTGCATTATACCTTCGCGTTGGTAATGCACACCCGCAACAGAAACAACCAACCCTCCAAACCCCAGAATATAAAAGATTGAGTTGTTGTTGCTGTCACTTGTTGTGTCACTTGTTGCACCACTTGTTGTGTCACTTGTTGTGCCACTTGTTGAGGGTGCAGGCTTTTGTGCTTCGGCCTTTTTCTTTGCTTCACGGGCCAGGCGGTTGCGTTCTGCTAACCTTTTACCAGAAGCAACACGGCCGGGGTTTTTTTCTGTTGCGGGCTTTGTTTTCGGGGTCTCAGAGGTAAAACACGGGCAGGTGTTGGAGTTGGAGTTGGAGTTTGAGTTTCTTCAGGGATCGTCTCGAGTGGTGTGGCCATAGTGGCTATATATATGCTTTTGAAAATGTGACAAGTGTGCTGACAGGTTGCTGTCAGGTTCCAGCCAGGTTCCTTTAAGGTTCCTTCAAGGTCACCCCAGGTTCCAGCCCAACTTCATCAAAGCCCTCAAGTGGATACCCTTCACTGTCTCTGGTTGGATGTGTGGGTTGGGGTTCCAAATCTATCAAGTCAGGCTCTCGTTCAAACTTGATGTGTTTTGTTGTGATGAGAGCAGCATTGGCAAGCGCCAGCCATCGTCCGCATCGCATGGCAATAGCCCCAGCAAGATTTGTCAGCTCCTGGTTGATGATGTAGTCGTTCTTGAGTTCTTGCTGCAACTCCTTGACATCCTCAACCGGGATCACCAGGCCAACGCCTTTGGACGCTAGCATGATGGCGGAATCAACTAGGGATTCGGTTTTCTTGTTGCCGACGTAGGCCTCGTACCTTTGCTGTACTTCTCAACGTCCTTGTCTGACAACCGCTTGACATGATCGTGTGTGAGCTGCACGCCGATAGCTTCTTTGGCCTTGCCAGTAGAAACAAGGATTGCCAGCTTCTCACGTTTGGCAGGGATGCCATTGTCACCAACTATCCCTGTGGGAGGTGTGGTTTCAGGGGTGGCCTCCAGCATCTGAATTACTTCGTCAAAAACGGCCTGGTCTTCAGCTGCTTGTGCCATCATCAGGGGTATATATATATGTGTTTTTATTTTTCAATAATTCTCTTGATGTCGGGCAAAAGGGTTTCAAGCTCTCGTATAAGCCCCGCCATGGTGTCTGGCATAGAATTCAACCGCAATGGATATCTGTTGAGAAGCATGAGGCGCAGGTCTTCCTCACCAGCGGCTTTGATAATTTTGTTTTGCGCATCAAGTGTGTGTTTGTGCAATTCATCCAAAAGCTGTGAAAGCACAGTGAGCTTGTGTAGGTTGGTTGGCGCATTCATGGCATGTATATATGTGTGTTTAAACCTTGTACTCAATTCCATACGGGTGTCTCAGTGAGAAAACCATGTGGGAGAACTTGCGGGATTTGAGCCTTGCGATAAGCTCTTTGTAGTCCTCGTGGGAGAGCTCGCCGGCATAGTCTTCGAAGATGGCCTTAGTTGTCTTGCTGGAGGGTGTGTAAAAGAGCACGATCGTCGCGATATTATCACGATATGGCTTAGCAATGCTGGTGATCTGCTGGGTCAAGACCCACACGGATATGCCGTCATGCCTTGCGCTGAACACCAGATTGACCAGCTGGCTCGTGCGGCCTTTGACATCTTTGGAGGCGGCGCAGTCATCGAGTATGAATAAAGTGTTGGTGCATGTGAAAAAGAAGCTCGCCAACTTTAACCAGTCTTCGATTTCATGCTGTTGGCAGACAATCACGAAGATTCGCGGATCGCGGTCCACGAACCCATCGTATGCCTTGTTCTTGACAAATGTGCGGCAGAATAAAACGATGTAGTCAAAACAACCCCTAAAGGGGCCTCGCAGTTGGTTTAGAAGATACTGTGTCTTGCTAGAGTTAGTGGAGCCCACGATTAGTGCATTGAGTGGCAGCTTTCTTGGGTCCATAACCAACCTCTATATTAGTTGGTTCATGTGTTGGTGGGGAGGGTGCCATTGCCAGAAGTCTTTGTATTTTATTGTGTAATAATGGTCTGGTGGATGGCAGTGGAGCCGGCTTATCGTAAAACTTACATATTTGTTGTTTGTTGCTTGTGGTCATGGTATATTAGTACTGTACAGATTCCAGCTGCTTGTCCATGATGTTCATCTGTGAGTCTGAGATGGTGAAGATGTGGCAGTTTGCGGTTCCCGAGCCTTTGCCGTCTCGTTCGATCTCGAGTTGCACGCCATCCTGTGTGTTGACGAGCCGTTGGCCGCTGCCGTGCAGGGCTGTGTCAGCCATGGACCGCAGGTCAATCCAGAGACCAAACTTGTTGCCTGTGAGATATTTTGTCAGGTTCATGTTGGGCCTGCCGCGCGTGTGTGGGTTGAAGTATCGGAAGATTTCATTCCACATGTCAGTACCACTGATGCCCTCGTTGTAGATCCTGTTTGGAACACCGTTGACTGTGACCTTCACTTTGGTGATGTCGGGATTGAAATAGTTCTCAGAGTCCCTGGCACCCGCTACATAGGGATTGTTGAACAGCAAGAGGATGCCCTTGAGAGACCGGCGCTGTGGGTTAACCCGAAGATTCAGCCGAGTGTCAACGCCTTTAGTGAAGGGATCCACCCGATCTCGCATTACGAGGTCATAGGCGAACCCCTTGCCACTAGTGTAAGCGCTTGTTGCATCGTCGGCCAGCTCCTTACTTCTGATCGTCTCATACTCCAGCTGGATGTTTTCCAACTTGTACACGAGCTTGCTTGTATCTGATCCTCGGACAACTTGGGATGCGGGGGCAAGGGTTAGTTCGAAGACCAGACCATTGAATAACGCTTGAGGATATATGATTCCGTGATCAGTTAAGATTTGGTGATCCAGTTTGATGCGATACTCATTCTTGTATATTGTCTCCAACTTGTTCTCTGCATCCACACCGGATGTCTTCTTATCACCTGAACCAGAGCGAATCTTACACAAATCGACACTCTGGATGCCCTCCATAAGCATATTTTCCCGCTCATCGATTGATTTGATTAGATATTCGAAGATCTTGTAGATGTCGTACCCAACCGTGTCCTGGACAGTGGTGGCGGCAAACTTTACAACGAACCTGTCCACCAGGGCCCGAGAAACATTTAGTACGAGATAGTTATTCGCATGGCCCCCGGCTAGGTTGATGTTGAACACCAGTGCAAGTGAGCCGGACACAATAACATCGTCCGTGCGTCCGTGCCCAGCTTGGGCACCAAGACGTACAGTGTTTCACCGGGATTGGCCTCAGATGGGTTGAATGTAATGCGTTTAACGGTTCGCTCTGCCTTTATGGCGCCCAGTGTCTTTTCACTGTGAGAGGGAAGTAGATTCGGTTGCACAGCCATGGTATATATTTTGTGTTTTTTAAATTTATATTTATATATCATCATGGCAACAGCTGGTGAGAATGAGAATACAGGGCTTGACTGGAACATAGAACATGATGATGACGACGATGATGATTCCGAAGAAGAAGTTGACACAACAACACCCTTTCAACCTACCATCACATCCACCCCATACCATGGAGGTGAACAGCATGAAATGCATACAATGCCTAACGAAGAAAGTGGGCTGCCAGGTGATCCTCCAACCGTCCCTCTGCTTGAGGACATCTTAGACGGAAATGAAAAAGCAGAGAGGATCGATATAGCTATTGACTGGATCAAAAAACGCTTTCCAAAAGTAGCCATCGACAAATTAGGCCCAATTACTTTCGGTAAAAAAAAAGGAAATGAAGGCAGAATAGTTTCCTTAGGCCCAAAGAGGGGCGAAACTCCCATTTTTAAGAAAGATGGGAAGGGTCTTCTTAAATCGTTCACAGACAGTAAAAAAGCGGCTCTTGGTCCAAGCGCTGAAGAGCTTCGCTCTGAAGCCAATGCATCAATAAGGGAAGAAAGACAAAGATTGCAAAAGGCAGAAAAACAACTGAAGGAGAAGGAAAGGCTTGCTGTGGAACAACAACAAGCAACAAATGAGGTGCAAAACCTCAGGAACAGAATTGAGCAAACTCAATCGAGGCTTCACGCTCTGGAGCAGGAACACGGTTCAAGCGTTGAAAATCAAGCCGAGATAGACCGCTTAAAACTGCTGAAAAAGAATCTTCAACGAGATCTTGAAAACCAGAAAAAAAAAGTAGCGGCCCTTCAAAAAATAGAAAAACAACGAGACCAAGAACAGGCAAAGGTTGACAAACTCAGAACACGCCTTTCTGCCAAAGACAAGGAAAGAAATGAAGTTGAAGCAAGGCTTAACTCTACTAAATCACTTGATGAGTTAAACGAAAGAGAAGTCGAGCTTGAACGCGAAAATGCTGAAGACAGGCGCGTGATAGAGGATGAGAACACTTCTCCATCTGATAGAGAAGCCGCGGAAGCCCGAGTTGCTGAGCGTGAAGAAGAGCTGGCAAGGCTCAGACCACAGGTTGAGGTGCGGGAACAAGCCCTGTCTTTGAGAGAGAGGGTCAGAGAAATCATCAAGAAATACGGATGGACCCTGCAAGCGATTGTTCTAGCAGCTGGCATCACCATCAGCGCTGTGGTACTCGCCACCTTGAATGGCCTGGCAAGGGCCACCAAGGCTATTGAAAATGGACTTAAAGAGCTTGGCAAAAAGGCAGCTGCCGCCCTGCCTGGCCTCATTGGCTCAATTGTGAGCTTCATCTTCAAAGCGGCTGGGTCGGTCATCTCATTTCTGGGTGAACACGCCTGGCTGCTCATCCTTGCCGTTGTGGCCTTCCTTGTTGAAAGGATCACCAAGCGTGCGAAGTCTTGAACACTTATCTGGACCAAACGAAAAAGCCTGCCAAAGCAAGCGCACCCACAGCAATGGGTGCCTTGTTTACGTGATGTGAGTCGGGCTGTGGTGGCGTGGGAGCTGGTTGTGGTGTGAGTGTTGGTTTGGGTGCGATGCCCTGTGCCTGTGTAGCCGCTTTATGTATCGGGTTTGATGGGTGACTGTTTGGTGGATTGATCTTTGTTGGTCCACCGTCCATGAGGCGAAGTGAGGCTTTTTTGTGCCCAGATTAACATCATTGTTCACACCCAGCTTCATCCCTTGCGTTGCCTCCTGTAGATTGTTGTTATACCCGATCACGCTCTCTGTGTTGATAATCATGCGTGATGGCATGAGCCAGCTTCCGGGCGCTGTCGCAAAGTCTAGGCGCACTTTCGTTGCTTGAATGGCAAGCTGGTAACGCTGTACGCTTGTTGCGATGTCGTTCAGTATTATGGCCTCCTCTAGATGGGTGAGGAATACTCTCTGCGTTTCGAACGCCCGGCCTCCTCTTCCAATGATGCTGCTGCGGGTTTTGGCTTGTGAACCAAGAATACAATACACAAAGGCCTCGATTGATTGGTTCATACGCGCGAGCCCTGGCTGTGTTAGCCCCTGTGCGTAATTTGGCACAAAGTGCTCGAACTGGGTGTCAGCCCCTTGATCGTTGCGGACGAAAGATATTCCATTGGCACGATAGTTGGGGTCGTTTCTGTCGGTCACGCGCTCTTCATTGAACAGAGCTAGATCGGGGTCTGGATAGTTGTAATCGGTAGAGATGATGCCCTCTCCGTAAGCACCAATGTAGACATTCCCAAGACCGTGGTTCTTGCCGTATGTGAAACGGAAGTCAGAACTGGGGCCGATACCGAACTCTATGCAAATCTTCTTGTACGCGTCGATGTTGTACTTGTTGTCTTTCTGGTTGAATGGAGGGTCATCTGGCAAAGCACTCACGCTTTGTTCCCCACCCATCTTGTAGAGTATTCGCCTTGTTGTGAAATAAACGTGAAACCGGTAAAACGACCGGAGCTGCGGGGTTAGGGATAGACTTGAGTTCTTATCGATTAGAATGTCACGCGAGATTCCACAGCCGGTTGTTGCACACCACAGTGCGAAGGAGAGTTGTTGTGGCCAAAAACTCATATGCGGCCCGCCTAGCCACTTTCTTCCATATTTCGCGGTTGTGAATGAAATCTGTGTGTCCCTGAAGATATTTCTGTATTTCGTTGTGAAATAATCAGTTGGCGTGACGTAAATCTTTTGCGCTTCGTCGTTCAAGATTGCGCCAATCATCATGTCTTTGTCTATTGTGGTGGATAAATCAACAGCTGGGATTGACTTTTCTGGTTGCCCCAACGATAACTGATAGGGAAAACCCCCGTCTTGATGGAGACCAAGAGCGTCTCTCATGGCTTGAGTCCAATCTTTGTGGGGCATTCTTGTAACGAGCGCCCATGAGCCAGGACCCTTTTTGTAAAGCACTTCCCCTGTGGCGGTTTTGTGTTCGTCGCCAAAATCTACTTGCACTTCAAAGTGTGACATATCGGCGCGCGGGAAACGCTTTTTGAAGTCTGGTATCGCCTTGGCCTTGGCCGCGGCAGATAGCTTTGCTGCCTCCGTGGTTCCCATCCAGGCTAGTGGGTCTGCGGGTGGCTTTGGCTTTACATGGCTATAGGCGTTTGGGGTTGAATAAAAAGGGGGTGGGGTCCGTAATTGTGGCCGCCAATGTTTACACCAAGTGAATTAGGATTAAATCCAGCTGACCGTCTGCCAAACATGATTGTATATATTTATATTTAAAAAAGTAATTATATATGCAATCATGGTTGCGTTAACAATCGTCGCACCTTCGAACCCTCACACGATCTACTTCGATCACCCGCTACCGAAACCGAGATACATACGGCTCATCTCTTGCACGATTTTCAACTCGTTGCATAATTTGAAAGAAGAAGCAGTTATGTCAACAACAAACCCTCCCCCTAATGGTTCATCACATAGCGCGAACTTACTTCAAGGCCATTACACTATTGATAGCTTAGCGGAAACCTTTGAAGGCCTAAAAAAAGCTAACAGCCATTTAAATCTATCAATTAAGACAAACACACCACTCGGAGCCATGATCATATATAATAACAGCGGGGTGAAGTTTAGTAGCAATCTGGCAGAATTGCTTGGCATAAGACCTGTATTGTTACCAATAACTTTCGTCAAGCGTTTAAGGGCACCAAGCACTTACTTCATCCACTGTGATCTGGTTGATAAAGAACTGAACTTACTCAATGGTAAGCCTTCGACAGTTTTGGCTCGGTTTGATGTTCGTGGAAAAGCTTTTGAGAAAATTCTCTACGAAACAACACAGCAGAACATCTTGCGTGACGTCTCGTCTAGTGATTATGTAAACAGCATAACACTGTCAGTGAGGGATGAGAACAATGACCTCTTCAACTTCAATGACACGCCTTTGGAATTTGAAGTTGAGATAAATTAAAAATATAAACCCATTTATATACTCACATCTGCCATGAGTTCTGCCAATGTGCTTCCATCGGCCCCCGAATACAGCGAGACACAACAGCTCTACCCAGTGTTACCAAATGGTGATGACTTCCGTCTAAAAAAAATCTCAGACCTGCAGAAAGAGCTTGAGTCAGAAGCCGGTCATTATAGGCAGGTCGCTAAGAAGTACAAACGAACCCGCTCTGTTGTTTACGGTTCAGCCGTTGGCCTTGGTTTCATTTCTGCGGGTTTGTCTTCTGCAACCTTGGCAACAGCTTTGTCAGGAATTGGGATTATCGCCAGCCCTCCTCTTGCTGGCGTTGCCGCCATTTCAGGGTTTTCATCAGCTGGCCTTACTGCGTTCGGTAAAAGTCTCGAAAGAAAAATCACCAAACATGAAAAAATCTACACACTCGCCCTTGCTAATCGAAACTCTGTCAATGACTTGGTTTCAAAAGCCCTTGCGGACAAACGAATCAGCGATTCAGAATTTTCAATCATTCTGTGTGAGGTTGAAAAATATCACGAACTGAAAGCCTTGATTCGCTCTGGTGAAAAAAAGGCAACACAAGTAGGCAGGCAAACTCCAGCGCCAGATATAAACAAGATCAAAACCGAACTTCGCAAGGAAATCAAGGAAGAGTTTCAAAAAAAGATCAATCGTCTCACAGCTGTGTCCAAATCAGATTTGAAAGATTAAATTCAGGTTTTAATCTACAAATCTTGAGGGAAAAATCCCGCCACACATAGGCCCATAAATTCCGAAGCGCCCCTAAATACCGAAGCGCCCCCAAAACAAATTTTCAAAAAATAAATTCCGAAGCACCTCGTTTTATTTTTTTCAAAAAAATAAATTCCGAAGCGCCCCAGAAAAACGTTTTTCAACAAAGTTGGGGCGCTTCGGTATTTGTGGGGCGCTTCGGTTGTTCAAGAAGCTTCGATCCCCAATTGAACATTCTGTAATTTCTAAAAATAAACATGACGGAGTCGCGACATATTGAGCGCTTTATCACGCAACTGTCTATTGTTAGACGTATGGATGAAAATAAAGAATACGAGACGCAACTAGATGTCTTGGATATAAAACACAAGCAAGTCATGCTGTGTGGCTTCTATGGAAGCAGTTATCTAAAAGAGCTCCACCGAGCACAACTAACGGAAAAACTTCAAATCATTTTCGAAGCTCTTAGTTTGTCAGCGAGAGAAGAATTAATCCAACAATATCGCGAAAACAAGTTTGTTATCATTCTAGACAGAACAGATAAAAGCATTGAATCGTGTCAAAGCTGTGGTGGATCGTTTACACGCATTCGTGATTCAACAGAACTTGTCTGCAGAGAATGCAACCGCATTGAGACAATATACGGAGCTGTCTTTTCTCATAAAGACCTCTACGATAAAGAAAAAAATATGAAAGTTAAAACACCATGCGGAATAAATTATAATTTTAAATATCGCCTTGATCAGTTACTTGGAAATTACTCTTTAGAAAGCATAAGCGGCAGTGAAAAGGTTTTATTAGAAATACGTAAAGAAATGGCAAAACGAAATGTTCATCCATCATTTTTAACAATTGACGCTCTACGAAACATTCTTAAAAAAATAGAACGCAGTGATTTCAATAATCACACAACTCTATTGTTGAGTTGTAACCTAGGGGAACCCCCTCAGAGATTAACCGATGACGAAATTAGGCGAATTAACTATGTTTACTCAAGCATAAGAGATCATCTTCCAAGCGTGATATCTTATGAGTTCATAATTCATAAGCTCTTAAAGCTAATTTTAACAGAAGGGCCAAGAAAACACAAAATCTTATCATACATAAGACATCAGAAGCCCGCTACACGTCTAAGAAATGAATGGTATTGGACAGCAGCTATTAATAACCTTGATAAAGTTTATCCATAAGAAATGCAAACATTTGCTCTTCGTCTCCAGCCCTTACGACGGTAGCATTTTTCTTAGGGCTGTGATAGCTTTCAGCTGCCTCTTCAGAGTGCTCGGTTATTTTTTTTCGAAGGCTTGCCAAGCTGTTATGAAAACGCTCGACCGACGTTTGAATATTATTCAAAAAGTTTGGTTGCTTTGGCGCCCCAATCTCAGTTATATCCAGAAGCTTCCAAGCGAAGACAGCCACTGGTTTAGGGCTTTCTGAACCCTCTGAAAACACTTTTTGATACGAGTATAACGCAAAAACTCCTCGTCTTCGTCCTGTTTTCTAAACGACATTCTTACAGCACCATAACAACACCATATATCCTTCTCAGCAATGGAAGACATAATTCTCTCAAATAATTGTTTCGATGTGAGTGAGCCGACATCGATATTTGACCTTTGGTTTCTTGTTATCGTCCGTTTGCTAAATAAATAACAAACTCCCCACGCAAGTGTTGTGTCACACTTCGTTTTATATTCTTTTCCTCCGTTGAGAAAATGATTGTGTGCTAAACTTGGTTCAAGCTGGTTTAATGAACACAGTCTAAAATAGCCGTCAACAAACAGACCTTTGTTTACCATATCACCGCTCAAAGCAAGCCCTGTTTGTATCTGATCACTATAATAACTAGGAATTCTATTAATAGCTATTTTTCGCTTGAACGGACATTTAAACTCTAACAATCTTAAGGTGTTATCTTTGTCTAGAAAATATCCGTCTGGACTACAAGTGACCTTTCGATAAAGTGGATGCTCTCTTGCTAGATTAAGAGAGATGCTGTTACCAAAAACGGAAACAGAATGTTTTTGCTCAAAATACTTGCGAATAAGCGGTTCGAACAGATTGCCCCAGGTACAAGCCGCATTGTTGAGCATATGTGTTGGCTGTATTTTCTTTATGAGCAAGCTTTGCCGTGATTCAAACGGCGACGATCCTGTCAAGGCAGAGATCTCTGATGCACCGATGGAGTTTTGTCTGGCTCTCACCCAGTCGGCGCTCTTTTGTTTCAGACCAGTGTTTCTCGATTTGAGAAAGTTCGTGAACACTTGTGTTGTCGCCATCATTGATATACAAAGTTCAGGCGTTTTTTCAATTGGTAATAACCACTCCGTCATAGCCTTCCTCGTAATCACTGCCGATGTCTAAAGGCATAGATAGGAAGACGCTCTGTATGTTGTGTTTATAAGGAGGCTTGCAGGGGCAAATAGCTCGGTGTCTGCCCATGTCCACTTCT
The DNA here is from genome assembly GCA_024195265.1 of Dendrophyllia cribrosa. Lineage (NCBI taxonomy): Eukaryota > Metazoa > Cnidaria > Anthozoa > Scleractinia > Dendrophylliidae > Dendrophyllia > Dendrophyllia cribrosa. Next base: position 30,793,507 of record JAJLRJ010000008.1, on the reverse strand, counting down.
GGTGAGAAGAGTTCTTGACATTCATCACATGTTTGTGAATTTAATGTATGGAAATAGCAATCGTTTTGCCAGTGATAATGATTTTTTATTGAACGGCATATAGATTTCATCCTGCGTTGATGAATTTCCCTTGCAGCCAAGTCGGACTGTAGACTCCTTTCAACCAGTTCAAGGATGTAATCTTTGATCATGTCTGGCAAGTAGTCCCAATGGGATTCACCAAAAGACAGCAACCATTTGCCGAAGTAGTCTTGGTTCCTTGGATTGAAGTCAAGACCTTGAGCCGCCATTGCCATGTGGGTGGGTATATACAGGGGTGTATGGTTTTTTCAATTGGTAATCAGTGATACAAGTTGCGCGGCTTCAATGGGCTAATCATCAGGTCAAGTTGCCTTGCTAACAGAAACTATGTCATAAGTTTCTAAATAATAATAAAGATCTTTCTCAGGTACAATCCATTCGCATCCATCACTATGAACTATTAGCACTCTTAGATAATTACATCCGTCATGAACATAACGTGATGGATTAAATGCGGAAAAACACCGTTTCGAAGACGGGCAGCCATTTTTTATGTGTTTGTAAACCGTTGGCTTAGACACTACTTGATCGCAACCGGGGCAAATTATTTTCGGTCGTGGTTCTGTTTGCAGATTCTTACAAGAGTATTTTTGATGCTCCACAAGCGAGTGGCCCTGTGTAAAGTTTAAACCACAATGTCTACAAGGGTTGTATGAGAACGTCCCTTTGTTCTTCGCATACAAGTCATCACCTTCTTTCAACTCAATTCCCCTCATTTTCAAAAATGCAACGGCAGTCATTGCTTTGCTGTGTGCCATTATCACATTTATATGGGGTGTAGGGATTTCTCCAATTGTTATGTCTCGCTTGCCGTTGCGGGCGGGCTCGGGAAAAAACGCATTTGACGCCCTCTTACGGGGTTTGAGGGAGGGTATGCAGAGTAGTTGGTTGCGAGGGACGTCAAATACCGGTTTTTCAAACCCCTAAATAAGCGGGCCGAACGCGTGACATCATTTTGATGACATCACTGATTACGTCATTTCAGAAAACCGGAAGTAAACTAGGTACGGTGTTGACCGCAGCAAAAAAGCGATTCCCGGGGCAGGTGACACGACAGAGAGAAAAAAAAGATGGTATTTTAAGAACTGACTCGTCGCAGAGCGACAAGCCAGTTAACAAAACTGGGTGACATTGGTCGTTGAATTCATTGATGGAGTCGTCATTGGACTTCAACATTTGAAATTCAACCGGAAGTAAAACCTTATACGTAGAAGGGCAATTTTTTTTTTACCTTGTTGCGCATTCATTTTTAAACGGCCAATACCAGACCAGAGCTACACGAGACGCAATTTAAAAAAAACCGTGGAGCTCTGGGGTCGAGAATGGCTGAACTCAGGCGTACTGCGCATGCGCAGCAAAAAAGTCCCTTGTTCCGGTAACCATGGTCTTCTATTGTTTGAGAGGTATTGTATTTTTGGTCTTGCTTTCCATATGTATTGTTGTCGTTCTTTGTTCCATTTGTGTTACGTAATGTGTGTTCCCGTACATTCAGAATCTGCCAAACAAAGGTAACTTTGATTTTAAGCTAAACTGTTATCCACTTCAATCCTTGCAATCCTCCGCTTTATCTCAAAACTACTACATTTGTTTGCACTATAGGATCTTTTTATCCAGCTAAGTTGTATATATGGTGCCATTGGGCGATATAACGTGGAAATAAGCTAAGCGACATTTTGCCATTTCGGCGGGACAGTGTCATCAGTATGCATTTACGAAGAGTATTCATGAAGTGCAATGGCTAAAACCGAAAATGCCCGAAATATTGACGAACAGGCTCCGTAATTTTTCTCCCAGGAGCCAACAAAAGTCTCATAAGTTAAGACAAACAAACAATTTAGTTTTCCATCTTACAAACATTAACTAAGCAAATGCAACGAAGTAAAGCAGCTCAAAATAGATTGAGCAGTTATAACGCACGCATTTTGGTTTCAGATAAATGTCACGATTGACACTGCCTATCCAGCAAACAAAGGCAACTGTGATTTCAAGCTAAACTGTAATCCACTTCAATCCTTGCAATCCTGCGCTTTATCTCCAAACTACACTTTTGTTTTGTAATATAGGATCTTTTTATCCAACTAAGTCGTATATTTTGTGCCATTTGGCGATATAACGTGGAAATAAGCTGAGCGACATTTTGCCATTTCGGCGGGACAGTGTCATCAGTATGCATGTACGAAGAGCCTGTATTCACGAAGTGCGACGTCTAAAACCGAAAATGCCCGAAATTTTCACGAATAGGCTCCGTAATTTTTCTCCTAGGAGCCAACAAATGTCTCATAAGATATCACAAACAAACAATTTATTTTTCCATCTTACAAACATTAACTAAGCAAATGCAACGAAGAAAAGCAGCTCAAAATAGAGTGAGACGTTATAAAGTACGCATATTGGTTTCAGATGAATGTCACGATTGACACTGACTTTCCAGCAAACAAAGAGGTCTTTCTTCATGTACCGGTATCCATGGTCTTCTATTCTTTGTGAGGTATTGTATTTTTGATCTTGTTTTGCATTTGTATTGTCGTTCTTTGTTCCTTTTGTTTTACGTAATGTTTGCTCCGGTACATGCAGAATCTACCAAACAAAGGCAACTTCGATTTCAAGCTAAACTGTAATTCACTTCAATCCTTGCAATCCTGCGCTTTATCTCCAAACTACTACTTTTGTTTTGTACTATAGGATCTTTTTATCCAACTAAGTTTTATATTTTGTGCCATTTGGCAATATATATAACGTGGAAATAAGCTAACCGACATTTTTCCATTTCAGCAGGACAGTGTCATCAGTGTGCATTTACGAAGAGTATTTACCAAGTGCGACGGCTAAAACGCAAAATGCCCCAAATATTGACGAACAGGCTCCATATTTTTTTCTCCTAGGAGACAACAAATGTTTCAAACGTTGCGACAAACAAACAAATTATTTTTCCATGTTACAAACATTACTAAGCAAATGCAACGAAGTAAAGCAGCGCAAAATAGACTGACTAACTAACGCACTGACTGACTGACTAACGCACGCATTTTGGTTTCAGATAAATGTCACGATTGACACTGCCTCTCCCGCAAACAAAGGCAACTTTGATTTCAAGCTAAACTGTAATCCACTTCAATCCTTGCACTCCTGCGCTTTATCTTCTAACTACTACTTTTGGTTTGTACTATAGGATCTTTTTATCCAACTAAGTTGTATATTTTGTGCCATTTGGCGATAAAACGTGGAAATAAGCTAAGCGACATTTTGCCATTTCGGCGGAGGAGTGTCATCAGTATGCATTTACGAAGAGTATTCATGGAGTGCGACGGCTAAAACAGAAAATGCCGGAAATATTGACGAACAGGATCCGTAAGTTTTTTCATAGGAGCCAACAAATGTCTCGTAAGTTATGACAAGTAGATAATTTATTTTTCCATCTTACAAACATTAACTAAACAAATGCTATAAAGTAAAGCAGCTCAAAATAGACCGAGCCGTTATAACGCACGCATTTTGCTTTCAGATAAATGTCACGATTGACCCTGCCTCTCCAGCAAACAAAGGCAACTTTGATTTCAAGCCAAACTGTAATCCACTTCAATCCTTGCACTCCTGCGCTTTATCTCCAAACTACTACTTTTGGTTTGTACTATAGGATCTTTGTATCCAACTGAGTTGTATATTTTGTGCCATTTGGAGATATAACGTAAACATAAGCTAAGCGAAATTTTTCCATTTCGGAGGAACGGTGTAATCAGTATGCATTTACGAAGAGTATTCGCGAAGTGCGACGGCTAAAACAGAAACTGCGCGAAATATTGACAAACAGGCTCAGTAATTTTTCTCCTAGGAGCCAACAAATAATCTCATAACTTACGACAAAGAAACAATTTAGTTTTCCATCTTACAAACATTAACTAAGCAAATGCAACGAAGTAATGCAGCTCAAAATAGACTGAGCCGTTATAACGGACGCATTTTGTTTTCAGATAAATGTCCCGATTGACACTGACTTTCCAGCAAACAAAGAGGTCTTTCTGCGTAAACCGGTATCCATGGTCTTCTATTGTTTGCGAGGTATTGTATTTTTGGTTTTGTTTTGCATTTGTATTGTTATCGTTCTTTGTTCCTTTTGTTTTACGTAATGTTTGCTCCGGTACATGCAGAATCTACCAAACAAAGGCAACTTTGATTTCAAGCTAAACTGTATTCCACTTCAATCCTTGCAATCCTGCGCTTTATGTCCAAACTACTACTTTTGTTTTGCAATATAGGATCTTTTTATCCAACTAAGTCGTATATTTTGTGCCATTTGGCGATATAACGGGGAAATAAGCTGAGCGACATTTTGCCATTTCGGCGGGACAGTGTCAGCAGTATGCATGTACGAAGAGCCTGTATTCACGAAGTGCGACGTCTAAAACCGAAAATGCCCGAAATTTTCACGAATAGGCTCCGTAATTTTTCTCCTAGGAGCCAACAAATGTCTCATAAGTTATCACAAACAAACAATTTATTTTTCCATCTTACAAACATTAACTAAGCAAATGCAACGAAGAAAAGCAGCTCAAAATAGAGTGAGACGTTGTAAAGCACGCATATTGGTTTCAGATGAATGTCACGATTGACACTGACTTTCCAGCAAACAAAGAGGTCTTTCTTCATGTACCGGTATCCATGGTCTTCTATTCTTTGTGAGGTATTGTATTTTTGATCTTGTTTTGCATTTGTATTGTCGTTCTTTGTTCCTTTTGTTTTACGTAATGTTTGCGCCGGTACATGCAGAATCTACCAAACAAAGGCAACTTCGATTTCAAGCTAAACTGTAATTCACTTCAATCCTTGCAATCCTGCGCTTTATCTCCAAACTACTACTTTTGTTTTGTACTATAGGATCTTTTTATCCAACTAAGTTTTATATTTTGTGCCATTTGGCAATATATATAACGTGGAAATAAGCTAACCGACATTTTTCCATTTCAGCAGGACAGTGTCATCAGTGTGCATTTACGAAGAGTATTTACCAAGTGCGACGGCTAAAACGCAAAATGCCCCAAATATTGACGAACAGGCTCCATATTTTTTTCTCCTAGGAGACAACAAATGTTTCAAACGTTGCGACAAACAAACAAATTATTTTTCCATGTTACAAACATTACTAAGCAAATGCAACGAAGTAAAGCAGCGCAAAATAGACTGACTAACTAACGCACTGACTGACTGACTAACGCACGCATTTTGGTTTCAGATAAATGTCACGATTGACACTGCCTCTCCCGCAAACAAAGGCAACTTTGATTTCAAGCTAAACTGTAATCCACTTCAATCCTTGCACTCCTGCGCTTTATCTTCTAACTACTACTTTTGGTTTGTACTATAGGATCTTTTTATCCAACTAAGTTGTATATTTTGTGCCATTTGGCGATAAAACGTGGAAATAAGCTAAGCGACATTTTGCCATTTCGGCGGAGGAGTGTCATCAGTATGCATTTACGAAGAGTATTCATGGAGTGCGACGGCTAAAACAGAAAATGCCGGAAATATTGACGAACAGGATCCGTAAGTTTTTTCATAGGAGCCAACAAATGTCTCGTAAGTTATGACAAGTAGATAATTTATTTTTCCATCTTACAAACATTAACTAAACAAATGCTATAAAGTAAAGCAGCTCAAAATAGACCGAGCCGTTATAACGCACGCATTTTGCTTTCAGATAAATGTCACGATTGACCCTGCCTCTCCAGCAAACAAAGGCAACTTTGATTTCAAGCCAAACTGTAATCCACTTCAATCCTTGCACTCCTGCGCTTTATCTCCAAACTACTACTTTTGGTTTGTACTATAGGATCTTTGTATCCAACTGAGTTGTATATTTTGTGCCATTTGGAGATATAACGTAAACATAAGCTAAGCGAAATTTTTCCATTTCGGAGGAACGGTGTAATCAGTATGCATTTACGAAGAGTATTCGCGAAGTGCGACGGCTAAAACAGAAACTGCGCGAAATATTGACAAACAGGCTCAGTAATTTTTCTCCTAGGAGCCAACAAATAATCTCATAACTTACGACAAAGAAACAATTTAGTTTTCCATCTTACAAACATTAACTAAGCAAATGCAACGAAGTAATGCAGCTCAAAATAGACTGAGCCGTTATAACGGACGCATTTTGTTTTCAGATAAATGTCCCGATTGACACTGACTTTCCAGCAAACAAAGAGGTCTTTCTGCGTAAACCGGTATCCATGGTCTTCTATTGTTTGCGAGGTGTTGTATTTTTGGTTTTGTTTTGCATTTGTATTGTTATCGTTCTTTGTTCCTTTTGTTTTACGTAATGTGTGCTCCGGTACATGCAGAATCTACCAAACAAAGGCAACTTTGATTTCAAGCTAAACTGTATTCCACTTCAATCCTTGCAATCCTGCGCTTTATGTCCAAACTACTACTTTTGTTTTGTACTATGGGATCTTTTTATCCAACTAAGTTGTACATTTTGTGCCATTTGGCGATATAACGTGGAAATAAGCTAAGCGACATTTTGCCGTTGCGGCGGGAGAGTGTAATCAGTATGCATTTACGAAGAGTATTCAGGAAGTGCGACGGCTAAAACCGAAAATGCCCGAAATATTGACGAACAGGCTCCGTAATTTTTCTCCTAGGAGCCAACAAATGTCTCATAAGTTATTACAAACAAACAATTAATTTTCCATCTTACAAACATTAAGTTAGCAAATGCAATGAAGTAACGCAGCTCAAAATAGACTGAGCCATTATAACGCACGCGTTTTGGTTTCAGATAAATTTCACGATTGACACTGCCTCTCCAGTAAACAAAGGCAACTTTGATTTCAAGCTAAAATGTAATCCACTTCAATCCTTGCAATCCTGAGCTTTATCTCCAAACTACTAGTTTTTTTCTGTAGTATAGGTTCTTTTTAGCGGAGCACTCGCCGGGCCGAAGGCCCGGCTGCGTAGCGCCATACTCATAGAACCCATGTGGTTAGTTTTTATGGTCATGGCTAGTGGAAAGTTTCGCGGGCGCGTCGGTCCGTCCGCGCCACGCCGTAGCCCTGGGCAAGGCTAGCTCGCGGGCGCGTATGACGTCGCAAAATAGGCGCGTATGACGCCACACGCGCGGCTACACAGCCGTCGGCTCGGAAAACACTTTTTAAAGTTTTAAGAGCTCCTGCCCGTAAATAGCAAGAATCCGGCGACAGAACCAAAATTTCACAATTCATTTTATTTCACCAGAAAGACCGCCTGGGTGAACTTTTTTTTTAAAATCTCGTTTGAAAGTTCCACCGCTTTTTTGTTTTTGCGAAAAATAAAAAAGTTGAAGATACGGCTAGACGGTCCCTTAACCCCCTCAGCAAGTCCGTACGCAACAACGAGAAGCTTTCCCGGTTTTCCATTTCCTGACTTAGTAAACAATCCTTTAATCTTCCCTAAAATGTAAAATATATGCAAGTTTTTTAATTTTAAGTCCGCTAAATTATGACCTTCGGGTGTTCTTGCTCGAGGTAAAATTTGGATCATCTTCGGAGGCCTATAAAAATCCTAGTACATAAATTTATGTACTATACTGTTAGTCAAGTTGAAGCTTAATCATTCTATTTCACTGTCTAAAGTTGTCTTTTTTGGCCCGCTAAAAGCGACCCGGCGACAATGAAAAATGTTCAGGGTATTTTCAACAAATTACAACGCGGCCTGCTGAACGGCTGTCACGCAAGAAAATATCGTTTGAATATAACTCCTAGTACATGTCTTTCTGAATAAAACGACGCGTCAAGTCTGAGCTTTATCTATGTTGTTCGATGTCTCAAAATGTCTTTTTTGGCCGGCAAAAAGTGACATGTCCAGAGCAAAAGACATCGAGGCTATTTTCACCAATTCCGTATGTGTCTTCGCTAAACGGCTGTCACGCAAAAGACAGCAAACTCTCATAAAACAACTGTTCGACATCACGTTATTCATAAACTTGCTCAGAAATCGGACAATCTCCTTTTCCTTACAACCATTATTTCCAGAGCTTATGTTTAGTTGTTTTTGGTAACATTTCATCATCTTAAAATCGCACAATATTACACAAACAAGAAGCTCCGACTACGATAAACACCCGATAAAATGCACCGTTCAACCGCCGATCAAGCAGCAACCTAAATACCTAATAACAACTTTAAAACGCCTCACCTGACACTATTGCTCTCTTGTTCTTCTAAGGATCCTATACCTATAGTTTCCGAGCGGTTTATTTAATAAATAACTCCCTTTTTTAGCATTTCCCGCAAATACATGATGTTTTACGTGCTGTGACATCGCATCGATAATAGCATAAATCAAGTAATGAAATTTGATGCACCTAAAAAGATAGCGTGACGCAGACATTGATTTGCGGCCCACAAATATGCCAAATACCTCAATTTCCTGGTCAAATTCTCCATAGTTCGTAATAGCGACGTCAGTTAGTCTTCCAAGTAAGGCTATTTCTCCATGTTACAGTAAATGGCATCTTGCAGCTATTCGTTTCTTCTGAAAGAGGATTCTACATTGTGCGGATCAAACTGGAAAAACCTTGAGGATTTCCAGTGTGTTTCCCTTGGATATTGCAACAAGGATGTGTCGTCTCATCTTTACTCTTGTAAAGTGGTGGACGTCAGAGTTGAAAACGAATTTCATTTGCTACTGTTACTGTGTCCACGGCATCGAGAGACTAATACGGGGTTGGCTGGAGGAGTAGAAAGATCCGATGTTTTGTACTGAGATAGCAGGACGTAAGTCTTCGTCAGCCAAAGTCGCCGCTTTCCTCTCAGGAGTAACTGACGGAGCCGCTTTTCAAGCTGGAATTCTGAAATTCTGAAATTCCGCAGTGCGTCAGTGCGCAAATCGCTTCAAGGGTTGGATTATATTGCTGCCGATGGTACAAGGGCATTTGACACCCGTATCTGAGCTTATTAATCAAATAGCTGCCACTGGAGACTCGGTGGCAGTTTTACAAGACGCCCTCAAGGCCGGAAAGCTGTACCTTAAAGGCGACTAAAAGGTAATACAAATGTAGGTAATTATGATGGAGGAAAAATACCTGAATTGCGATTCCAACGTTATGAGTAAAACAAATATAAAGGACCTTGCTAAAGCAATATGACATGCAATGACTGTCGCAGTGCAAGGTTTCCCGCAAGAGATGACAATTCATGATTGATCATGTAGTCATTTTTGAGTTCTTTCTGCAACTTTTCCACATCATTAAGGTTACAGTGTACCTTCAGATCGAAAATTTATTGAAATTTTTTTTTGCCGTCAAAATAAAGTTTACAGAATGAACTTTCATCCAAAAAAAGAATTGTCGAAAAATAGTGAAAATTGACGGAGAAATGACGATATAACTTTTGTGGGCGGCGTTTGTTTATGAAGCGATATGTTTTTCTAAGCGCTGTTTTCTCAAAGTTAATTTTTCGCTTGTAGGGGACACTTTAAAGAGCTACAACTCAAAGGGAATTTGTTCGATTTTCCTCAAATTTGGACACAAGCTAGGCTAACATATAATCAACAAAAATGTATCGGCGAATTTCTTATTTCCGAAAACTTTTTCGTCGAGAGCCATTTCCGTGCGATCACTCCAACTTTTTTTCTCCCTTTTTCGAAAATATTCTGTAACTTTTCACTGGCATTGAATATGGGAAATCGCCGACACGTTTTTTTAGCGCTTCGTGTCCGGAAACCCGAGAACAAATCAAATTAGCAAAATGCAATAATCGCTTTGAGTTATAGCGTTTTAAAGCTGATTCGGACGTTCGAATTTAGACGTCGTAAAAAATTCGACAATTCATTTTATTACCAAATGGTTTCAATATTTAGATAGCCAGCTCTATCTATAAGCTTTAATTTGATATCTGGGTTTAGGTATATGAAGTGTAATCTTAAGACGCTAGAGCTGTTATACTGGAGACACCCCCGAAGGTACACTGTAACCTTAATTGGAACAACCATGCCAGCGCCTTTTGGTTACAAGCATTAAAACGCTGTCAATCAGAGACTCAGTTGTCTTGTTGCCGACGTAGGCTTCATACCTTTTGCAAAATTTTTCAACATCCTTATCCGAAAGGCGTTTCACCTGCTCGTGTGTGAGCTGGGCACCGATGGCCTCTTTTGATTTACCAGTCGAGACCAGAATTGCCAGCTTCTCTCGTTGAGCCGGAATGAGGTCCCCCTCTAGCAGACGGATGGGTGAGTCTGTTGGCACGGAGCTATCTGGAGCTGACTCCAGCATCTGCATTATTTCATTCATTGCGACCTCATCAGGGTTTGCGTGTGCCATCGTGTATATATGTGTTTTTAAATTTCAATTATTTTCTTGATGTCAGGCAAAAGCCTTTAGAAGTAAGAGCTCGGCCATGGTGCCTGGCATCTCTACGAGTTTCAATGGGTAGCGGCTAAGAAGCATCTGGCGCAGATCATCCTCACCGGCGGCTTTGATAATTTTGAATTGCATTTCGTCTGTCTTGGCCTGTAATTTAATCAAAAGCTGGTAGAAGGCTGTTAGCTTGTGAAGCTTGGTGGGGGCGTTCATGGCTTAGAGTATATATATGCAGTTTATATTTTCACTTCGATCCCATATGGATGCCGCAGAGAGAAAACTAGGTGGGAAAACTTGCGCTCCTTAACCCGCGCAATAAGCTCTTTGTACTCCTCGTGTGAGAGCTCGCCGGCATAGTCATCGAAGATGGCCTTCGTTGTTTTACCCGATGGGGTGTAAAAAAGCACGATCGCTGCCACGTTTTCCCTAAAGGGTTTCGCAATGCTGGTTACTTGTTGGGTTAGCACCCACACGGAGATGCCACTGTGGCGCGCGCTGAAGCCGAGGGAGACAAGTTGGCCTGTGCGGCCTTTCACGGCTTTCGAAGTGGCTCAATCATCGAGAATGATGAGCGTGTTAGTTCCTTCGAAAAAAAAACTTGATAGAGTTAACCAGGATTCAATCTCATGCTGCTGGCAGTCTATCACAAAAATGCGTGGCTCTTTTTCAACGAAACCATCGTAGGTCTTGTTGTGGACAAATGTTGGGCATAGAAGAACGATATAGTCAAACTTACCCCTGAAGGGACCACGGAGAAGGTTTATGAGATACTGTGTTTTGCCAGAATTAGTCGGACCGATAATTAAGGCATTGAAGGGCAGCTTTCGTGGGTCCATTCTCTATATGTGTGTGTTTTAATACTGAACAGCCTGCAGCTGACTGTCCATGATGTTCATCTGTGAGTCGCTGATGGTGTAGATGTGGCAGTGAACATTTCCAGAGCCAGAAGTATTTCGTTCAATCTTAAGATGCACACCATCCTTTGTGTTTACAAGGCGTTGGCCGTTACCGTGCAGAGTTGTATCAGCCATTGATCGAAGATCGATAAGGAGGCCAAACTTGTTGTCAGTTAGATATTTGGTCAGAGTCATATTGGGCCTGCCACCAGCACTCTTTGTATTCACGTCGAAGAGTCGGCTGACCTCATTCCACATGTCGGTTCCATTGATGCCTTCGTTGTAAATCGTGTTGGGAGAGCCGTTGAGGGTGACATTCACTTTGGTGATGTCTGGATTGAAGTATTTTTCAGAGTCCCTGTCTCCAGCTGTGTAGGGTTCGATGAATAGCAGAAGGATGCCTTTTAGTGACCTGCGCTGTGGGTTCACCCTGAGATTCAGCCTAGCGTCTGAACCCTTCGAGAATGGGACCACTTCCTCTCGCATTATATGGTCGTAGGTCCTTTCCGCTAGAGTAAACGCTCGTCGCCTCGTCAGCCAGCTGCTTACTTCTTATTGTCTCGTACTCAAGCTGGATATTTGTCAACTTGTATACAAGCTTATTTGTATCCGAACCAATTACGACATGAGCTGCCTGTGCGAGCGTTATCTCAAAGATTAGATCGTTGTATAGGGCCTGTGGGTATAAGACACCGTGGTCTGTCAGAATCTGGTGGTCCAGATTGATGCGGTACTTATTCTTGTATATTGTCTCCAGCTTGTTTTCCGCATCCACGCCAGAGGTCTTTTTGTCACCTGCGTCAGAACGGATCTTGCACAAGTCAACATTCTGGATGCCCTCCGGAATCATATTGTCTCTCTCATCAACAGAAAGGAAGAGGTCTTCAAAGATTTTGTAAATATCGTATCCAACGGTGTTCTGGACAGTGGTAGCGGCAAATTTGACAACGAGCCTGTCAACTAACGCCCGGGAAACATTCTGGACGAGATAGTTGTTTGCATCGCCGCCGGTAAGGTCGATGTTAAAAATCAAGGCAAGCGAGTTCGACACGATAACCTCATGTTCGTTTAGCTTGGGCACCGAAACGTACAGGGTCTCGCCAGGCTTGGCTGTAGAGCGGTCAAATGTGATGCGCTTTACGGTGCGCTCCGCTTTCATTGCACCAAGAGTTTTCTCGGAGTTCGTTGGAAGGAGGTTTGGTTGCACAGCCATAGCAGAATATATATATGTTTTTTAAGAAATATTTATATACATTGTTACATCATTGCAGAAGGCGGTTTTGATCCAGGAGATATGCCCGATAATCTTTGGGTTGACCATGAGATTGACCACGATGATGACGATGACGAACGAGAAGTTGACACAACCACACCCTTTCAACTAGGCGGCTCATCCACCCCATATCATGGTGGTGAACAGCATAAATGCATACAATGCCTCACGAACAAAGTGGGTTAGATCCTATTGACATCCCTCTTCTTAGTGACTTCACACATGAAGAAGACAAACAAATAATGCTTGATAGAGCTATGGATTGGTTAAGAAGGCGCTTTCCAAAAGTAGCCTTCGACAGATTAGGCCCAATTGGTTACGGTAAAAAAGCAGGGAATGAAGGCAGAATAGTTTCCTTTGGACCAAAGGGTGGAGAGACTCCCATTTTTAGGCAGGATAATTCAGGCCTTCTTAAATCGTTCACAGACAAGTTCAAAGGGCCTCTTGGCCCAAGAGCTGAAGAGGTTATCTCTGAAGACAGTACATCAATAAGGGAAGAAAGACAAAGGCTAAATGAGGCAGAGAAACAACTGAACGAGGCTGAAAGGCTTGCCGTTGAACAACAACAAGCAGCAAATGAGGTGCAAAACCTCAGAAAAAGAATTGAGCAAACTCAAGCGAGGATTGACAATCTTGAGCAGGAACACGGTTCAAGCGTTGAAAATCAATCCGCGATAGAGCACCTAAAACTGCTGAAAAAGAATCTTCAAGGCGATCTTGAAACCCAGAAAAAAGAATTAGGTGCCCTTCAAAAAATACAAAAACAACGAGACCAAGAACAGGCAAAGGTTGACAAACTCAGAACACAACTTTCTGAGAAAACAAGAGAAAGAAATGAAGTTGAAGCAAGACTAAACTCTTCTAAACCACTGGATGAGTTAAACGAAAGAGAAGCCGAGCTTGAACGCGAAAACGCTGAAGACAAGGCAGTGATAGAGGATGTGGCCACTTCTCCATCTGATAGAGAAGCCGCGGAAGCCCGAGTTGCAGAGCGAGAAGAAGAACTGGCAAGGCTACGAACACAGGTTCAAGAAAGGGAAGAAGCCCTGCCTTTGAGAGAGAGGATCAAAAATATCTTCAAAAAATATGGGTGGACCTTGCAGGCGGTTGTTCTGGCTGCTGGTATAGTCATAGGGGCTGTGACGCTTTCTGCAATGAATGCCTTGAAAGCGGGGACTAAGGCTGTTGGCAATGGTCTGAAAGAGATAGGGAAGAAGATTGCCTCCATCCTGCCTGGCCTCATCGGCTCGATCGTGAGCTTTATCTTCAAAACGGCCGGCCAGGTTTTATCCTTTCTTGGCGAGCATGCCTGGCTTCTAATCCTTGCCGTGGTGGCCTTCTTGGTTGAAAAGACAATCAAGCGTAAGCGTTAACGCATCCAGACAACAAACCCTGCTAAAGCAAACGCGCCCGCAGCAATGAGTGCCTTGTTTACGTGATGTGGCTCGATCTTGGTCTCTGGCGTTGTTTCTGGTGTTTGGGTCGGTGATGGGGTTGGGGCTGGCGTTGGTTTTGGGCCTTTGAGCGCGATGCCCTGCGCCTGTGTTGCCTGTTTGTGAATAGCGTTAGATGGGTGGCTGTTTGGTGGATTAATTTTTGTTGGCCCGCCGGCCATGGGGCGTAAAGAGGCTTTTTTGTGCCAAGATTAACATCATTGTTCACACCCAGTTTCATCCCTTGCGTTGCTTCCTTGAGATTGTTGTTATACCCGATCACGCTCTCTGTGTTGATAACCATGCATGATGGCATGAGCCAGCTTCCGGGTGCTGTCGCAAAGTCTAGGCGCACTTTAGTCTCTTGCATGGCAAGCTGGTAACGCTGTACGCTTGTTGCAATGTCGTTCAGTATTATTGCCTCCTCTAGATTGGTGAGGAATACATTCTGCGTTTCGAACGCCCGGCCTCCTCTTCCAATGATGCTGCTACGGGTTTTGGCTTGTGAACCAAGAATGCAGTACACAAAGGCCTCGATTGATTGGTTCATACGCGCGAGCCCTGGCTGTGTTAGCCCCTGTGCGTAATTTGGTACAAAGTGCTCGAACTGGGTGTCCGCCCCTTGATCGTTGCGGACGAAAGATATTCCATTGGCGCGATAGTTGGGGTCGTTTCTGTCAGTCACGCGCTCATCATTGAACAGAGCTAGATCGGGGTCTGGATAATCGTAATCGGTAGAAACGTTGCCAGCTCCATATTCACCAATGTAGACATTCCCAAGACCGTGGTTCTTGCCGTATGTGAAACGGAAGTCAGAACTGGGGTCGATACCGAACTCTATGCAAATCTTCTTGTACGCGTCGATGTTATACTTGCTGTCTTTCTGGTTGAATGGGGGGTCGTCTGGCAAAACACTCACGCTTTGTTCCCCACCCATCTTGTGGAGTATTCGCCTTGTTGTAAAATAAACGTGAAACCGGTAAAACGACCGGAGCTGGGGGGTTAGGGATAGACTGGAGTTCTTATCGAAGAGAATGTCACGCGAGATTCCGCAGCCGGTTGTTGCACACCACAGTGCAAATGAGAGTTGTTGTGGCCAAAAACTCATATGTGGCCCGCCTAGCCAATTTTTTTCCATATTTCGCGGTTGTGAATGAAATCTGTGTGTCCCTGAAGATATTTCTGTATTTCGTTGTGAAATAATCAGTTGGCGTGACATAGATCTTTGGCGCTTCGTCGTTCAAGATTGCGCCAATCATCATATCCTTGTCTATTGTGGTGGAGAAATCAACAGCTCGGATTGACGTTTCTGTATTTCGAGTCAACGATAGCTGATAGGGGAAACCACCGTCTTGATGGAGACCAAGAGCATCTTTCATGGCTTGAGTCCAATCTTTTTGGGGTATTTCTGAAACGAGTGCAAATGAGTCTTGGCCCTCTTTGTAAAGCACTTCTCCTGTGGCGGTTTTGTGGTCGTCGCCAAAGTCTACTTGCACTTCAAAGTGGGACATATCAGCGCGCGGGAAACGCTTTTTGAAGTCTGATATCGCCTTGGCCTTGGCCGCGGCAGAGAGCTTTGCTGCTTCTGGTGTTCTAATCCAGGCTAGTGGATCTGGGGGTGGCTTTACATGGCTATAGATGTTTGGAGTAGAATTAAACGGGGGTGGGGGGCTATAGTTGTGGCCGCCAATGTTTAGACCAAGATTTGAACTAGGATTAAATCCAACGGGCCGTCTGCCAAACATGATTGTATATATAATATTTTAAAAAAGTAGTTATATATATACAATCATGGTTGTGTTAACAATCGTCGCGCCTTCTAACCCTCACACCATCTACTTCGATCACGCGCTTCCAAAACCGAATTACATCCGGCTCGTATCTTGTTCGTTTTTCAATTCGTGGAATACTTTGAAAGAAGAAGCAGTTATTACAACAACAAAACCTACCTCAAATAGCGCGAACTTACTTCAAGGCCATTACACTATTGATAGATTAGCATACGAATTTGAAAACCTAAACAAGGCTATCAGCTGATACAAACACACCACTCGGAGCCATGATCATTCAGAATAATAGTAATGTGAAGTTTAGTAACAATCTGGCAGAATTGCTTGGCATAAGACCTATATTGTCTCTAATAACTTTCGTCAAGCGTTTAACATCCCCAAGCACTTACTTTATTCACTGTGACCTGGTTGATAAAGAACAGAACTTACTCAATGGGAAGCCTTCCACAGTTTTGGCTAGATTTGATGTTCGTGGAAAACCTTTTGAGAAAATTTTCTACGAAACAACACAGCAGAACATCTTGCGTGACACCTCCTCTGACGATTATGTAAATAGCATATCACTGTCAGTGAGGGATGAAAACAATGACCTCTTCGACTTTAATAAGATGCCCTTAGAATTTGAAATCGAGATAAATTAAAAATCTTAAATATACGCACAGCAGTACAATGGTTATGGTAAGAATTTGCGCACATTCGAATCCTTGCACCATTTACTTTGATCAACCGCTTCTGAAGCCGAGCACCATCCGGCTTGCTCGTTTTACAAATCGTGGTATAATTTGAAAACAGATGGAACAATAACATGGTTTACCACTGACGAAAATAAAACAGGAACTGTCTTGACATTACCCGCAGGGAGCTACAGTCCATATACGTTGAAGGCCTATATAGAATACGTATTCAGTGATCAACCGGTAATATTAAGCGTCCAACTCGATGATATCAACGGTGTACTGCTTATACACAAAATTTTTTTTAATGAAGTAGAATTAAATCCTGCTTTGTCTAAATTATTAGGCGTGGGTCCTAAATTACAGTCTGGGACGACATACATTAAGAAAATAGTTGAACCAGACTTCTATTACATTCACTGTGATCTTGTCGATAAAGAACAAAGCTTAGTTAATGGAAAGCCTTCGGCTGTTTTGGCGAAAATTAGCATTAATGCTTTTTTGCCTACAATCGATTTTTATATTGGCAAACAACACAGCATGTCTTTCTTAGGACAGTATCTGACAATTTTGTACATAGTTTAACAGTTTCAATCAAAGACGAACACGGAAACCTCTTCGACTTCAACGGCTTACCTTTTGATCTTGACGTAGAAATAAATTAATATATATATATATATATATATATATATACCCCCGAGTAGTTATTAGAGAGGGAGTCAAATACCCGTTTTCGAACCCATTAAATAAGCTGTCCTCATTGCGCTCGGACAGCTTATTTTATGGGTTCGAAAACGGGTATTTGACGTCCCTCTCTAACAACTACTCCGGATAACCGCCCTCAAACCCCGTAAGAGGGGGTCAAATGCGTTTTTTCCCGAGCCCGCCGCAACGGCAAGCGAGGTATAACCAATTGAAGAAATTCAAAAACCCTTTATATATGGCACAACCCCGGCGAAGACGACGTGATGCCAATCAACGCGAGCTGATTGCCTGGCTGGACGAACAGGCCCGAAATGTCGAGAGGATCGAACCTGCCGATGAGATCGAGCCTCAAAACAACCCACCGGATCTAGATTTTGAACAACTTGTTCAAATCTATGATCGGGTTGACCGATGGGTTGAACACGGCAGACGAACACTCCGGGTCCGCTTTGTAAACAATCTCGAGAACTCTCTTGTCGCCAGAATTTTGAACAAAATCAAGCAAAATGTTCACACACGACACTCAATCAATTTACGCTTTACATTCGAGTTACGAAACACGGAAACCGAGGAGATGAGAGAGTTTTATCAAAACAACCACAACAGTCGTTGGCTATCCACTCTTTCCGAGACACGACAGTGGCTGCAAGCCCAGGAAGAGCTTCGTCTTCAAAATGCAAGACTCAACAGGCCTGACACCAAATGGGTTTACGAACGCACTGTCCTGCTTGATGTCAAAGTCGTTCTGGATCGACAACCCTTGCAAATAGGTCTCGGGCGGCTTCCTGATTGGATTCGCAACAAAAGAGAAGTCATTGCTCTTGACAATTTCAACGACAATCTTTGTCTTTTTCGTTGCTTGGCTGTCCATCGAGGAGCTCGTATAGATCGTGCAACTCGCAGAACCAGGGAACTCGCAGAAAGCTTCTTCGCAGTTTATCCGGGGCTTCGAGGCCAGCTAAATTTGCGGCACTTCTCCAAAATCGAAAGGCATTTCAAGCAAGGAATTGCCGCATATCTTGTTCTCCCCAATGGTGACTTCATTTTATCTCACAGCCCTGCGAATTACGACAAGGTGGGCACTCCAATCATGACTGTCGTTATTCATGAGGGCCACTCCTTCTTGATCACCAATATCAATAAAGTCACAAACAATTACACTCGTGGCGAGTGTGGTGGGAGGTTCACACGGGCTGATAACTTGAAGCGCCACTCCAAGACGTGTAATCGAGGCCAAACCAAAATCGACTGCCCCGGGAAACGTATCCTCCCTCCGGAGTCAGCTTTTGAGAAAGCCTTTTACCCAGAAGGCGGTTTCGGTGTCAAGGCAGTGTGCTGGCTGGAGTGGGAGGCGAAGCAGCGTGACATTCACATCCACCATCACAGATGCGGCCATGGTGGTGAGAGCTATATTTGTGGGGCCCCAGTCGACGGCTATCATCCAGAAAGCAAGACAGTTTTTCAGTTCCACGGTTGTCACTGGCACGGTTGCGAGGAATGTTACCCCGAGGGAACGAGGGACGCAGGTGTATATGTCCGAAGGGGCAACACAATCACAAGGATGGTTGCTTACCAAAAGACTCTGCAACGAACTAAAATGCTTCGAGACGCTGGGTACACCGTGGTGGAAAGGTGGGAACACGAAAAGCCTTCCCCCTGGTGGAATGATCGTTGCCCACAGAAAAGAAACAAAACATATCCCCACGCGATCGTCTACGACTTCGAAGCGTACCAGGACAAGACCAAGGCAGCTCGCCCGACACACGATCTCTCTTATGAAAGCGAGCATGTGCCCATCTCAGTCTCCATTGCCGACACGTTGAACCCTGAGCCTGAGTACATTTGCTCCAAAGAGCCTGACGAGCTCATCAGGCTGTTTTATGCCTCCCTGGAGCGGCGAAGCGCAGCCATCCGAGAGGACGTGGCTGGCAAATATATGCCCCCAGACCTTGAGAATCTTCCTGAGAAGCAACTCAAGCTCATCGAAAAATGGTGCAACCAAGTGCCTGTGGTCGGTTTCAACTCAGGCCATTACGATCTCAAGCTTATCCGCAAGTACTTTGTTTCTCATTTCGCTCAAGAGAACGGGGTCTTCGCCGCGGAGAAAGAGGGGCGCATCATGTTCATCAACACCCCCAGCTACAAGTTCTTGGACATCATGAATTATTTGGCCTCAGGCATCACGTACGACGAGTGGGTCAAGACGTATGGAGCGACACAGACCAAGTCCTGGCTCCCATACGAGTGGTTTGACAGCGCTGACAAGTTGGATTATCCGGGGCTTCCTCCATACGAGTGCTGGTACTCACAACTCAAAAACGCCTTCGTTCTTTCTCCCTAGGAGCACGAAGAATGCAATCTCATCTTCCACGAGAAAGGCATGAAGACATTCGGAGACTGGCTGGAGTATTACAACAATCTAGACGTGGCTCCCTTCCTCGAAGCTCTCCAAACGATGAAGGGCTTTTACACGGCCCTCGGGGTGGACATCTTCAAAGACGCGGTCTCCTTGCCAGGAGTATCAATGCAATACGTCTTGCGAGGCTCATTGAGAGGGGGGCGCAAGGCTCCAGAACTATACGTCCCCGACCCAGAAGCTTACGCCATGCTGAAGGGGGCTGTGGTTGGCGGGCCAAGCCTGGTCTTCACCCGCAAACACGTGCGCGGCGAAACCCGCATCCGTTCTCACAAACACGACTTGGCCCGCATTACGAAACGGATTGTGGGGTTCGATGCTAACTCCCTTTACCCAAGCACGATGCTGGAGGAGATGCCCTGTGGTAAAGAGACGGTTGTAAATTACAACTCCCCGGTGCAGGCAGCAAGAGTTCTTGAAATGAAGCTGGATACAGGCAGATGGTTCGGGTTTGCGGAAGTGGACATCGAAGTCCCCCGAGAGTTGTGGGAGCAGTTCGAAGAGTTTCCACCGCTCTTCATCAACCAACCAGTGCCTAACGAATTTGTTCCACAGCATATGCACGATTACCTCCAAGAAAGTGGCCGAACCCGCTTTCCCGACCAGAAAAAGCTGCTGGTTGTGTTGTCAGCGAAAAAGACGCTGATCTACGCACCCTTCTTGAAGTGGTATCTCAACATCGGGCTCAAGATCACGGCAGTCTACCGCACGATCGATTACATACCCAAAAAGCTCTTCGACTGGTTCGTTCGCGAGGTAGCCGACTGCCGAAGGAAAGGCGACGCTGACAAGGAGAAGGCCCTGCTTGCTGATGTGTTCAAGCTTCTTGGCAACAGTGCTTACGGCAAGTTCATCGAAGCCGTGGAGCGCCAGACAAGAACGTTGTACACAACTGACGAGGACGAGGTCGACAACCATCTTCGCTCACCCTTGTTCGATGACCTCGAAGAGATTGGAGATGCTTACAAGATCGAGCTGCGCAAGCAAAAGGTCACAATCGACCGCCCCTTTCAAGTGGGTATTGTTGTGTACCAACTTGCCAAGCTTCGCATGCTGGAGTTCTATTACGACTTCCTAGATTACTTCATCGACAGGCGCGACTTCGAGCTCATCCAGATGGACACGGACAGCATGTACTTCGCTCTTGCGCACGACACTCTGGAAGATGCCGTTCGCCCGGAACTTCTCGCCCAGTTCGAGGCGGAGAAGAAGAATTGGTTG
The DNA here is from genome assembly GCA_024195265.1 of Dendrophyllia cribrosa. NCBI lineage: Eukaryota > Metazoa > Cnidaria > Anthozoa > Scleractinia > Dendrophylliidae > Dendrophyllia > Dendrophyllia cribrosa. The sequence continues at coordinate 30,772,685 of JAJLRJ010000008.1, read as the reverse complement.
GCGTGGGACAAGTGGAGCGGCAGAGAGCCGGGCTTGTTCAAGCTTGAGAAGGAAGGCACACGGGCCATCGCCCTATGCAGCAAGTGCTACCTCGTAGACAACGATGGCACCCCCAATAAAGAGCCCAAGATCTCCGCCAAGGGAGTGAACAAAAAGCAAAACGGGCTGGCGTGGAAAGAGCACGAGTCCCAGATCCTAGCCAAAGTGGGGCAAGAGCTGCGCTGGGAAAGGTACGAAAGAGCCCTCGAGGGGCGCAAGGACATGGCCACCAACAGGGGCTTTCGAATGCACAACGGGGCCATGTTCACATACGAGCAGCACAAGCTGGGCCTTTCTGCTTATTACGACAAGCGTTGGGTGCTGCCAGACGGCATCCACACAGAACCGATAGAGTTTCACAACCCAGCTGGGGGCAACTGAGTGGCCGGTGGCACAACCATCAGCTCCTCACGAACAAACCCTCTCTTAGGGCCATCGTAAAGGTAATAAACGACAGGTGCCTCTGGTTTGGTGACAACCTTCTCAATGTTGTGGACCTTCAAAGACCAGATGGGGTCAGTCGCACGCCTCCCACCCCCTTCCAGTTCACCGGGGTAATAAAGATATCTCACACTCACCCGGGGTGGGAGCTTCTTCTCATTCACCCCAACAGGCCTTGCATATGGAGTCGCAGGCTTGGAGGATGTTGCTTTCTCTTTGATCGCATCCTTTGGCTTCTTGCCAGTGAGTCTTGTTACTTCATTGTTCAAGGCCGAGACAACATCTGGCAGTCTTTTGACCCATGCAGTCGAACGGCCAGAGGGCATATTCATTTCAACGGCATACTGATAACCAAACAACCTTTCAGCCAGGGTTCGGCTGAATCTCTCCACAATTGCTTGGTCTCTGTAGATATCAACCCGCCCGCGACGAATGGTCGTTTTGTTGTTTTCCATGGTCTTAGTCACGGTCCCCATAAACTCTTTCCCAGGGTCAACTTGCAAGAGTTGAGGCCATTTCAAAGGCCCCTTCCTATAAATCCGTACAAACGCTTTAGCCACCTCTTCAGACTCTTTCGAAGTCAGGGGCTCTGCTGCTTTGCAACGGCTAGCCACATCAACAAGGGTTAATGCGTATTTGTAAACCTTTCTCCCGTGTGGAAGTTTGTCGTGGGGCAGGAAGAGAAGATCTGCTTGATGCACTGAATTGGGTGATGAGACATCAAACTTGGGCCGGGGGATATGGCGTGGCGCTGGGAGGTAAACTTGCCAAAGGGCTCGTTTGACCAGCCATTTCTTTGCGACATCATCAGAGACCTTGGCCGCTGCAGCTAGCTTTTTCACAGCGGCAAGACCTTTCCAATACCCTTTCGGACTGTAATAGATCTTTGAGAGTTTCGCCTCCATATAGGGTATATATGTTTGTTTACAGAAAGCGATAAGCCACATACCCACCCGCAAGCAGGGTGCCTCCAATGAACGCAAGTTCACCATTCTGCTGTTGTGGGCTGGGCTTGTAGAAGTCCGAGAAATGAGGCTCTTTGTAGTCTTTGATTTGTTTATCTGGTTGTGTTTGGTGCATCTGATTATACAAGACCAGGGCTTGGTCGGTGGTTTGGAAGTTTTTGCTAGCTTGGTGTTTAATCCGATCGTTGGCTGCAATCCAGTCGAGGAGCTTGGTGCGGTCCTTCTGGTATTTGGCGTAAGCCGCTTGGTATTGTTGCAGGGCTTTGTCATGACGAATTGTCTCATCCATTGCTACCTTTCCATTATCACCAGACAGATATTTTGCAAGATAATTGCCGCCCGTGAAAGCGGCCGCATTGAGAACAGCGCCAAGGGCCATTATTGCAATCGAAGCCATTGTGTATACATATGGTTTACAAGTTGTCTGGGAGGATTTTCTGGTCCTCGAGATATTTCTTCAGTGCTATGGTGCCAGCCATGACGTTCACAGCCGTAATTCATCAAGCTTGCACTGGGGTCGGCAGTGAAGTTCTCTTTGATGGTCTTTTTACCAATCCAACCAATACCAGCGACAAGGCCAGTGATTGTTGCGGCGTCGAGGATAGACTTCACAAGTTTATTGTCAGACATTGTTTGTGTCCTGTATACATATGATTTTTATTTTTCGAATTCGACCTCGAACTCGGGGCTCCTCGACCTCGGCCTCGACTTCGGATTCGGCCTCGTGGCTCCTCGACTCGAACTCGGGGCTCCTCGAATCGGGGCTCCTCGACCTCGGGTTCGGCCTCGGGTTCGGCCTCTGACTCGGACTCAGACTCGGGCTCGGGCCTGGGCTCGGGTCTGTTGTGCCTATTCAGGGCTAAACCGCAAACTGTATCAAAGGTGACCGAAGTAAGTCCAAACCAAAGAAGAAACACACCTCCGATTGCAGCAGAATTCATCAAAGCTTGGAAAGGATTCATGGTCAGTATATATATATGTTTTTTTATTCCATGTTTTTAATTCCTTGTCTTACAGGAATTCGAGATGGGGGCGTTGCAGCGGGGGTTGCAGCGGGGGTGTTTGCTGGCGTTGATGGTGTGTTTGATTTGCGCCCAAGCCTTTGCATTATGGCTTCGCGTTGGTAATACACACCCGCAGCAGATACAATCAACCCGCCAACCCCAAGAATATAGACGATTGAGTTGTTGTTGCTGTTGCTGTTGCTGCCACTTGTTGTGTCACTTGTTGAGGGTTGGTTTGCAGAATTGTTTTCACTTGTTGAGGTTGCAGGCTTTTGTGCTTCGGCCTTTTTCTTTGCTTCCCGGGCCAGGCGGTTGCGTTCTGCTAGCCTTTTGCCAGAAGCAACACGGCCGGGGTTCTTTTCCGTTGCAGGCTTTGTTTTAGGGGCCTCAGAGGTAACACGGGCAGGTGTTGGAGTTGGAGTTGGAGTTTCTTCAGGGATCGCCTCGAGTGGTGTGGTCATCCTGTATATATGTGAATTTTATTTTTTACAAGATGTGATAAGTGTGCTGTCAGGTTGCTGCCAGGTTTCTTCAAGGTTCCTGCGAGGTCGGCACAGGCCCCGGCCCAACTTCATCAAGGCCCTCAAGTGGATAGCCTTCACTGTCTCTGGTTGGATGTGTGGCTTGGGGCTCAAATTCTATCAAGTCAGGCTCTCGTTCAAACTTGATGTGTTTTGTTGTGATGAGAGCTGCATTGGCAAGCGCCAGCAATCGCCCGCATCGAATGGCAATAGCCCCAGCAAGATTTGACAGCTCCTGGTTTATGATGTAGTCGTTCTTGAGTTCTTTCTGCAACTCCGCCAGATCATCAACCGGGATCACCAGGCCAACACCTTTGGACGCGAGCATGATGGCAGAATCAACTAGGGATTCGGTTGTCTTGTTGCCGACGTAGGCCTCGTACCTTTTGCAGTACTTGTCAACGTCCTTGTCTGACAACCGCTTGACATGATCGTGTGTGAGCTGCACGCCGATAGCCTCTTTGGCCTTGCCAGTTGAAACAAGGATTGCCAGCTTCTCACGTTTGACAGGAATGTCATTGTCACCAACTATCCCTGTGGGAGGTGTGGTTTCAGGGGTGGCCTCCAGCATCTGCATTACTTCGAAAACGGCCTGGTCTTCAGCTGCTTGTGCCATCAGGTATATATGTGTTTTTTTATTTTTCAATAATTCTCTTGATATCGGGCAAAATGGTTTCAAGCTCTCGTATAAGCCCCGCCATGGTGTCTGGCATAGAATTCAACCGCAATGGATATCTGTTGAGAAGCATGAGGCGCAGATCTTCCTCACCAGCGGCTTTGATAATTTTGTTTTGCGCATCAAGTGTGTGTTTGTGTAATTCATCCAAAAGCTGTGAAAGCACACACAGTTTGTGTAGACTGGTTGGCGCATTCATGGCTTGTATATATATGTGTTTAAACCTTGTACTCAATTCCATACGGGTGTCTCAGAGAGAAAACTAGGTGAGAGAACTTGCTGGATTTGAGCCTTGCGATAAACTCTTTGTACTCCTCGTGGGAGAGCTCGCCGGCATAATCTTCGAATATAGCTTTGGTTGTCTTGCTGGAGGGCGTGTAAAAGAGCACGATCGCTGCAATGTTATCACGATATGGCTTGGCAATGCTGGTGATCTGCTGGGTCAATACCCACACGGATATACCGTCATGCCTTGCGCTGAACTCCAGATTGACCAGCTGGCTCGTGCGGCCTTTGACATCTTTGGAGGCGGCGCAGTCATCGAGTATGAATAAAGTGTTGGTGCATGTGAAAAAGAAGCTCGCCAACTTCAACCAGTCTTCGATTTCATGCTGTTGGCAGACGATGACGAAGATGTGTGGATCGCGGTCCACGAAGCCATCGTATGTCTTGTTCGCCACAAATGTTGGGCAGAATAAAACGATGTAATCAAAATAACCCCTAAAGGGGCCTCGCAGTTGGGAGAGAAGATACTGTGTCTTGCCAGAGTTAGTGGGGCCAACGATTAGTGCATTGAATGGCAGCTTTCTTGGGTCAATAACCAACACCTATATTAGTTGGTTTGCAAACTGGTGGGGAGGGTGCCATTGCCAGAAGTCTTTGTATTTTATTGTGTGATAATGGTCCGGTGGATGGCAGAGGAGCCGGCTTAGCGTAGAAGTTGAGCTTGTTGTTTGTTGTTTGTTGATTTGTGGCCATGGTATATATATGCGTTTACTTAGTACTGTACAGAGGCCAGCTGCCTGTCCATGATGTTCATCTGTGAGTCTGAGATGGTGAAGATGTGGCAGAGTGAGTTTCCCGAGCCTGTGGCGTTTCGTTCGATCTCGAGTTGCACGCCATCCTGTGTGTTGACGAAGCGTTGGCCGTTGCCGTGCAGGGCTGTGTCACGCATGGCCCGCAGGTCAATCCAGAGACCAAACTTGTTGCCTGTGAGATATTTGGTCAAGTTCATGTTAGACCTGCCGCGCGTGTGTGGCTTGAAGTATCGGAAGATTTCATTCCACATGTCTGTACCACTGATGCCCTCGTTGTAAAGCCTGTTTGGAACACCGTTGACTGTGACCTTCACTTTGGTGATGTCGGGATTGAAATAGTTCTCAGAGTCCCTGGCACCAGCCGTGTAGGGGTTGATGAACAGCAAGAGGATGCCCTTGAGAGACCGGCGCTGTGGGTTAACCCTAAGATTCAGCCGAGTGTCACCTCCTTTTGAGAAGGGGTGCACCCGATCTCGCATTACCAGGTCATAGGCGAACTTCTTGCCACTAGTGTAAGTGCCTGTTACCTCGTCGGCCAGACTCTTACTTCTGATCGTCTCATACTCCAGCTGTATGTTTTCCAACTTGTACACGAGCTTGCTTGTGTCTGAGCCTCGGACAACTTGGTTTGCGGGGGCGAGGGTTAGTTTGAAGACCAGATCGTTATACAGCACTTGAGGATCCATAACACCGTGGTCAGTTAAGATTTGGTGATCCAACTTGATGCGATACTTATTCTTGTATATTGTCTCTAACTTATTTTCCGCATCCACGCCTGAGGTCTTCTTATCGCCAGCACCAGAGCGGATCTTGCACAAATCCACACTCTGGATGCCCTCCATAAGCATATTTTCCCGCTCATCGGTTGATCGGAAGAGATCTTCGAAGATCTTGTAGATGTCGTACCCCACCGTGTCCTGGACAGTGGTGGCTGCAAACTTTACAACGAACCTGTCCACCAGGGCCCGAGAAACATTTTGTACGAGATAGTTGTTTGCATGGCCGCCTGTTAGGTTGATGTTGAACACCAGGGCAAGTGAGCCGGACACAATGACATCGTGCTCGCCCAGCTTAGGCACCGAGACGTACAGTGTCTCGCCGGGATTGGCCTCAGAGGGGTTGAATGTGATGCGCTTGACGGTTCGCTCTGCTTTCATGGCGCCCAGTGTCTTTTCACTGTGAGATGGAAGTAAATTCGGTTGCACAGCCATGGTATATATTTGTGTTTTCAAAATTATATTTATATATCATCATGTCTGGGGCTGATGGTGGATATGATATACCTGGTGAGAATGAGAATACAGGGCTTGACTGGAACATAGACCACGATGATGACGATGATGACGAACAAGAAGTTGACACAACAACACCTTTTCAACCAGGTGGCTCATCCACCCCATATCATGGTGGTGAACAGCATGAAATGCATACAATGCCTAACGAACAAAGTGGGTTAGATCCTATTGACATCCCTAATCTTAGTGACTTCACACATGAAGAAGACAAAAAAAAAATGCTTGATAGAGCTAGGGACTGGATAAGAAGGCGCTTTCCAAAAGTAGCCTACGACAGATTAGGCCCAATTAATTACGGTAAAAAACCAGGAAATGAAGGCAGAATTGTTTCCTTTGGGCCAAAGGGTGGCGAGACTCCCATTTTCAAACAAGATGGGTCTGGCCTTCTTAAATCATTCACAGACAGTAAAAGAGCGGCTCTTGGCCCAAGGGCTGAAGAGCTGGTCTCTGAAGACAATGCCTCAATAAGGGAAGAAAGACAAAGATTTAAGGAGGCAGAAAAACAACTGAAGGAGAATGAAAGGGTTGCTGTGGAACAACAACAAGCAGCAAATGAGGTGCAAAACCTCAGAAACAGAATTGAGCAAACTCAATCGAGTCTTCACGCTCTGGAGCAGGAACACGGTTCAAGCGTTGAAAATCAAGCCGAGATAGACCGCCTAAAACTGCTGAAAAAGAATCGTCAACGAGATTTTGAAAACCAGAAAAAAGAATTAGGGGCCCTGCAAAAAATACAAAAACAACGAGCCCAAGAACAGGCAAAGGCGGACAAAATCAGAACACGCCTTTCTGCTATGGTGAAGGAAAGAGATGAAATAGAAGCAGGGCTAAACTCAACTAAACCACTTGATGAGTTAAACGAAAGAGAAGCCGAGATTGAACGGCAGAACAAGCGCGTCATAGAGGATGAGAACACTTCTCCCTCTGAAAGAGCAGCTGCTGAAGCCCGGGTTGCTGAACGCGAAGAAGAGCTGGCAAGGCTCAGACCACAGATTCAAGAAAGGGAACAAGCCCTGTCTTTGAGAGAGAGGGTCAGAGAGATCTTCAAGAAATACGGATGGACCCTGCAAGCGATTGTTCTGGCAGCTGGCATCACCATCAGCGCAGTTGTACTCGCTACCTTGAACGGCCTGGCAAAGGCCACCAAGGCTATTGGAAATGGGCTTAAAGAGCTTGGCAAAAAGGCAGCCAGCGCTTTGCCTGGCCTCATTGGATCAATTGTGAGCTTCATCTTCAAAGCGGCTGGGTCGGTCATCTCATTTCTGGGCGAACATGCTTGGCTGCTCATCCTTGCCGTGGTGGCCTTCCTTGTTGAAAGGATCACCAAGCGTTCGAAGTCTTGAACACTTATCTAGACCAAACGAAAAGGCCTGCAAAAGCAAGCGCACCCACAGCAACGAGTGCCTTGGAGACGTGATGCGAGTCTGGTTGTGGTGTTGGGTCTGGTGTGGGGGTTGGGGTTGGGGTTGGTTGTGGTGTGGGGGTTGGTGTTGGCTGTGGGATTGGTGAGGGTGTGGCCCTTGGTTTGGGCGCGATGCCCTGTGCCTGTGTGGCCTGTTTATGTATCGGGTTTGATGGGTGACTGTTTGGTGGATTAATCTTTGTCGGTCCACCGTCCATGTGGCGAAGGGAGGCTTTTTTGTGCCAAGATTAACACCACTGTTAACGCCCAGCTTCATCCCTTGCGTTGCCTCCTGTAGATTGTTGTTATACCCGATCACGCTCTCTGTGTTGATAATCATGCGCGATGGCATGAGCCAGCTTCCGGGTGCTGTCGCAAGTCTAAGCGCACTTTCGTTGCTTGAATGGCAAGCTGGTAACGCTGTACGCTTGTTGCGATGTTGTTCAGTATTATGGCCTCCTCTAGATGGGTGAGGAATACTCTCTGAGTTTCGAACGCCCGGCCTCCTCTTCCAATGATGCTGCTGCGGGTTTTGGCCTGTGAACCAAGAATGCAGTACACAAAGGCCTCGATTGATTGGTTCAAACGCGCGAGCCCTGGCTGTGTTAGCCCCTGTGCGTAATTTGGCACAAAGTGCTCGAACTGGGTGTCCGCCCCTTGGTCGTTGCGAACGAAAGATATTCCATTTGCGCGAAAGTTTGGGTCTTTTCTGTCAGTGGTGCGCTCATCGTCGAACAGAGCTAGATCAGGGTCTGGATAAGTGTAATCGGTAGAAATGGGACCCTCTCCATAAGCCCAAATGTAGACATTCCCAAGACCGTGGTTCTTGCCGTATGTGTAACGGAAGTCAGAACTGGGGTCGATACCGAACTCGATGCAAATCTTCTTGTATGCGTCGATGTTGTATTTGTTGTCTTTCTGGTTAAATGGAGGGTCGTCTGGCAAAGCACTCACGCTTTGTTCCCCGCCCATCTGGTAGAGTATTCGCCTTGTTGTGAAATAAACGTGAAACCGGTAAAACGACCGGAGCTGGGGGGTTAGGGATAGACTGGAGTTCTTATCGAAGAGAATGTCACGCGAGATTCCACAGCCGGTTGTTGCGCACCACAGGGCGAAGGAGAGTTGTTGCGACCAAAAGCTCATATGAGGGCCACCCATCCACTTTCGGCCGTATTTCGCGGTTGTGAATGAAATCTGTGTGCCCCTGAAGATATTTCTGTATTTCGTTGTGAAATAATCAGTTGGCGTGACGTAAATCTTTTGCGACTCATCGTTCAAGATTGCGCCAATCATCATGTCTTTGTCTATTGTGGTGGAGAAAGCAACAGCTGGGATTGACTTTTCTGGTTGCCCCAACGATAACTGATAAGGGAAACCCCCGTCATCTCTAAGGCCAAGAGCGTCTCTTTCAGCGCCAGTTCAATCTTTGTGGGCTATTTCTGTGATACGTGCCCATGAGCCAGGGGCCTTTTTGTAAAGCACTTTTCCTGTGGCGGTTTTGTGGTCGTCGCCAAACTCTACTTGCACTTCAAAGTGAGACATATCGGCGCGAGGGAAACGCTTTTTGAAGTCTGAGAGCGCCTTGGCCTTGGCCGCGGCAGAGAGCTTTGCTGCCTCCGACGAACTCAACCAAGCAATTTCAGGATTTGGGTGTGGCTTTGGCGCGACATGGGTATAGGCATTTGGAGGCGAATAAAAAGGGGGTGGGGGCCCGTAATTGTGGCCGCCGATGTTTATACCAAGATTTGAATTAGGATTAAATCCACCAGGCCGTCTGCCAAACATGATTGTATATATTTATATTTTAAAATGTCCTTATATATACTCGCATCTGTCATGGTTGTGTTAACAATTGTCACGGCTTCGAACCCTCACACGATCTATTTCGACCACGCACTGCCGAGACCAAGATACATACGGCTCCTGTCTGCCTCACTCACCAACTCGTGGTACAACTTGAAAGAAAGAGCGGTTATCTCAGCATCTCGCAGTGATGGAAGGACTACTGAAGTATTCTTAATGCCGTGGTTTTACACAGTGGATAACATTGTGAAAGATTTCCTTGAGATAAAAACGAATAGACCTGTTATTGATCTAACAGTTGATACAATCACAGCAGAAGGAATAATGTTAATTAAAAGTCCCAATAATGTAACATTTAGCAGAAATCTGATAGATTTTTTTGGTATAAGTGGTACCCCGTTTTGGAGTGCAACTGTCAAAGGGTTTACATCTCCAAGCACTTACTTTGTCCACTGCGACCTGGTTGACAAAGAACAGAACTTGCTCAATGGCAAACCTTGTTGGCGTGCTTCGACATTCGCGGGAAATCATTTGAGAAGGTTCATTACCAACCAACACAGCAGGACGTCTTGCGTGACGTCTCGTCTGGCGAATTTGTTAACTCTATCAAACTGTCTGTGCGGGATAAAGATGACAACCTCTTTAACTTCAATGGTAGGCCCTTAGAATTTGAAATCGAGATAAATTAAAAAATCATATATATACCCCACGCCATGAGTTCTGCCAATGTGCTACCATCGGCCCCCGATTACAGCGAGACACAACAGCTATACCCTATGCGTGAGATCGCTCAAATCAATGCAGAAGATTTCCGGCTCAAAAAAATCTCTGACTTGCTTAAAGAGCTGTCTGAAGAAGCCGAGCATTACCGTCAGGTCGCAAAGAAATATAAACGAACCCAAGCCTTAGTCCTTGGCTCGGCGGTTGGCCTTGGGTCGCTTTCTGTTGGGCTGTCATCAGGGGCCCTTGCCACTGCATTGACTGGGTTCGGAATTGTTGCAAGTCCTGCACTTGCCGGCGTAGCGACCCTCTGTGGGCTATCCTCAGTTGGCTTTACAGCTGTCAACAAACGGTTAGAGAGAAAAGTGACCAAACACGAGAATATCTACACACTGGCCCTGGCTAAACGCAACTCTGTCAATGAACTGGTCTCAAAGGCTCTGGAAGACAAGAGGATCAGTGATGCAGAATTCACCATAATTACTCGTGAGGTGGAAAAATATCACGAACTCAAACCTGCAATCAGGGATGGTGTTAAGGCTAAAAAAAACGTTGGCACTCAAACACAAGCGCCAGACCTCGAGAAACTCAAAAAGGAACTTCGCAAGGAAGTCACACAAGAAATTCAAAAAAAGATACTTCTAGCCGCAGCATCCAAATCCGATTTGAGAAATTAAATTCAGGTTTTAATCTACAAATCTTGAGGGAAAAATCCCGCCACACATAGGCCAATAATTCCGAAGCGCCCCAAAAAACTTTTTCAAAAAATAAATTCCGAAGCTCCCCACAAAAACTTTTTCAAAAAATAAATTCCGAAGCGCCCCAGAAAAAATTTTTTCAACAAAGTTGGGGCGCTTCGGTATTTGTGGGGCGCTTCGGTATGTTCGAGAAGCTTCGAAAAGTCGTAATTTTCTAAATACGGCCCGAGACACAACAATACCGGAAGCCGCGGTAGACCCCCAATTGAAAAAATTGTAATCTCTAAATATAAACATGACTGAGTTTGACGTACGGCTCAATGAACTTGACAAAGAGAACAACTTTGCCCTCCTTCGCTCGCTATACGGCGGCGATTACAGAAAAGAACTACACCGCTTGTGCCTGCCAGAAAAATTCTATCTGTTATGCGAAGATATGGGTCGAGCAGAGATTGGGAAGCAATATCTACAAAAACATTACAAAGACATGCAGATTGAACGCTGGGCCCGAAGACTCCTGTCTTGTAATGGCTGTGGTGGCTCCTTTTTGCAATCAATCAATTCTTGTGAACTTTATTGTAAAAGATGCGGCCGTGTGGAAGTGCTCGATGATGCTCAGGCATGTACACATCAAAACAATTTCCACAGACCAAGCCATCGGTCGGGACGAAGTTATGTGTTTGGTTATGCTTTGAACCGGCTTATCAAGAAGCTCAAATTTCTGCCTGTACAGTTGACTCTCGATCAAATCCATGAAACTAAACGTATCTTCAAACAAATAGAAGATCGGCTTCCGAGAATATCTTATACGTTTGTGATCTACAAAATCCTGAACATTATAACACCGCTTGAAGCCCCGCAACGAGCGATTATAAATTACCTGAGACAACAATGGATGTCTGATGCTATGATAATCAAAAACGAACATTTATGGGATAATGCATTCAGAACTCTGGAGTAAGCATTGCCGCTTGCTCCATTATAAAGGCTTCCAAAACGGCCTTGTCATCGCCTGTGTTTGGAGTTGTGGCAGAGTCCTCGGTGTAAGTATAATTTCTGATTCTTCCTTTTAACTTTGATAGATTCTCATGAAAACATTCGATCGATCTTTGAATGTCCCTCAAGAAATCTGTTTTTTTAAACTCCCAAATTCCAGTGAGATCGAGCAATTTCCAAGCGAACATTGCGACAGGTTTCGGCCATTCTCTACGCGGGTTAGAGAACGCTTCTTTCATATAGTTTAAACGTAAAAATTCATCATTTTCGTCACGGTCTGTGAACGTCATTCGTATTTTGCCATAAGAAACCCAAACCTCTTTAGTGGCAATTAACCCCATGACATGTTCAAACAAAGCAATTGTTTGTGTTGCACCAAGATCAATAAGTTCGGCTTGATTATTATTGATGTTTTGTTTGCTGAATAGATAACAGACCCCCCAGGCAAGAGTTGATTTGTTTTTTGTCTTGTATGTTTTCCCGGCGTTGAGAAAAGAATTGTGAGTTAAACTTGGTTCAAGCTGGTTTAAAGAACACATTCTGAAATAGCCGTCAACAAACAAGCCTTTGGAGACCATGTCGCCACTCAAAGCAAGCCCTGTTTGTATCTGATCGCTATAATAGCTAGGAATTCTGTTAATAGCTATTTTTCGCTTGAACGGACATTTAAACTCTAACAAGCTTAATGTGTTATCTTTATCCATAAAATAGCCGTCTGGGCTACAAGTGACCTTTCGATAAAGCGGATGCTCTCTTGATAGATTAAGAGAGATGCTGTGACCAAAAACGGAAACAGAATGTTTTTGCTCAAAATACTTGCGAATAAGCGGTTCGAACAGATTGCCCCAGGTACAAGCCGCATTGTTATGCATAACCGGGGGTTCAATTTTCTTTAAGAGCAAGCTTCTTCGCGTTTCGAACGGCGAAGTGGCTGTTAAAGCAGAAACTTCAGAAGCCCCAATTGTATTTTGTCTGGCTGAGAGCCAGTCGGCGCTCTTTTGTTTCAGACCAGTGTTCCTCGATTTGAGAAAGTTCATGAACGCTTGTGTTGTCGCCATCATTGGTATGTAAAGGGTAAAGGTTTTTTCAATTGGTAATAACCACACAACTCTGTTTGAAAAGCTGTGAGTGATGACTTGCCTTCGATGAAATCAGAAACAAAGCTCAAATCTCGGATCCTTGGTAAGGGGTTGAGAGCCTCCAGGCTTTTGTTTTTAAATGGCTCTTGTTCTTGCTCGTCAAGCCAGGCATTCAGATCATGCTGGTTAATGTTTGCAAAAACATCTCGAACAATCTCACGCTGTATAAAAACTCGAGAGTTTCTTTTCGCGGGAGGGCAACCAGTTCTTAAATGACTGTAAACCGTTGATTTAGAAACTGCTCGATTGCAGCCGGGACAAATCTCTTTCGGCCGTGGTTCTGTTCTCAGCTTCTTGCAAGCGTATTTTTGATGCTCAACAAGAGAATGTCCTTGGGTGAAGTTTAAACCACAATGCCTGCAAGGGTTGTATTCGAACGTCCCTTTGTTCTTTGCATATAAGTCATCACCTTCTTTCAAAGGGATTCCTCTCATTTTCAAAAACGCAACGGCAGTCATTGGTTCGTTGGCGAGGGGCATTGTCCCGTTTATATGGAGGGTATGTGGTTTCTTCAATTGGGAATCAACGCCACAAGTTGTTGTGGAGTCAGTCTTTGTGTGGCTTCAATAATATATTGCGGTACAATAGATGGAGGAGATGTTTGCCTTCGAGTTTCTTCAAAGTATTTACAGCATTCACATTTTCCACATCCATAACAAAGAAGACTTCCATGTCTTGAATGGTTAAATGACATTCGTTTAGCTGATTGTGTCAGAAGACCCTTTCTTCCTTTCCCCATTGTTACAATGAGAGGAGGGACTTCTTCAATGGGTTATGTCTCGCTTGCCGTTGCGGGCGGTCTCGGGAAAGAACGCATTTGACCCCCTCTTACGGGGTTTGAGGGCGGTTATCCGGAGTAGTTGTTAGAGAGGGACGTCAAACACCAGTTTTTCGAACCCATAAAATAAGCTGTCCGAGCGCAGTGAGGACAGCTTATTTTATGGGTTCGAAAAACTGGTGTTTGACTCCCTCTCTAATAACTACTCCCCGCCATGAGTTCGGCTAACGTTCTGCCCCAACCATCGGCTCCGGAATACAGCGAGACACAACCGCCCTACCCAGTTTTGATAAATGGTGATGACTTCCGTCTCAAAAAAATCTCAGACCTGCAGAAAGAGCTTGAGTCAGAGGCTAGCCACTATAGGCAGGTCGCTAAGAAGTACAAATGAACCCACTCTGTTGTTCACGGTTCAGCTGTTTGCCTTGGTTTCATATCTGCGGGTTTGTCTTCTGCAACCTTGGCAACAGCTTTGACAGGAGTTGGGATTATCGTAAGTCCCGCACTAGCTGGCGTTGCCAGTGTTTCAGGGTTTTCATCAGCCGGCCTTACTGCATTCAGTAAACGACTCGAAAGAAAGATCACCAAACATGAAAAGATCTACTCGCCCTTGCTAAACGAAACTCTGTCAATGAGTTGGTTTCAAAGGCTCTGACGGACAAGCGAATCAGCGATTCAGAATTTTCAATCGTTATGCGTGAGGTTGAAAAATATCACGAACTGAAAGCCTTGATTCGCTCTGGTGAAAAAAAGGCCACACAAGGCAGGCAAACTCCTGCGCCAGATATAGACAAAATCAAAACCGAGCTTCGCAAAAAAGTCAAGGAAGAGTTTCAAAAAAAGATCAATCGTCTCACCGCTTTGTCCAAATCAGATTTGAAAGATTAAACTCAGGTTTTAATCTACAAATCTTGAAGGAAAAATCACATCACACTTAGCAGATCAATAAAAAAGGCAAAACTGTTGGCCAACAGAACCTCTCAAGGGAACCTTTCCTTCCACCACTTCTCCCACCCCGTTCCCTTGAGAGGTTTTTGAGCTCATTTTTGTCTCTTTGAGGCTTTTCACCCTCCACCACACCACCATATGTTTATGGCTCTACACTTGATATTGCCACTTAGGGCTTGAGGTACTAAGCTCTACTCAACAACCCGACACCCTTTTTTCAGGCCTACAGTATATATATCATAACCGTGGGGTTTAGCTATGATATATATACAGGGTGATTGGTAGGGATGAAATAGAAAGCCCCCACTTTTTCTAACTATTTCATAACCTGCCCGCCACCGATATAATATATGGTGTGAAAAACTCTTATATATAGATCAAAGCCGCCGTGCTTTCACATGTGGTAACTCTTCTAAGGGCGCTCATACGCAAGTGATGCTTGGCCAATTGAACATTTGTCATTTTCTAAAATAATCATGACGGGGTCGCGACATACTGAGCGCTTTATCACGCAACTGTCTATTGTTAGACGTATGGATGAAAAGAGAGAATACGAGACACAACTAGATGTCTTGGATATAAAACACAAGCAAGTCATGCTGCGTGGCTTCTATGACAGCTGCTACCTAAAAGAGCTTCACCGCTCACAACTAACAGAAAAACTCCAAATCATCTTTGAAGATCTTAGTTTGTCAGCGAGACAATAATTAATCCAACAATATCGCGAAAACAAGTTTGTTATCATTCTAGACAGAACAAACGAAAGCATAAAATCGTGTCAAAGCTGTGGCGGTTCATTTTCGCTAGTGTTTGAATCCACAGAACTTGTCTGCAGAGAATGTAGCCGCATTGAAATAATATACGGAGCTGCTTTTTCTCATAAAGACCTTTACAACAAAGAAAATATGGAAGTTACAATACCATGTACAATAAATTATAATTTTAAACATCGTCTTGACCAGTTACTCGGAAATTACTCTTTAGAATCCATAAGCGGCAGTGAAAAGGTTTTATTAGAAATACGGAAAGAAATGGCAAAACGAAATGTTCTTCCATCATTTTTAACAATTGATGTTCTACGAAACATTCTTAAAAAAATAAAACGCAGTGATTTTTATAAATACACCACTCTGTTGTTGAGTTTTATCCTAGGGGAACCCCCTCAGAGATTAACCGATGACGAAATTAAGCAAATTAACTCTGTTTACTCAAGCATAAAATATCATCTTCCAAGCGGAATATCTTATAATTTCGTAATTCATAAAATCTTGGCCCTAATTTTACCAGAAGGCCCGAGAAAACACAAAATCTTATCTTACATAAGACTTCAGAAGCCCGCTACACATCTAACAAATGAATGGTATTGGGAAGCAGCCATTAATACCGCGGGCATTAATAATCTTGCTCAAGTTTATTCATAAGAAAGGCAAACATTTGCTCTTCGTCTCCAGCCTTTACGACGGCAGCATTTTTCTTAGGGCTGTGATAGATTTCAGCTGCCTCTTTAGAGTGCTCGGTTATTTTTTTTCGAAGGCTTGCCAAGCTGTTATGAAAACGCTCGACCGACCTTTGAATATTGCTCAAAAAGTTCGGTTGCTTTGGGGTCCAAATCTCAGTTATATCCAGGAGCTTCCAAACAAACATGGCCACTGGTTTCGGCCGGCCTTCTGAACCCTCTGTCAAAAACACTTTTTGCATATGGTTATAACGCAAAAACTCCTCGTCTTCGTCCTGTTTTCTAAACGACATCCTTACCTTACCATAACAACACCATATGTCTTTCTCCGCAATGGAAAACATAATCCTCTTAAATAATTGTTTTGATGTGAGTGAACCAACATCGATGATTGAGTCTTGCTTTCTGATTATCGTCCGTTTGCTAAATAAATAACAAACTCCCCACGCAAGTGTTGTGTTGCCCTTCGTTTTGAACTTGTTTCCTCCGTTTAGAAACGGATTGTGTGTCAAACTAGGTTCTAGCTGGTTTAAAGAACACATTCTAAAATAAGAGTCAACAAACAGGCCTTTGTTTACCATGTCCCCACTCAAAGCAAGGCCTGTTTGTATCTGGTCGCTATAATAACTAGGAATTCTATTCATAGCTATTTTCCTCTTGAACGGACATTTAAACTCTAACAAAACTAAGGTGTTATCTTTGTCTAGATAATATCCGTCTGGACTGCAAGTGACCTTTCGATAAAGTGGATGATCTCTTGCTAGATTAAGAGAGATGCTGTGACCAAAAACGGAAACAGAATGTTTTTGCTCAAAATACTTGCGTACAAGCGGCTCGAACAGATTGCCCCAGGTACAAGCTGCATTGTTGAGCATATCTGTTGGCTGTATTTTCTTTAAGAGCAAACTTTGCCGTGATTCAAACGGCGACGATCCTGTCAAGGCAGAGATCTCTGATGCACCAATGGTGTTTTGTCTGGCTCTCACCCAGTCGGCGCTCTTTTGTTTCAGACCAGTGTTCCTCGATTTGAGAAAGTTCATGAACACTTGTGTTGTCGTCATCATTTCTTCAATTGGTAATAACCACTCAACTCCGTTTGAAACGTTGCGAGTGATTTCTTCTTACCTGCGATGTAATCCGAAACAAAGCTTAAGTCACGGATGTCATTTAAAGGATCAAGAGCCTCTAAGCTTTTGTTTTTAAATGGTTTTTGTTCTTGTTCTTGCTCGTTAAGCCATGCATTCAGCTCATGCCGGCTGATATTTGACTTGGTAAAAACTTCTCGATTACTCATCAAAGGGGCCGCCAAATCCGCCTCTTGTTTGAGAAGAAATCGAGGATTTCTTTTCAAAGACGGGCAGCCATTTTGTCTGTTTGTAAGCTGTTGATTTAGCAACTTCCAGATTGCAACCAGGGCAAATAATTTTAGGTCGTTTTTCTGTTTTCAGCTTCTTGCAAACATATTTTTGATGTTCCACGAGTGAGTGGCCCTGTGTGAAGTTTAAACCACAATATCTGCAAGGATTATATTCGAATGCTCCTTTGTTTTTCGCAAAGATATCATCACCTTCTTTCAAAGGGATTCTTCTCATGGCCAAGAACTCAACAGCAGTCATAGCTCTGTTCGCCATCGCGGTATATACAAGGGGTATGCATTTCTTCAATTGGTAACACACGGACCTAATGTGCTCCATAGGGCTTCGTTTGGATGAATGGGGGCATCCTTGGCGTTTTGGTTTGGTTGCTCTAATCGAGGGTAGCTCTTATGAGTTTTGCACTGATGTGAAGAAGGATGGGTCGGGCAGTAGATATATCTTAATTGTTCTGGCACAGCTGTTTTTTAAGGTTCCCGGGGGTGAACCAACCGGAAAATAAGGGGTTCGTTTCGGGCAAAACATCGGGCCCGAACTAGTGAGGGCCCGATGTTTGCCCGGAACGAACCTTGTAAACACAAAGGATGGTGTGCATCTTGAGATTGAACGAAATACTTCTGGCTCTGGAAATGTTCACTGCCACATCTACACCATCAGCGACTCACAGATGAACATTATGGACAGTCAGCTGCAGGCTGTTCAGTATTAAAACACACACATATAGAGAATGGACTCACGAAAGCTGCCCTTCAATGCCCTAATTATTGGGCCGACTAATTCTGGCAAAACACATTATCTCATAAACCTTCTCCGTGGTCCCTTCAGGGGCAAGTTTGACTATATCGTTCTTCTATGCCCAACCTTTGTCCACAACAAGACCTACGATGGTTTTGTGGATAATGAACCCCGCATTTTCGTGATAGACTGCCAGCAGCATGAGATTGAACCCTGGTTAACTCTATCAAGTTTCTTTTTCGAAGGAACTAACACGCTCATCATTCTCGATGATTGCGCCGCTTCGAAAGCCGTAAAAGGCCGCACGGGTCAACTCGTCTCCCTCGGCTTCAGCGCGCGCCACAGTGGCATCTCCGTGTGGGTGCTAACCCAACGGGTAACCA
The DNA here is from genome assembly GCA_024195265.1 of Dendrophyllia cribrosa. Classification (NCBI taxonomy): domain Eukaryota; kingdom Metazoa; phylum Cnidaria; class Anthozoa; order Scleractinia; family Dendrophylliidae; genus Dendrophyllia; species Dendrophyllia cribrosa. The sequence continues at coordinate 30,754,276 of JAJLRJ010000008.1, read as the reverse complement.
GCATTGCGAAACCATTTAGGGAAAACGTAGCAGCGATCGTGCTTTTTCACACCCCATCGGGTAAAACAACGAAGGCCATCTTCAATGACTATGCCGGCGAGCTCTCACACGAGAAGTACAAAGAGCTTATTGCACGGGTTAAGGGACGCAAGCTTTCCCACCTAGTTTTCTCTCTGCGGCATCCATATGGGATCGAAGTGAAAATATAAACTGCATATATATACTCTAAGCCATGAACGCCCCCACCAAGCTTCACAAGCTAACATGTATGAAGCCTACGTCCGCAACAAGACGACTGAGTCTCTGATTGACAGCGTTATAATGTTTGTAACCAAATGCGCTGGCATGGTTGTTCCAATTAATGATGTGAAAGAGTTGCAGAAAGAACTCAAAAATGACTAGATGATCAATCATGAACTGACATCTCTTGCTGGAAACCTTGCACTGCGATGTGGTAAATTCTTGGCATTGGCAAATGCTGCTTTGATCACTACAAAACACATCGACTTCAAAAAGGAGCCCGAAGTGATTATGCCGCCAACACCTCCTCCTGCTCCACCCAGGCCCCTCACAAGGGACAGTAAAGGATATCCACTAGAGGGCTTTGATGAAGTTGACAATTAATCTGAAAGGAACCACGAAGGAACCACGAAGGAACCACGAAGGAACCAGATAGATAAATTTTTAAAACTTTTATATATACACGATGGAGGCACAAGCAGGGCAAACGTTGCCGACGATAACTGAAAAAACAGCGACAACCAACACGCACGTTACCTCTGATACCCCAAAGACTGCTCCAGCAAAAAGCCCTGGTCGTGTTGCTTCTGGCAAAAGGCTAGCAGAGCGCAATCGTCTGGCAAGAGAGGAAAAAAACGGGGTGCCGAATCAACAAAGGGCCCCACCCCAAGCCAGGCGAATACAGCCACTGGCAGCGACAACACAGAGAGCAGCAACAACTCTGGCTTCTACATTCTAACAGCTGCCGGTGTGATTGTATCCGCTTTGGGTGTGTATTACCAACGTGAAGCCATTATGAAGACACTTGGGCGCAACCAGACCCTAGCCACTGCGCCAGCAGCAGAGGTGAATGAGGTTCAAACTCCTCCACCCACACAGAGGCCACCGAGGCGAAGAATTCGTGAGATGGAATAAAAAAAACACATATATATACTCACACAATGGTAAACATCATACAAGGTTTCGTAAATGGAGCTGCAATCGGAGGTATTCTTCTTGTTTTGGTTAAATTCAACGTTACCGCCCTAAAAACAATTTGGCAATTAGCAACACAAAATACAGACCCAGCGCATGGTGAGGAGTCGACCGAAAAAATAAAAATCTTATTATATACACCATGTCTGACAACAAGCTCGTGAAGTCTGTTCTTGATGCCGCAACAATCACTGGCCTTGTCGCTGGTATTGGGTGGATCGCTAAAAAAGTCGTTAAAGAGCCATTCACATGTGACCCCAGCTCTAATGTTATGAACTACGTGAAGTTCACAGCTGTCATGGCTGGAAGGATCGCGCTAAAGAAATACCTCGAGGATCAGAAAATCCTCCCCACCTCAATGTAAAAATATAATATATACACAACAATGGCCTCAATCGCCATAATGGTTCGTGGAGCAATTCTCAATGCAGCCGCTTTCACTGGCGGTAATTATTTGGCAAAATATTTATCCGGCGACAACGGACAAGCCGCACTGGAAGAGAAGACCAGGCACGACAAGGCCTTAGAGGCTTACAATGCAGCTTATGCCAAATATGAGAAGGACCGCACAAAGCTCCTCGACTGGGTTGCAACTAATGATCGGATTAAAGACCAGGCGAAACACAACTTCGCTAAGACCGACCAAGCTCTGGTTCTCTACAACCAAACCCATCGGGACCAACAAATAGAACCACCAAAAGAGCCCGAGTTCTCTGACTTCTATAAACCCGGCAAACAGCAGAAGCAAGGCAAGCTCGTTGTGTTGGCTTTAAACAATAAAGTGACTAGACTAACTGGCAAGAAGCCCGCTCAAGCAATCAAAGAGAGGGCCGTTTCTGCCAAACCCTCTACCCCCTATTGGAGACCAGTGGGGGAGAAGGAGAAGAAGCTCCCTCCCCGGGTGAGTGTGAGATATTTGTATCAGCCCGGCGAGCTTGAGGGCGATGGTAGGCGGGCGACCGATCCGATCTGGTCGATGAAGGTCCACAACATTGAGAAGGTTGCTACCAAACCAAACGAGCCTGTCGTCTATTATCTTTTCGACGGACCCAAGCGTGGCTTCGTCCGTGAGGAGCTGATGGTTGTGCCGCCAGATACTCAGTTGCCGCCGATATCTTTGTGACCGTATGCCAGCGTGTGGATGCCATCCTCCTGCAACCAGCGCGTTGAGTCAAAGGGTGAGAGCGTTGTCTTGTTTAGATGCACGCCGTAGATCTGGTGATCCACACTTCTAAGCATATCCATCCCGTGTTTGAAGGCCTCCTTTTTGAAGAGGGCGTCCTTGTAATTCTGATGTGTAATCTCCTTCTTCGTCACAACCTTGGTCGTGCCCTTCGCCTTCTTGATGTTTTTGTCACCCTCGAGAAGGATTGAGTACATCTTTGACCGCAACGCGACAACCTCCGAGATCGGCTTGCCTGCACACTCGTCCTTCATCTTGCCGATAACCTTCTTGTTCTTCTGGCTGTGAAGAGGGTTGTCTTTCGGGAAATCACTCGTGTCAAACTCGTGGATGTTGGCTTCTATGTCTTTGTACACGTCCTCTGTCTTGATTTCCAGGAGCAGGCTGTCTGTGTCAGTGTAGATTAGCTGGAAGTTCGGGCCGTATTTCCGATCTAGATAGAAGTAATAGAACTCGTACATCAACGTCTTAGAGAGATCAAGCACGCACATGCCCGTGTAGATAGGCCTGTCCATTTTGATCTCCTCTTTACGCATCTGGATGCCAGCGAGGGTTTCGCAGAAGATTGCGCTCCTTTCATAGAGACGGTTGGCGAGCAGCTTCCGAAGCTTGTCTTCCTCATCTGATCGCACCAGGCGCACATCGACTCTGGTTCTGAGGTTTTCCATCGTCTTGCCAAAGACTGAGTTGTTCATGAGCTTGTAGAAGTTCTTCTCGAAGTCTGATGTGGCCTTCTTTCTGAGCTCTGTGTTAAGTCTGATGTATGGCTCCATCCAGTCCTTCTGTTCGAAGGTCAGTACCTTGTGCACTTTTTTGAGCTTCATTCCGAGACTGAGATATAGCTGAAGATTTCGGTAATGAAGGACATATCTTTCCTTATCCTTCAATGTGAGGAGCAGCTTGCTTGTCTTGTCATTCCCCAGGTTCAACTCTCTTACAATGGATCTTTGATATGGCGACATCCACTCGTTTGGAACTTGAGATGCCTCTGGGGCTAGCGGGTAAGAGTTGTGTTTGTCGTGGAGATATTGTGGGTACTCCAAGTCAACCTCGAGTATGCAGCCTCTTTTCCTCCTAGGGCCCATCTTGGCGATCTGCTCCACTGTTGGTGTTGTTCGGGCCCACCTGAACTTGCCAACTGGAAGTGGCTGTCTCATGGCCCAACCGTAGAGATTGTTTGCATCGAGATAAAGGAGATATGACTTCTCCTTCTCCTGGTCAAAGTCGCTGAGATATGGGTTGTTCGCCTTAGAGTAGCGCTTCATCTCTGTTGAGATGCCGCCTCTCGTTCCCTTCTCGACGAAAAGTTGCATTGTATAGTCGGTCAGAAGCTCCAACCCTATAGTCGTGTGTTTCAGCAACGCATCCCAACTCAAACCAGGGCTTGTATAGTAATGCGCAGGGTCTATACGGTAATTCTTGAGGCATGTCTTCCTAAAGTTTTCAAACACATCTGCGAGGAGGAGGACGTCCGTTAGGAGATAGATGTCGTGGTAATCCCCGAGATTCTCGCATTCGAAGGCATCCCACACTCATTGCGCGTGCTCGTAGTCATCGTCTGTGATGTGCTCCTTTTTGAGCTTGCTGTAGCAGGCCTCCTTCAGTGGAAGGGAGATTTCCTCGAAACGTTCGAAGGAATCCATGTACTCGTAGGGATAGACGCCCTTTCGGAGTAAAAGGTCTCTTTTTGCTGGGTCCGTTTCGTATTGTTTTAGGATCTCGAAAGCTTCTGGTTTGATTGATGTGACAAGGCTATCGAGGCTTTGTTGCATAAACTGGCAGCTGTCTATGAATCTAAGCTGCCCCATAGAGAAAGAGATATATTTCTCCATTGTTGTAGGGATGCATTTCAGTTTAGAACCGACCTCTGCGATTTTCTGCATCAGATGGTGAGCATCATAGCCTTTCAAGTTGTGGAAGACAACCGGGATTGTTATCTTCTTTGGGTCGATTCTGAAGTAACTTCTGTTGCATGTGTTGTGGGCCGCCCGCGATACCTGCCAGTGATGTGGCAGTGGTCTATTACTGCATCTCTGTAACATTCTCGCAGAAGAGGCCTGACACAATCTCTACAGTTGTCCTCTGGGAACTCTATCTCTGGCTTTTCCGGCCTCTTTGCCCACTTACCGATTTTATATCTTCCATGGTCATCTCGTGTTGTGAGTTTTAGAAACTCTCCGTAACAACTACTGTTACTGCCAGGAGCCCTCGTGTACCTGTGTACCTTGCCGCAGTACTCTCCTGTTTCTGGGTGGAAGAACTCATGCTCGTCCCTTGCATTGCGCACAATCAGTCATTGAAGTCATCCCAATCAACACCTGTCATTTGCACTGGTTCTTTGTGCTCGAGAGCCTCGCGTATCTCTACTTCAGCCCTCTGAAGAGAGGCAAGAAACTCACGAACACGGTTCTCTCCTCGGTAAATGTAGGGATGGCCAACCGCGCCATCTGATCTGACAGCAATGAAGGAAAACCCGCAGGGCTTGTGGACCTCAGTCTTTGTGGTGCTGCTTTGTTCCTTGGGTGGGATTCGCGCGTCTAGCTTTTCGACGAGGCTCTCGCAGTCAGCATATATCACATACGGCACCTTCATCTGTTTTTGGTAGTTCTTAAAGCGAAGGATGTTTTCGCCTTCCTTAGGCATCTCGACTATTGTTGGGCGGTTTGAGGCTCCTTTGCAATAGACTTGATGGTCTTCGAGAATTCTTTCTGATGAGAAGCCTTGCAAACATCTCAAGCAGAAGTGTGTATGATTGGTTCTAGAGTGTTGTGAGTGAAGAAGCCTGCTTAGACTCTTTACAAGGAAGAAATGGTTGATGGTTTCGAAGGAGCCAAGAAATGTCTTAAACGTTATGACAAACAAATAATTTATTTTTCCAACTTACAATCATTAACTAAGCAAATGCAACGCATTTTGGTTTCAGATAAATGTCACGATTGACACTGCCTCTCCAGACAACAAAGGCAACTTTAATTTCAAGTTAACTGTAATCCACTTCAATCCTTGCAATCCTGCGCTTTATCTCCAAACTACTTCTTTTGTTTTGTACTATAGGATATTTTTATCCAACTAAGTTGTATATTTTGTGCCATTTGGCGATATAACGTGGAAATAAGCTAAGCGACATTTTGCCATTTCGGTGGGACAGTGTCATCAGTAATTATTTATGAAGAGTATTCACGGAGTACGACGTCTATAACCGAAAATGCCCGACATATTGACGAACAGGCTCCGTAATTTTTCTTCTAGTACAAATGTCTCATAAGTTATGACAAACAAACAATTTGTTTTTCCATCTTACAAACATTAACTAAGCGATTGCAACGTAGTAAAGTAAGTAAGGTGAAAGGTCGGAAGCACAAGAATTAAGATTGACGACCGGGCTATTTTTCAATTTTAGCAATTCTCAAATTACCCGACCGTCTGCACAGTACATTTAGGCCCCGTTTACACGGGTCCGGACAAATTTTTGCACGGACGAATTATGTTCCTAGAGCACGTGTTTACATGGATCCGTGCAAATTCAGTTACAGATTGCAGTGGTATTTACACGGAAACTTGCACACTTAGCCGTTCAAAAATTCCTCCAGTTCCGCCGGTCCCGTGTAAACGCAAGGTGGAACCGTGCAAGTTTTTGTCCGTGCAAAAATTTGTCCGGACCCGTGTAAACGGGGCCTTAGACCGTACAAAAGTTCACAAAAACAACTTTTCTCTGTCTAGAATAACTAGTACGACTACTTTCCGAATAAAATACAGTTTTTGTTTGTCAAAAATTACCCGAGAAACTGATTTGGAAATCAAAATTGCAAAAATACACAAACATATTTGCATAAGGCGAGTGAAGACAGAAAACCTAAGTCTTGTTTTGTTTACATAAAATAGGTTTTCAATCTATAAAACGAATGAACAAACACATAAAAATGGACAACACAATCTTCTTTTGAAAAATTTTATTCAAATCTCCATTAGTTTATGTTTAAAAGCAAAACATGTACCATTTATAGCGCATCAAGGCAGAGCTGTCCTCGATGAAATTCAAGATAACAATACGACTTAATTTGAGCACGTTTCATAAACATGTCTCCAAAACTTAAGAGAACACAAAGGAAAAGTCAATCAAAAATTGATATCAACATAAATTCCCATCGAAAAATGTGATTTATTTGACCTTTAAGTCACTGGACTGCTTGGAAATTCGTTAAAACTCCGCTTCCTCGTTTCTGAAATCCGTAATAAAAACAAGGCATCTCCCCGCATTGCCCTGCATTGATAAAAACGTATGAGGGTTCCTCGAAGCAAGATTTTATCCCTGAAAGCTCTTCTTTTTCCACTAAAGCGGCTTCTGAGTATCCCTTAATTAGTATCCCTGTCTTCAGTAGCCTGTCCTGTCTTCCCTGTCTTCCCCTGTCTTCCCTGTCTTCCCCTGTCTTCCCTGTCTTCAGAGTTTGAGAAGAACTTTTTTCAAGCTGATGAACAACTCTGTCTTTGGCAAGACCATGGAGAACCTCAGAAACCGCATTGATATGAGGCTTGTTCGCGTGAATGAAACAGACAAGTTGAGAAAGCTTATCTCAAGCCCCCTGTTTGCCAGAGCAACAGTCTTTGGTGAAAATCTTGCCGGGATTCAAATGCACAAGGATAAAATCTTACTCAAACGCCCAGTCTACACCGGTATGTGCATACTGGATCTCTCAAAGACCTTGATGTACGATTTCTACTATAAGCACCTCAAGTTAAAGTACGGCTCGCGATGTGATCTACTCTATACAGACACAGACAGCCTGCTTCTAGAGATCAAGACAGAGGATGTCTACAAGGACATGGAGAATCGTCTGGATGAACTCTACGACACAAGCGACTACCCGAAAGGCCACCCTCTTCACAGCCAGCTAAACAAGAAGGTCATCGGCAAGATGAAGGACGAGTGCGCGGACGCCCCCATCTCGGAGGTGGTGTGCCTGCGCTCGAAGATGTACTCAATCCTTCTCGAGGGTGACAAAAACATCAAGAAGGCGAAGGGCACGACCAAGGTTGTGACGAAGAAGGAGATTACACACCAGAATTACAAGGACGCCCTCTTCAAAAAGGAGGCCTTCAAACACGGGATGGATATGCTCAGGAGCGTGGATCACCAGATCTACGGAGTGCATCTAAACAAGACAACGCTCTCGCCCTTTGACTCAAAGCGCTGGTTGCAGGAGGATGGCGTCCACACGCTGGCATATGGTTACAAAGATAACTTCTTCTCCTTCTCTCCCACTGGTCTCAAATAGAGGGTAGAGGGTTTGGCAGAAACGGCCCTCTCCTTCACTGTTTGAGCGGGCTTCTTGCCAGTGAGTCTAGTCATTTCATTGTTTAATGCTGATACAACGTCTGGCAGCCTTCGTACCCATTCAATCGATCTCTGGCCGGTGGGAAGGCGCATTTCAACCGCATACTGGTGCCCAAACAACCTTTCAGCCAGGGTTCGATTGAATCTTTCAACTACCACTTGGTCTCTGTGGATATCAACCCGCCCGCGACGAATGACCGTTTTGTTGTCCCCCATAGCCTTCGTCACAGCACCCATAAATTCACGCCCAGGGTCAACCTGCAACAGTTGTGGCCATTTCAAAGGTCCGCGTCTGTAAATCATCTGAAAGGACTTTGAAACCTCTAGAGACTCTTTCGAAGTCAAGGGCTCTGCTGCTTTGTAACGGCTAGCCACATCAACAAGGGTTAATGCGTATTTGTAAACCTTCCTCCCATGAGGCAGTTTGTCGTGTGGTAAAAAAAAGATCTGCTTGATGCACAGCATTGGGCGTGAAGACATCAAACTTTGGCCGAGGGATGTGGCGTGGCGCTGGGAGGTAAATCTGCCAAAGGGCTTGTTTGACGAGCCACCTTTTCGCCATCTCCTCAAAGACCTTGGCCGCTGCAGCTGGTTTTTTGACAGCGGCAAGACCTTTCCAGTAGCCTTTCGGACTGTAATAGATCTTTGAGAGTTTAGCATCCATCGCATCGCGTATGCGTATATATAGGGGGTTTAAAGAAAGCGAAAAGCTGCATACCCAATGGCGAGCGCGCCAGTGCCGATAAATAAGAGCTCGCCTTGCTTCTGCTGTGGGCTGGGTTTATAGAAGTCAGATAACTCGGGTTCTTTTGCGCTGATGTGAAGAGGACGTTGGCCCCGATGGGTTTGGCTGTAAAGCGCCAGAGCTTGGTCGGTGTCTTGGAAGTTTTGTTTCGCTTGATCTTTGATCCGATCATTGGTTGCAACCCAGTCGACGAGCTTTGTGCGGTCTTTCTGATATTTGGCCCAAGCCGCTTAATAGGCTTCAAGGGCTTTGTCGTGCCTGATCTTCTCATCTAGAGCGGCTTGACCGCCATCCCCGGATAAAGCTTTTGCGATATAGTTGCCACCAGTGAAAGCGGCAGCATTGAGAATTGCTCCACCAATCATTATAGCGATTGAGGCCATTGTTATCGTGTGCATATATTGTGTTTTTACATTGAGGTGGGAAGGATTTTCTGGTCCTCAAGGTATTTCTTGAGCGCGATGCTCCCAGCCATGGCGGCCGTGAACTTTACGTAGTTCATGAGATTCGCACTTGGGTCGGCTGTGAGGTTTTCCTTGATCGTCTTTCGGCCAATCCACCCATTACCGGCGACAAGGCCAGTGATTGTTGCAGCATCGAGCAAAGATTTCACGAGCTTGTTGTCAGACATGGTGTATATATATGATTTTATGACTCCTCATCGTCTCGGTGGCCTCTGCTGCAGGCGCAGGGGCTGGGGTCTGTTTGTGTTGCTAATTGCCAAACTGTTTTAAGGGCGCAGGTGTAGGCATCAACCAAAACAATAAGAATGCCAGCGATTGCAGCTCCGTTTACGAAACCTTGTAGGATGTTTACCATTGTGTATATATATATATGTGTGTTTTTTATTTTATTCCATCCCACGAATTCTTCGTCGTGGTCTCTGTGTGGGTGGCCTCTGTGTGGGTGGAGGATCATTCACCTCTGCTGCCGGCGCAGGGGCAGGGGCAGGGGCAGGGGTCTGTTTGCGCCCAAGTGTCTTAATAATGGCTTCACGTTGGTAATACACACCCAAAGCTGATACAATCACGCCGGCAGCTGTTAGAATGTAGAAGCCAGAGTTGTTGCTGCTCTCTGTGTTGTCGCTGCCAGTGGCTGTATTCACCTGGCTTGGGGTGGGGTCCTTTGTTGCTTCAGCAGCCCGTTTTTTTGCCTCTCTTGCCAGACGATTGCGCTCTGCTAGCCTTTTGCCAGAAGCAACACGACCAGGGCTTTTTGCTGGAGCAGTCTTTGGGGTATCAGAGGTAACGTGCGTGTTGGTTGTCGCTGTTTCTTCAGGTATCGTTGGCAATGTTTGCCCTGCTTGTGCCTCCATCGTGTGTATATATATAAGTTTTTAAAATTATCTATCTGATTGCTTCGTGGTTCCTTCATGGTTCCTTCATGGTTCCTTTCAGATTAATTATCAACTTCATCAAAGCCCTCTAGTGGGTAGCCTTTACTGTCTCGTGTGAGAGGCTCTTCGGGCTCCTTTTTGAAGTCGATGTGTTTTCTTAGAGATAGTCCGAGCGAAAAGTGAAACAGTGTTCACAAACAAGCGTGGGAGAAAGTTGTCTGCCGTGCCGATACATGTAGTCAACAAATGAGAACAATGAAAGCGCGTCAAGTTACCATGCAGCTGGTGACTCGCAAGTTTTGCTTTCCGCTCGACTATCAAAGACACTTGGAGACCAAGCGTTAACCGCCACCGAAGGCCGACTAAAGGAGCGGCGTAATCCGCGTGTCAAAATGATAGCTTTTATATGGTGAAAAAGTGAAGGTAAACTGCCGACCTCGATCTTTTGCTAGAGCCCGGTTTTCTCTGACAACAACACTTATAAAGACGGATGGAGATCTATGTATCCAGCCGCCGTGGTATTATATAACGTTCTTTGCTCAAACAGGACCATTTACTTCTTTTTCACATGCGAAATTACCACCGCGATGGTCGCCATTTTTTTTAATTTATTGACTTCGCCTCGATTTGACGTGCTGATTCAAGAAAGCAAGTCTTCAGGAAGTCACCAGCTCACCGGAAAATGTTTCCGCATTGGTCCGCATTGTTACTAAAAATAACTTTTTTGCAATTAAGATAACCCAGCCAACGCCCCTAGACTACCTCTCTGTCCAATTATAATCTCTTGCTTAAACTAAATATTCCCGTCTTTAAAACCAATGACTTAGGTCTAAAATGGGGCCTTATTAAAATGGAAATCAGAGGTTTTACGGTGCAATATGCAAAAAGAAAAACCAGAAAATGCCGAGACGAAGAAGTTAGCCTACATAATAAAGTAAACAAACTTCAAGAAAAAGCCGAAAACAACCCACATGACACGACTACCATACTTGAGCTTAAACTTGGGACACGTCCATCGCCCACAGACCTCCTTTCAGTCGGTCTGTGGGCTCGGACGTGTCCCATGCTAGGAGCCATTTATTCATGTCTCTAACCCCTTATTTTGGCTGGGGCCGGATGCACCCACCCTCTATACTACTTTGTGTATACTACAAAGCGCCCCCAGCCTGATATTATCGTTTTATACGGCCCCACCCTAAATAGGGAGGTTAAGCCTCCCTTAATAGTACTGGGGACAGATATTACCAAGCCCCCACTATGTTATTTAAGAGAGAACTGCACCCTGAGGAAGCTTATTTAAGCAATGGGTGCTGCGGTGTTGCCAATTGAAGAAATGCCCACCCTTTGTATATACGATGGGTCGTGGAAAGAGAACTCTTTTGAAGCGAGGTGTTAAAAAGCAACGTTTGTATCGAGACAAAATTAGAATTAAGGCTGCGCCACAACCCGAAGAACTTCAGCAAATTTATATACTCCCTAGTTGTATTGAGAAAGAAAATGAGATAGTTTTTTCACATTCAAAAAAGTGGTAGAACTCCTCGACAAAGTTTTCAGAAAACTTCCCGGTGCTGGTATTTATGCAGTGTCTTTAATCCTCGATACTTACAGTGGAAGTTTTATCAGCAGAAGGATACACCTCAGAGGTGATCGAGGGGTTTCAACAGTGTGGTGAAATTGTCTCATGGCATTGCTGGTTTGAAATCATCATTTTTTTATTTCATCATCATTTTATTTCAATAATTTAGATTTAACAAATTAGAGAAATATACAACCCGCATATAGCAAAGCTAATCGAGGCAGGTTGTATAATTTACAATCAAATTTAGCAAACACAAGGAAACAAACAAGGAAAGCCGGTTGATATTGGTGGTAGAGTTACGAAAGCTTTCTTATATATTAACACACCCTCTACAAGACTAATAACTAAACTTCCAAGCAGTTATTCTAGAGCTGATATGGATACGTGTGAAGAAGTTCAAAATCTTGTTGAAACTATTCGTTTGCTTAAGCTTTATAAAGAAAAAGGCGCCGCTGCCTTTTGGGAGGCCTTGCCCTCATCTACAGTAAACGAGAAAATATTGAAGATTCGTTCTTATATTCTCAACAAGAAGCTGTACACAGCTTGAACTCGTGGCGCCTTTAAATCATTGCAGCATTAATTCCCGAGTGTTTTGAGTGCTTTTACGGAGAAACGTAAGCTTAAAATTATGTCTATTAATCAAAGGCTCCTAAGAGCCAACCCGTAAAGAAGAATGCTAACGCGTAACGCAATATTGCCGTAAGCTTACGTTTTCACACTGACGTGGTTCGATATTTTTAAAAAAAAATTAAACGTAAGGATTTTTGACGAACGAATAAAAACAGTGCATCACTTTCATAATGTTCAGTCGGAAAAAAGAAAAAAAAGGACTTGAGCGAGACTAGAACGCAGGCCTTCCGGAGCAAAGCCATAGCATCAATCCACTAGGCTATCGAGGAGCCATAGCATCAATCCACTAGGCTATCGAGGAGCACATGCTCAAATGGTACTAAATTTTATTATTTTAATGTAGATACGCATCGAAACGCGTGTTTCGGTGTCAAAATCCTTTCAGATCGATTTTAATGTTGTACTAAAAACTCCAAATGCGAAACATCTGTAAGCTTATTGTTGTCTATGTTGTAGTTAATTTTTTATCTCAGGTAATTTTTATTTTTCCATTGTTTTGGGGTATGGTAATATATGCTAATGAATTTGAAACAAAGGAAAAACAAAAATTAACTGGAATAAAAAATTAACTACAACATCTATATTAATTCGTTTACATCAAATTAATGATTGTGATCGCTGGATTCATGTTGCTGTTGTTACGAAACGTATTCGTAACAAAGCATATAGTCACTAAGTTTACAGCTGATGGAAGGAGCGAGCGAGTGATTCAGCGAGTTTTATTTAGCCACCGTTACCGATAACCGTTCATTACGCTTTTACGTATACACGGGTTTAAAAGTAAGACTACACTACATTCACTACATTCAGTAGCCGACACTTATAATTAAGCTCGATCGTAGTAAGCAAATAGCAAGTTATATAAAACACAAAATTTACCGGAGCAAAAATCCCACAGGAATAAGCGGCGAACACAATATCAAAAAGTCCTATCCATCCATGAACGCCTTGCATTGTCTTGAAAACGTGCACTTGTACGCTGTAGTTCTTTATTTTGATTCTCAAGTCAAGACACGGAGAGATTTTGCGGTTTGTATTTCATGGCTGAAAGCCATATAGTCGTCGACATAAACTTTTAAAAATATGCGTGCATAAATTTGCATGCGCTAATGTGACACGAAAAAAAACAAGAAAAGTCACAACCGGATTTACAACTCGTGTGCTGCGCCACGAGTAAAAAGGATTAATGCCTGTGGTATTAACAGCCAAAGCACGTAACTGTGATCACCAATTGAAGAAACGCATATCCTTGTATATATACAACCATGCAACGATCTACTAATTACTTGAAGGTAAATCGACTAAAAATCACTTGCCCTGGTTGCGAACGAAGAGTGTGTGTGTCAACGTTTTACAAACATAGAAATAAGGGCTGCCCGCCTTTGAAAAGAAATCCTCGAGCTCTTCTCAAACATGAGGCGGGTTTGGCAGTACCCCCGATGGCTATTCGAGAAGTTTTTGTAAACTCAAACATTAGCCAGCATGAGCTGAATGCATGGCTTAACGAGCTAGAGCAAGGACATCTTAAAACTCCTCCGAAAAACAAAAGCTTAGAGGCTCTTGATCCTTTAAATAACATCCGTGACTTAAGAGCGGCTTTCCCTAATTTTCGCCTACGACCATGCAAGATAAAAAAATCGAAAATTTTCAAACTTTGTCATAACAAAGGTCTTACTAAACCATTTGTAAAAATATAAGTTTCAGTTTGTTTAGTTAAATATTTTTCCGTTACGGCGACTTTTCCACTCAGATGACCCAGGAGCGAGAAAAACCGACTTGGAAGTGTCACTTGTTTAAACCTCTCGTCTTCAAAAAAGGACACGTAGAAATAAAAATGAAAGCCACATACTAAAAGGAAAGTATTTTTGCTACATGAAAGCGTTATCAAATTTCAATTTTGTGAAAACCAGAATTTTTGACAGATTTTCAAAAATTAACCGTTTCGAGTGGAAAATAACGCCAAATTCAAAAGCAAAAAACACGCCTGACTTATAGTCCAGTCAATCTGTGGTTTGAGATCAAACTAATTGCAACAGAATTTATGTATGCGTTATATGACCAAGGCAAGTGCCCTAAACAACATACTAAAAATCCCAAAAATCCCTTCAGTGGAACAACTCGAAATTAAGCAATAAAGATTTGAAGCTGTTTCCACAGGGAACCCACGTTGTGTAAAATGACAAACCTAATGAAACTTCTTTTTGAGCGGGGCCTGCGCATGTTTTGTGATGTATTACAACCCTAAAAATATAACAAAATCATTTGGATCAATTTTCAGCCAATTTAACGTATACAAATACTAAAATAACATTTCCGTACTACAGGGTACCCACGTCAGTGAAAAAAAAGGAAAACTCTACAGTTAACACATTTTATTCGTTTTTTCAGTTCAATTTAACAATAGGATCAGCATTGATGGCTGAACCTCGGAATTAACACAACTGCTATGGGTTTTCGGCCTGATTGCACGTTTGTCTGTTGACTATCTGAATCTTTTCATGGCCTGACGTGCCAGGTTGAAACAAAACATGGATCTAATATTTCACAGCTGAAATTTCCATAATACTTCAGCTAGTTGGCCACTAAAACTATTTCATGATTAAATAACTTAAAAATGAAATTTGTACGACAACAAATTTGCGGAAATAGTTAACAATTAGACCCGTAGCCCGAAAGGGCTACGGGTCAATAGCCTATGAGGCGAAGCCGAATGGGCTATTGACCCGTGGCCCTTGAGGGCGAAGGGTCTAATTGTTTTAGTATCACCCAACTAGTCGGACAGAAAAAGGCAATAATAAAAAAAAGCAATTGCAAGTTGAAGAAATATTTATTTGGGAATAAAACGAAAAATAAAACCGGCGAATTTCGCTACTCGATGACTATTACTATTAGACCCCTAGTAGCGTAGCCAATCAAAATGCAGGATTTGCATTAGTCCACTAGTTGGGTGATACTAATCTGTAATAGTCGGTGTGCCCGCGTTATAACTTGTTGCTCTTAACTACAAGTTCGGAGTCTAACGATGTAAAGACTCGTTGTAATCCAGTTATTCGTTTTCTACTAAGTCGAGTGCAGACGAGTTCAGGCAGCTCTGGCCTTTGCACACTCCACAAGCAGGAGAACATTGGAGACCATGCTTCTTACAGGTGCACCTCTGCGTACTACAGTTGGATTTGCAGTTACAACTGATGATATCCAAGAGGGACTCATGTGCTGTTGGTAGATCAGTTCTGATTGGAAGTAGCTTTCCGTCAACTTGTTTCCAGCCCCAGTTCG
Source organism: Dendrophyllia cribrosa (assembly GCA_024195265.1). Lineage (NCBI taxonomy): Eukaryota > Metazoa > Cnidaria > Anthozoa > Scleractinia > Dendrophylliidae > Dendrophyllia > Dendrophyllia cribrosa. The sequence goes on along the minus strand of JAJLRJ010000008.1, from coordinate 30,738,980 downwards.
TTGGTTGTAGATCTTGATTACCCTGCCAGCTGTGGTACCACGGTTTGAAACGTGCGGTAAGAGAGAATTATCAAAAACCTTGTTTGATTTTTTCTACCTTTTACCGTTTTTTTATTTGTTTGTTTCTTTCGTCATTCTACGCGCGCGTATTTCCTGCACCGTCAGTGCATTTTTAAGCGTTTGATCGGCGCGTACTCTCTTACCAAGTCTGTTCACTGTGCCCCCGACGATAATGGCAGACCTTCTGAGCAGACTCATTATTTCAGAAGTAACTATCAGTCTACGTTGATTTTTATCTTAGTAAGCTCACTAAAATCAGTCATTTGTACCTTAATTTTTTCTTAACTATTTCTTTGTTATTCATAATAAGACAATGTACGTTACTGGTTACTTTTAGCTGCATATCTGTGACTTATAATACTACCTGAATCAAATAGCAGACCTGAAATTCATTCCTTTGCGTTCAAATGGCTATTAACTTCGAAGTGGATGCCAAGTATCTCGCATTTAAACAAGGACACTGACTATAAAAGGGATAGTTCCGCCCCCTCTTTGTCACACCATCACTGCTTCAACGGCTAATCAAAGATGGCTGACTGCGAGCAACACGGAGGAAGACCGTTGCCCCAAGAAATAGGTCTAATTCTACCTTTACTAGTTCAATCTTGTATAGGATTTATCTTTCACGAAAATAAAACTAAAAACATTACTTGAATTTATGCGCCTTTTAGCATGAATATAATATTTTAGCTTTCCAAATTTGAATTTTGCGCGGTATAAACGGTTCTCCATTGGCGAGCGGATGCACGTGATGTTGACAGTTCGGTGTCAAGTGTGAAATGACTGGCGGCTTGGCCTGGCCAAGGTTCCTTTTATAGTCAGTGTCCTTGTTTAAAGCTAGTTCGTTCTTTTCGATTCGTTGCCCATCGATATCTCAGACTGCACGAAAGAACTATCGAGGTTGATCAATTAATGAGACGAGGCAGAAAACAAGGATAATCATGAAAATGGTGGCGGGAAGCTCAAGTCCGCTGTGCGCCACATAATGCGTCCTTTCAAACGAACAACTTCGGATCCTAGAGGCTTGGTCACACCAGTTAAAATACAACAGATGTATCTTAGAGCTACAAACTTTATAAATGCTTGCTTGACTGATGCATTTAGGCATTAAGTGTCGCATTTTCTTTTCATATTTTTTAGCGCTTTCAAGCAAAACGTCTAAATAAAAAAACAAGGGTCTTTTTCTTGATCACTATTATTATAAACAGTGGTTGGCTCATTCGCACATCGTAAGCTAAATGTGTAAAAATAATAAACTTGTAAATCTTGCTTTGTTTTTATCATAGTTACCAATTTTAAATTCGTAATGGGGTCGATATTTTAACCTGTTAATATTTTTAAATAGTAAATATTTAAACACAGACGGTTTCTATTTCACTGAATTACAGTAAAACGTTACAGATGCAATAACTGCATTTTGTATACCCCAATGGTACAAAAAAAATGCTGTATATTAAACATTAATTCGTGTTTCAGCCGGTCATTAAAATAGAATACTAAAATCAGATTAAAATCGTAAAATCATAAAATTGTGGCAATATCTTGTTATTGTTATTAAGCATCCAGTAATATAATCAAAAGGGTTACCGCTGTCTGTCTTTATTGAACTGTTGTCTCGTTTCTGTTGTTGTTTTATCCTTTATGCTGCATTATCGAGACCCCCCTTCTTTGCGGCCTTCTCAGTATGTTGCTTGTTTACTGTATTAAAATCTAATAAAATGCTAAATTTAAATTAAATCCTAAGAATATTCTAAAAAAGTGGATATTTAAACTTTGTTTTAATATCAATTGCAGATATACAAATGTAATATTACATTTTGTATACCCTGAGTGAACAACAAACAAACTCCCGAAAATAGATGCATAATTCGAAAAATATTCGCGAAAGCGAATATTTCCGTCGTGGGTACCCTGTGGTTTTAAATATTTCTATTTTGTATGCATTTATTATATTTTTTTTATAGTTAATAACGTTGTTCCAATTACCTATGCCGTGAATCGTGTTAGTTTTTACATATTGAACGAAATAATTGTGAAAACAAATGCATTTTTACAGTGCGTTTAATACCTCTCAACATGGGTACCCTGTGGAAAAAAGCTTGACATCTTTATCGCTAAATTTTGGGATGTTCCACCGAAGGGATTTTTTGGGATTTTTAGTATGTTACTTAGGTCACCTCAAACCTTCATTTAAATTTTTATGTTTTTAGCCCGGAAACCAGCTCAACTTATGTAGTAAATGTAAGACTTTTGTGCTTAGCTTTCTCAATCAACAAAAACCAAATCTTTATTGGTAAACATTCTGCACATAACACAGCTTTTCGGGCCCGAAAGGTTCTCGCGACTTTCGAGAAACGCACGTGGACAGAAAACTATTGCCTTTATTACAAAAATGGTCGTTAGCTGAGATTAGAAAGGAAAACCTGTTGATGCCCTTTCTAACCTTTCCTCTTCTTTTCTCTTTTATTTCTTGGTTTTTGACCCTTGTATTATATAACCCTGCGATCAGGCACTATTTTGATTTCGTTTGATAAACCAATGCAATGCGCGAGGAAAAGCGGGCGATTCATGTAATATTTTAAAATTCGGCCTGATCGCAGATTACTGCTTACCCTAGGTACCAAAGGATCTCTTGCGGCACGCTTTCGTGAAAAGTCTGGGCCGGCCGAACAGACATAAGAGGCATGTAATATGAGAAGGATGAGAGCGAGAGAAACGCTTCTGATACCCAGGGTGGTCACTGGTTTGTTAGCCACTTTTCCAAAAGTGTGTATACTGTTTTCTGATCGATATCTATTTCAAGTTTTATTTTATTTTAGTCTTCTTCAGACTCGGCGGAGTCTTGGTCTTCATCATTGGCGATATCTGGCATTGGAAAGCGTAAGAGGGCTGCAACACCCGACAACTGACCAAGCTCTGCAAACAAAAACCAAAACAAGGAGAGTTAAGAGTCAGTTTTCATCTTAAAGGAGCAACGTCACCTATTTTTAGCTGATCACTTTGGAAAATCAAGAAACATATTCGAATCAATGCACTTCAGTTTTGTTAAAATACCTATACTAGTGTACTGAAACTATGTATGAATGTCTTTGGCTGCAGATGGACCGGATAGAAACGGATTTATAACTTAAAAAACTAATAAGTTAAGTTAAGTTAGTAAGTAATTTCTGTTCGAGGTTTGACTGCAAAATTCCCGTGACTTTGCCTTTTTAAATGAATACTGCTACACAAATGATAATTCGGGGAAGCCAAACATGACGTATTCTGTGGGGATCTGCGTGAAGCCGGGACCAACTAAGAAAATAATTTGACCAAAGTAAGAACTTTCGCTCTCGTTTTTCCTGAAACTCTTATGTGCTCTTCGCAGTCTTGGCGACTCTTGTGCGTTCTCAAAGAGTTGAATTCGTCGATGGGAATTCAATCTTCCACTTCGTTGTGCTTCTAATTGTCATTCATTCTTATGCATTTTCATGTGCTGTCAAAGAGTTTTAACTCTCCGGACGTTTCCCCGTAACTTTTTAATTTCCAAGAGTGCCAAAACTCAAACCGGCTTAAGAAAAATCCCAAATTTTATTTTGTAAAATATTGAAAAACAAATGGTATCATGCAAAAGTACTGCCAAAGAGGTTTCATTTGAATAGACTTTGGTCACATGATAGGATTTTGTTGACAACCTCAAAAATAAGAACTTCACTAAATATCTCTATACCCTTTCACTGTCAGAGTCAATTATGGAGACATGTAGTGTTGTTCTAACATTTGAGTCTGTGGACGAAATCCTATGGTGTGACCATTAAAATAAAACCTCTTCAGCAGTACTTCAATATTTAACAAAACGAAATGTGTAATTTTTCTTGAATTTTGATCTTTGGTTATTTTAGGAGTTAAAGGGTTAACTCGGGGGGCATTACGCAGCTCTTCGAGGTCTTTCCAGATTTGTTGAGAAAACAGTAGAACAAACAACACAACAATGGATCCTAGCCCTGAAAACAATAGAGCTGCGTGACACCCAGGTCCAATGAAATTAGAGGTTGTTAAGAGCTGCGTGGCATCTGTTAACTCGAGTGAACAGTTTGACCGTCAGCTAACTTCCTTGTTAAATCTAGTCCTGTGTTACAACTGCTTTTCGCATGTGATAATGAAATAGGAACATTTCACAAATATGGACGCTCTTGTTTAATAAGTTCATCGCGCAGAGCGATATTTACTTACAGTGCCGGATTTTGCAACGCGCGGCATAATAATTTCTATGTTCAGAACTTGTCGGCTGTGATTGGTCAACAGATTTAGCTCTGGGAATACCGAGGTCTCTTGCAGAATACTACTGCTGTCAATCAAACGGTTAAAGTGTGAAGCAAATCTCGGGTGCGAAAAAACTGGACAATAGCGTTCTAATTAGCCGCGCTCCCTATTCAAAGCGGTTTATCACAAATGATTTGCGATATTTTTATATTTTTGTAGACTTCAAATATGTTCTGTGGTAAGAAACGTTATCTGAAATAGTTTCATGCAGACCAAGCAGTTTTGAAAGTGGCCATTTTCAGACAGTGATCGTTTCTAGAAGAGTTATTTTGAAATTACTATGTTTTTCGGAAGAGTGAATTCAGACAAGCACTACCGAGCGAGACAAACACAAAACGCAGGTCGCGCTCGACGAAGCCGATTTCCCTTTCGTAAACAAGCGATGTCATTTTTAACGGTCGATGCCATCATTAGCATTCATTGGTAACCAGGCCTTTTGTAATGGTCGATGCCATTTCTCTCTTGTTTATGCCTGGATTGGGATGAAAGTAGGCTATCATTATTAGATAAAACTGGGTTTAGGTAAAGCGATTATTAGATCTAAGCAATCGTCGACAAAAGTCTTTGGGACACTTCAATAAAAGTACCCTCTTAAATATTTCTTCAAGAATTATAAAACATTTCTGCCACAGGGTAAGTAGAAACGATACCCCCCCGGAGACAAAGTTGTTTGGAGAAAACTAGTTTTTAGCGCCGAAATCAACTTTGTATGGGGGGGGGGGGGGGGGGGGGGGGAAGGGGGGATTTAGCAAGAATTTCTCTTGACGGTCAAGAAAAGGTTAGAGCGTCCCAAAAATATTGTCGGAGATTGGATTCGCGGTTAGGTAAGATTTAGGGTTTGGGTGACATATATTGATATATAATAGTAGTAGTAGGTGAGAGAAAGTATTTGTGGATTTATAGACAATAACAAAAAGGACAAAACAAGGACACAAATACTTTCTCTCAACCTGTAGATCCTTGGGGGGGGGAGGGGGAGGAGGAGGAGGAGGAGGAGGAGGAGGAGGAGGAGGAGGAGGAGGAGGAGGAGGAGGAGGAGGAGGAGGAGGAGGAGGAGGAGGAGGAGGAGGAGGAGGAGGAGGAGAAATTATAGAATTATGGTGGTGGTGAAAACAATAAAATTGTGGTGGTGGTGGTGGTGGTGGTGGTGGTGGCGGTGGCAGTGGTGGTGGTGGTGAAAACTATAGAATTGTGGTGGTGGTGGTGGTGGTGAAAACTCCTGTACCCTTCCTGTACCCTTTCTGTACCCTTCCTGTACCCTTTCTGTACCCCTCCTGTACCCTTCCTGTACCCTTTCTGTACCCCTCCTGTACCCCTATCATTTCATCACAACAGTAAACACTGTTATCTAGTTACTTTTTTTATATATGATCAAGGATTTGCGAAAACAGCCTCGAATAATAAATTTCTTGGATGTTAAATGTGGCGTTATAGAAATATACCAGTTCCCGAAATCTTTACAATCCCCGTCCGAGTTCTGAAGTTTATTACTGCGGAGGAAATAATTATATAATTGGTCAGTTAAATTAAGACATTAATCAAACGATAAAACAAAGTGGATTTACTTACACAGAGATGAACCAAGCGTAAAATCGTTTTCAGAGGAAACCTTTGTTTCCGAAAAAAACAACAACAAAGCTTTAGGCCTGTGCCATGGCCTTTATAGTGAATTCGCGCTATGTCCGTAAAGTTATTTCATTCTAACATTTTGTCCTTGAGTCAGTCTTATCATTTGTGGAGTACATGGATTTGAGTTGTTCTAAATAAAACAGCTTTTGTTGACATAATGATTTGATGAAACCTTAAAGCATTTTGTTATTATTTAATTTATTTGAACTTAAACAGAGTGCGGGTTTATTGTTTTAGTAACGCATGTAATTGGTTGCTTTGTTAATCTTTCCGAGGTGCTAATTTCCCATGCAAATTTAGAGTTCAGTGTTCGCATAATTAAAAGTTTGAACTTTGAAGGCGATCTGGTAAAGTCACGTTATCAAAACTTAAAGTTGGAAATGGCTGGCAAACTGAAAATCGACATAGAGACTAGCGATGTAGCGGCAATAAGAATGTTGCGGTAAATACGAATAAGAAGCGGTTTTTTATACTGTGCAATTTTATTGTTTCTAAACCTCTAATTAGTTTTATTCGGTTATAATGTCCACAGCTTTGATGGACTAGTTGTTAAGACACTGCGTTGTGGCCGTAGTAACCCAGGTTCGAGTCCTGGTCAAGGCATTTTGTTTTGATCTGTCTGTAAATGATATCTGTGTCAGTTGTGTTTTGTTTTGAAGTGATTTGGTATAAAGCGGGCAAGTTTGGGTCGGTCTATTGTTTCTATTGTTTCAGAATAATACAAAAGGAATAGGTAGTTGACTAGGCACTTATTAGAATGCGGGAAGGCATATTGTGACGTCATTGACAAGGCATAGCTAATGAGGGGAACGCATACGGAACGCAAAGGGAACGCAGAAACGAGGCTTATCTTCAATCACCTACTACTACTTATAGACCCTTTTAATAAATACCACGATGCATCATTTTCCGCTAATGACGTCAAACATATTCTTTTGAATTGCAAGAGAATTCAAAAGAATATGTTTGACGTCATTAGCGGAAAATGATGCATCGTGGTATTTATTAAAAGTGTCTATAATATATATAGATAGGCCAAGCCTAATAGCGTCGCACTTTGAACAAGCTTAACTAAGGTGAAAGGTTGGAAGCACAAGAATTAATATTGACGAATGGGCTATTTTCAATTTAAGCTATTCTCAAAAACAGTATTACCCGACCGTCTGCACAGTACATTTAGACCGTACAAAAGTTCACAAAAACAACTTTTCTCTGTCTAGAATAACTAGTACGACTACTTTCCGAATAAAATACAGTTTTTGTTTGTCAAAAATTGCCCGAGAAACTGATTTGGAAATCAAAATTGCAAAAATACGCAAACATATTTGCATAAGGCGACGCGAGTGAAGACAGAAAATCTAAGGCCTACGGCAAACGTCGAACTTCACATGTGCCGAATCTAATGCAAATGAGCAAAATCTATTGTTCTTACTCATTTGAATTAGATTCGGCACATGTTAAGTGCGACGTTTGCCCTAGGCCTAAGTCTTGTTTTGTTTACATAAAATCGATTTTTAATCTATGTAATGAATGAACAAAGACATAAAAACGGACAATACAATCTTCTTTCGAAAAATTTTATTCAAATCTCCATTAATTTATGTTTAAAAGTAGAACACGTACCATTTATAGCGCATCAAGGCAGAGCTGTCCTCGTTGAAATTCAAGATAACAACACGACTTTAATAATTTGAACGTTTCATAAACATGTCTCCAAAACTTAAGAGAACACAAAGGAAAAGTCAATCAAAAATTGATATCAACATAAATTCCCATCGAAAAATGTGATTTATTTTACCTTTAAAGCACTGGACTGCTTGGAAATTCGTTAAAACTCCGCTTCTTCGGTTCTGAAATCCGTAATAAAAACAAGGCATCTCCCCGCATTGCTCCTGCATTGATAAGTTCCTCGAAGCAAGATTTTATCCCTGAAAGCTCTTCGGGCTTTTCCCACTAAAGCGGCTTCTGAGTATTCCTTAATTAGTATCCCTGTCTTGAGTAGCAAACAGCGAAAAAATGCAGGGAAATAACGACTTCACTGCTCCGCCTAACACTGCGAAAGATCCAACTTTTTTAAAACTTTAAAAAGTGTTTACCGAGCTGACGGCTGTGTAGCCGCGCGTGTAGCGTTATACGCGCATGCGAAGTAGCCGTGCGCGACACACATGTTGCAGACACCCGCCCGCGAAACATTCCGCTAGCCATGACCATGAAAAATGACGGGCTAGGTTCTATGAGTATGGGGCTGCGCAGCCGGGCCTTCGGCCCGGCGAGTGCTCCGCTATTAAGACAAGACACTGTGGGAGCGTATACCTGGGCGTCGTTGTATTAGGCATATTGGAGAATAATTGTCTTGGGAATCTGCATGCACGTTATTTCACGGTTTGATGATTGGGAGTATTCGGATAGTGTTAGCCTGCGAATACAGCCGCCTCTCATCGCTCCCGGCCGCAAGAGGCGTTCGCGCGAGAGAGCGTCTGCGATTTACTTTGAGAAATTCCATACTGATGACGAAAATCTGTCCCGCATCAAGACAGGAGCGCTGATTGGCCAACTTGATAATTTTACATAATTATGCTTTAAATTATGCAGTGTTGTAACTCAATCGCCAGTTGCGAGGATTAATCTTGTCTGTCGTTAGAAACTGTACGACTCTGCGTTCAATCTATTTGTCCTATGTTTAATGTTTTGACGTTACAAGCAAGTCAGTTTCAGGCTTTTATAGTTTTATCTGCGGTGAAGAGGTTTTTCTACTTTTGTCAATTTACCGACCGGATATGGCAAGTCACTGATATTTCAAACGGCGCCACTCGTGCACGTCTGGATGAATGAACATTTATCGGCGATACATGGGAAGAAGAATCCCGTAATTATCATCATCAGTCTGCTTTTAGCGGAAAGACTACCTTTAGACTCATGGCACCGCAATGGCCGGGGTCGAAAATGGCAGTTTCTTTCGCCAATATTTTCACGGCAAAGATGGAAACAGAAATAATAAACCACTGCGCGCAAGGAAATGTTATCCTTTGTAACACAATACAACCCTGTGTGCCTACATCCTCATGGACAAATGAGTCACAATCTTTGCTCAAACGGATCTATAAAGAACCTCCCCTTGTTTCATACAAAAGGGGTAGATCTTTAAAAGACATACTGATCAGGGCTAAACTGTAAAAATCAAACAACACTCAAAACCCAGTAAACAAAGGTCACAACAAACACGCCAGGCGCTAGTTGGATTTGTGATGGGCCTGTCAACACCTTTCATTTTATTTGGTTTCACCGCATGCACATTATTATAATTATACGAGATTAGCGACGGGTGATTTACGTCATCAGTATGGAATTTCTCGTAAAGTAAATCGCAGACGCTCTCTTGCGCGAACGCCTCTTGTGGCCGGGAGCGATGAGAGGCGGCTGTATTCGCAGGCTAGGATAGTGTGAGCAGTCTAACAAAGAAGCGCGTTAACTGTCTAAAACAAGAAGACAGTACACTTAGCGTTCGAGATCGCACGCAAATTATTAAAGTAGCGTGTCCACTGTGTCAAAAGACGAGTACATCCATACTGAAAAATACAAATCGATGCCTACTTTGTACTTACCGTTGAAAAAAAGGCCGCATGTCAGAGTTTCCCGATGGTTGTTATTGGTTTTAGCTAAATCTTGTAACTAGCTGGTCTGTGTTTCCGACACTTTTGAAGTGAATGCAAATGTAGCCGCAAAGTGGCCTTTCGAACGGTGTCTGACATTTGCAGACTGCAGACTGCAGACTGACTGACACTAAAGTACCGTAATGACGTTCGATTACAGGTAAGATTTGTTGTTGTTCTTAGGTTTTTGTTGTTTGATATTTGGGGTATTCCCGTATAATAATTACGTAATATCACGGAGATGTTTTATTGCATTATTCGAAAGGTTTCAAATATCCCTGATCTTGTTTGTTGTGGAAGTAGGTGGACTTATGAACAGATCGGCGGTAGACTACCACAGACTGAATACTTTGATCGAGACTTCCACTTTGGATGGAAGTAATATGTTCTGCCAAACGTTTTCGTGCGGAAATAAAAGGGAATGTGTCAAGCTTGTGTAAAGACGCAGAAATTCCAGCATGCAGTTTTTAACGTTATGTGTGTGACATTGAAGCACGTGAAAAGTACACGTCAGTGAGAAAGTAAAGGCCAGTTTACACAAGGGATTTTTTATGCGATATTAGCGGCGATTTAGGCAAGCCCTGGTTTAAACGACGCATTTTACATGGGTCAAATCTAATACATATTTGGGTCGACTCGAATTTAAAAAGTTCCCGGGAAAAGTTGACATTTGATTCACAAACGTCGAATTTATTTGTGTTGAATTTACAACTTCAGTCGAATATTCGACAGAAGTTGCATTTATCAAATTCTCTCGAATTTCATTGTTCAAGCGCCGCATTTTACACATGCATGCAAATTAGATTTGGCGCAAAGGAGAATGGGTTTTTAATACATGTACCAACATTCGCTTCTATTAATTCTCGCGCCGCTCAAAGATAACACCTTTATATAAGTGTATATAAGTGTTCAATAACAGACTAAACCTAAGAAGAACAACGAATCGTACCTGGAATCTGACGCCATTACGGTTAACGGGTCGTAGTTCCACACGAAGAAGTCCACAAAGAATCTTGGGAACGTGGCTGACTTAACTTTACGCGGGAAAAATTGTTGATGACATTATTGTCATTAGAAATTTTAGTGTCAGTCAGTCTGCAGTCTGCAAATGTCAGACACCGCCTTTCGAAGCCATGATGTAATTGCCTGGTCCGGACCCGAGGTCAAAACAACTTTTCCAATTGAAAGTTTTGCTGGAAGTATTCCCACCGTTATTATAATAAAGTTTGAATGAAACTTATAAATTTAATCAAAGTTAACGACAGAAGTGATAATTTAGGAGGAGGGAAACAAATTTAGCCCTTTGAAATATATTTTTTCAGTTGAGGTAAAAATGTTGCAATTTGCATAATGTGAAAGTAATTTGAAACCTTTCCAGTAACGCATAACGCAGCTGTTTCATAAAACATCTCGCAATCAGACACACGAAAATATATCCAGTTTTTATTCCTCTGTATCCGAAACACAGAAAAGAAAATTAAATGAAAAAGTGATCGCTTTAAGGTTATTTTCGCCCGAGAAATATTCACTAGCGTAAGCAAAACTCGCAAGAACGTCTCGCAAGACACCGCGTGCATTGTTTACATCTTCTCTCGGCAGTGAATTTTTGCACCCAAAGTTTCAGTTGGCTGTTCTGTTCCTTCAACTTCACGAAATAAAAATTAATGAAAGGCAAACAACCGAAAGAAGTGAAATTAATTGGGATTCCTACCACGCTTATATTTCTTCCTTCGCTGTCCACCGTTCACTTCTTATTAAATAAGCGCTATGAATGTATTGGTCTAAATTATCTTCTTCATGTTCGTTTTAACATGTTTTAGCGGGTTTCCGTCATGAAGGTATCGTAGAATTAATCGCGAGTGTCAAATACTTTCGCAGTGTCTTCTTGAGTAATTTCCTTACGCATATTGAATATGAAACTGTTAGATGCAACAGAGAAAACACAACTCGCACTTTGTGACGTTCGCCTCGCATCAACAAACAACAGGTGTACTCCACCACGGTCGAACGAGAGAAATTTGCAAAAGTTAACCAAAGTACTTCAAAGTTAAGGTTGTCATTTTCACTGACTGTTTATTAAAAGTTTCATATATTGACAATACACTGTCAACTCACTAAACGTTTGAAAGTTTACTAAAAAAAGTTCTAAGCGTTTGAAAACTATGAACCGCAGAACTGTTGGCGCCATTTGCCAACACAATTTTGCTCAGGCACGAAGCGTTTTGATCAGTTTTCAACGATCGAAAAGAAGCTCGTTATTTTGAGCCGGAAAGATGAAAAGATAGTTACATAAACTAATTATTTTATACATCCTTGCCCACGTTTCCACTTAATTCTAAATGAATCCCACCAAATAAAACGAAAAACGCTTCGGACGTGTGACCGCGGTGAAGGTTTGAACAATCCCGCCGTCCCCAGAGTTGCGCAATACTGCACATTTGTGGACGACCAAACTGCATTTTAATACTTGGTCGCTACGCCCAAGTAAAAAGCACCTTTTATAATTAAAATTTTCTTGGGTTTGCCGGATCAACCCAGTGGTCTAGTGGTAAAGGAGAGATGCTAGCATGTAGAGGTTCCGGGTTCGATTCTAGGTAATTTATTGCATTTTTCTTTTTTCTGATAGAAAAAAAAATTCTAAAATTGGTGAAAATTTTCGAAGTGTCGCTAAAATGGCATCGCTTGTTTACGTAAGGGAAAATTGCCTCGACGAAAGGGTCGCGAAGCGAAAGATTCCCGCTTCTCGTTGGTCTCAAATTGCGCTTTGTAAAACTAAAATTCACCAAAAAGAAAACAAAGACTTAAACGGCCTGTCCTTTATAGTACAGTTGCAATCGCTCACACACGCTTGCGCTCTTACCAGTTACCACCCATCAAATCGAAGTCCATGGTGTATTTAAAAGTTGTTTAAAACTAAAGTAATTATAGTTTCGTTGTTTTTTTCATTACAAGAAAGACAAAAGTACTTTTAAGTCAACAAGCACTCGGCTCGAGCCGCTTCACACCAACAGAAGTCCTCTGGGAACATTCTTAAGTTTGTTTGTAAAGACACTTTAATATTCAAATTTGGATCACTTTACATTATGCTAATCAGCAGCGTTTTGTGCTTACAGAACAGCTTCTAGAAATTATCGTTTTGATACTACTTCTATTCATCGTATGGAATCCAAACTTCGCCTATCCTTAGCTTAGACATTTGGCTAACATTTCCCGGGTGACCCTAAGTTAGCTAGTCCTTTCTTGACGAGAAAAACCATCCTGAATATCAATGAGGTCCTTTTCCCATACTAAAATCAGCGAAAAAAAACGAATTTTAGAAGCCGTTTTGATACTAGTTGTCTAAGTCCCAAGGAAGTAAAAAAGGTCTTAAATGATTCCTTAACACCTCTTCTGAAAAAGCCCGGGTGAACCTAATCGCAAAAATACGTAGGTTTTTTTGTAATGGAGTAAAACGTATACCTTGTTTCGCCATTTTCCGCCATTTCCTTTGTATTTTGGTGCTTTTGTAAGACAGAAGCTTTTCAAATTTAGCGCCATGGACCGTAGCGAGGTCCCGGATGTGTTGCGGCATTCACAAATTATGGGTTATAGTAGTTATTTCATTTTTTTGTTCCTTTTCACATTTTGTTCCTGTTGCTCTTTTTTTCTTATTAATTATTTTCGCTATAAGGGTAAACAAGAAACACAGGCTTTCATAAACCAAACTAAAGAGGGTAAACTTACGTTCTCCTGAAACATGCAGACTTGAAAACACCCTACATCAAAACAAAACAAGCAGTAACATTATTACCACAGCACAACATGAACAGGTAAAAGGAGAGATTTGGAAACGATTTTATCATAAAATTGAACGCTAAAAGATTTGTAAAAAAAAAACATTTTAAAACTTTAAAAACCGACGACGTTTCGACGCTACTTCACGTCATTATCAAGCCAAAAAAGGTAAAATTGAAAGAAGAATGAGGTAAAAGAAGACAGAAATATTTGGCGGTCCTATGGGTAAAATTACAAAGGTAAAAAAGAAAACTACATAATTTGCAAATTATGTCAGGTATACTGCCCGACACTTACATCAACGCATTAGCGAGCATCGCTATTCTGCCGTCAGGAAACATCTTGCAACGCAACATGGATTGCATGGAAAAGCACCGATTGACCATTTTTTTAAAGTACTAAAGAAATGCAGAAGCAAATTAGGAGCGATTTTAGAATACCCGGCCACTTATTTACATATCCCTGAACGTTTTATAGCGGAGCCTAGCCGGGCCGAAGGCCCGGCTGCGGAGCCCCATACTCATAGAACCTATGCCCTCATTTTTCATGGTCATGGCTAGCGGAATGTTTCGCGGGCGCTGTCTGCAACAAAAACATGTGTGTCGCGCAAGGCTAGCGCGCATGCGCGTATGACGCCACACAACATCCGGGATCTTAGCGGAGGACTAGCTCGCGGGCGCGTATGACGTCGCAAAATATGCGCGTACGACGTTATGTTGAAACCAAAGCGAGGCTTTTTTTTCGCGCGGTTACACGGCCGAATGTCACGTCAGCTGGGAAAACACTTTGATGTTTTGCTGTGTTTACTGAGCGGAGAAAACGGTTTAAATTAAAGTCGTTATTTTCCTGCATTTTTTCGTGGTTTGCTACTCAAGACAGGGATGCTAATTAAGGGATACTCAGGAGCCGCTTTAGTGGAAAAAGAAGAGCTTTCAGGGATAAAATCTTGCTTCGAGGAACTATATACGTTTTTAGCAATGCGAGAGATGGGTTCGTTTTACGGATTTCAGCACCAAAGCGGAGATTTAAAGAATTTCCAAGCACAGTAGTCGCCGGAGGGACTTAAAGGTAAAACAAATTACATTTTTCGATGGAAATTTATCTAGATATCAATCTGTGATTGACTTTTTGATAATGTGTTCTCGTTAGTTTTGGAGAATTGTTTTTAAACGTGTAGCTTAAATTCAGTTGTATTAATTTCTTGAATTTCATCGAAGACACGGCTCGGCCTCGATGCGCGTTTTCCGTTTTGCTTTTCAACATAAACTAATGGAGATTTGAATAAAATTTATCGAAAGAAGATTGTGTTGTCCATTTTTATGTGTTTGTTCATTCATTACATAGGTTGAAAAGCGATTTTATGTAAACAAAACAAGACTTGAATTTTATTATAGTTCTAACTTCACTCGCGTGGCCGTATGCAAATATGTTTGTATTTTTGGCAATTTTGATTTCCAAATCAGTTTCTCAGGCATTTTTTGACAAGCTACAACTGTATTTTTTAACAGTAGTCGTAATAGTTATTCTAGACGGAGAAAAAGTTGTTTTTGTGAACTTTTGTACGGTCTAAATGTACTGTGCAGACGGTCGGGTAATAAGCTTACTGTTTTTGAGAATTGCTAAAATTGAAAAATAGCCCGGTCGTCAATATTAATCTTAATTCTTGTGCTTCCGACCTTTCACCTATTAGTTAAGTTTCATCTTAGTTAAGCTTGTTCAGAGGGTCTTCAGAGGGCGCCGCTGTTAGGCTAAGCCTAACTATATATATTAGAACGAGTCCTATGAAAACAAACAGATCCATTCTTATGCAACGGGATGCAAATAAGTGGCCGGGTATTCTACAGTTTAGCCGCAATATATGAAATGTTAATTATAAAGGACATCAGGCCTTCTCTTAACACCATAAACTGACTCGATTCGCGAAAAACTGTTTATTTGACACTTTTCTAATTAGAATTGTACAAGTAGTTTTATTTTTACCTTTGTAATTATACCTCATATATATTCTTGTTTCAATTTTACTTTTTTTGACATGATAATGACGTGAAGTAGGGTCGAAACGTCGTTGGTTTTTAAAGTTTTAAAATGTTTTTTAAAAATATTTTAGCGTTCAATTTTATGATAAAATATGAACAGGACTATCGCAAATCCAACTCAAACTCTGCTAAGACTATAATTTATATCCTCAATGTTGAAAGCACAAAAAATAAAACTCAGTTCATGTTTATCACCTGACATCACCGCCATTTTCCTTAACACTTTCGACAAGTCTGACGTATCTCTTGCGCGTGGGTAAATCTGTTGACCTGAACGAAACAATGATAAAATAAATGTGTGTTCACTTGAACACCACTCCAATCCTTTAGTGTTCACTTGAACACCACTCCAATCCTTTAGTGTTCACTTGAACACCACTCCAATCCTTTAGTGTTCACTTGAACACCACTCCAATCCTTCTAGTCTGTTCCAGGTGTTCAAATAGTGGGGAGTGAGGGACAAGTGTCACGCCAAGTTTGATCGCTATTCTCTCCACTTGTAATTTTTCCTTCAAGTTGTTTCCCACTATCTGAACGCCTGGAACAGGCTATGCTTTGCTCATAAGTTAACAGATACAAGTGGACATTTTGCTTTTTGAAACATATTTATCCAATTTCTTTAAGAGCAGGGATGATACAATGTGTGCCATTGTTGGTTCTCATCTCTACTCCCAGAGTTTTTCCTTGGGTTTTCCGGATTGCACCACAGGACACCCAAGCGTAATGTTTGCATATTGATGATATTTGAAAATACAAGACATTGTATGGAATTTCGAATTGAACGTTTTTAGCTATATATATAAAATCAAAATTGCTGAATAAAATCACTGAAACACTTATTGGTGTTGTCTTCTATTTTTATACAGTGTTTATATGCTATTTGAGCGATTTTTAGTCCATGTATCTCACCTTGTATATTATAACAGAAAGAAGGAGAGTTTGACAGCTTTCGGCATTCAACACATGTCCAGAAATGGCTCAATTTTTGCACAAAAATAGGTACTGCTCCCATTCTGGCTGGTCCTCCTCACAGTACAATACTGTTAAATTGCATTTCTTTGAACAAATTGAACATCCCTTGTTATTATGACGGATAAGCCTCTCCACAAAATCACATAGCACTTCAAAATAGGCGCCATAAATCTGTGAAGATCAGAATAGACCTCCAAAGTGCGGTCAGCACTGGGCACCAGAGTAAAATCAAACCCCAACAGGGATGGGCACGTTCAGTTATGTCCCTGTCATTTTAGTTGCACCTACACCACTTTGTCCGCACCGGGTGGTAGGATCTTCACAGATTTATGGCACCTATGTGATTTTGTGGAGCAGCTTATTCATCATAACAACAAGGGATGTTCAATTTGTTCAAAGAAATGCAATTTAACAGTATTCTACTGTAAGAACGAACAGCCAGAGTGGGAGCAGCACCCATTTTTGTGCAAAAATTGAGCCATTTCTGGACACGTGACGAACACCGAAAGCTGCCAAACTCTCCTTCCTTTCAGTTATGTTAAATAAGGTAAGATAGCTGGACTAAAAATCAAAATGGACTGAAAACACTGTATAAAGATAGAACACAACACCAATAAATGTTTCAGCGATTTTATTCAGCAATTTTGATTTTATATATTGCTAATAATGTTCAATTTGAAAATTCCATACAATGTCTTGTATTTTGTATAATGCAAACATTACGCTTGCATGTCCTGTGATCGCACCGCAATCCCTCAAAAAACAGCAGTTGACAATCTATTACCTGGAATTTAAGAGTCACAGTTGGTAAATGCTATTTGTTTAACAAACAAATTCGATTTTGCTTTATTGGTAAATTGGTAAATTTTATTGTTTTATTGGTAAATGCCATTTGTTTAATAAACAAATTCGATTTTGTTTTATTATAATTTCTTTATTTTAATATTATTAGTGAACACCCTAACCTGAAAAGTTCATCTGTGACAAGAAGTGTTTCCACAGCCATTGCTTCATTGGCCTTTTCCACATGACCAATGCTAAAATTAACAAACAAAGAAGGGATGATTAGGTTCGAACAACTACTAATGTATCCCAGGAATACTCATGTATATCCCAGGAATACTTCAGTATGTCCTAGGCATACTCAATTATGTCTGAAGGAAACTCAGGTATGTTTCTGACATACAAATATGTTCTAGGGATATCCATGTTTGTCCTAGGGATGCCCATGTATGTCCTGGGGATACCCATGTATGTCCTGGGGATACCCATGTATGTCCTGGGGATACCCATGTATGTCCTGGGGATACCCATGTATGTCCTGGGGATACCCATGTATGTCCTGGGGATACCCATGTATGTCCTAGGGATACCCATGTATGTCCTGGGGGTACCCATGTATGTCCTGGGGATATCGATGTATGTCCTAGAGATACCCATGTATGTCCTGGGGATACCCATGTATGTCCTGGGATACCCATGTATGAGATAGAACGTCAACGAGGTACACGTACTTCTCCTGTAGAGAGCTTTGTCTCACTATTGACTTTCTTATCGACAACATCTTCGTTCGTTTTGGAAGCTCTGTTTTCCGGCAGGTTATAGGTATACCAATGGTCGTTTCCCAAACTTCCTGTTCCCTTTCACGTTTTGGGCTTAATGTCTCCAACTAGCCATTCGATTGTGCGTTTATTCTTCGATTGCTAAACGATAGATGGGAAGCATGGAATTTTGACTGTGTTTAATCTAACTGGACTGTTGACTCCAATTTCATGAGCAATAATTTGCAGGATGTTCTCAGAGAAAAGGGAACACAAAGAAAGGCCCAAACCATTCCTATTTCAAGTTTAAGTGCAGTTTCAAAGGAACACATTCACTTTGATTTCCGTCAAATCCGTGAAATCCGCCGTATTTGGAAAACAATGTCACTAGTGAACTTCCAGTTTGATGCGGCAGTTCACCAGTGGACACGTTTTTCAAAACACGGCAGATTTCACGGATTTGACGGAAACATAAGATCTCTTCAAAAATTTATATACATAATATGTTAAACTTATTGATATACTTACAGTTTAAATGAGAAGTATTAAATAATATAGAATATCTTAGATTTCCGTCAAATCCGTGAAATCCGCCGTATTTTGAAAAAAATAATAAATCAAGGATTGAACTTACAGTTTGATGCGGCAGTTCACCAGTGGACACTTTTTTCAAAATACGGCGGATTTCACGGATTTCACGGAAATCTAAGATCTCTTCAAAAATTTATGTACATAATATATTAAACTTATTGATATACTTACAGTTTAAATGAGAAGTATTAGATAATATAGAATATCTTAGATTTCCGTGAAATCCGTGAAATCCGCCGTATTTTGAAAAAAGTGTCCACTGGTGAACTGCCACATCAAACTGCAAGTTCAACCCCTGTTAATTTTTTTTTTTTTTCAAAATACGGCGGATTTCACGGATTTGACGGAAATCTAAGATATTCTATATTATTTAATACTTCTCATTTAAACTGTAAGTATATCAATAAGTTTAATATATTATGTACGTAAATTTTTGAAGAGATCTTAGATTTCCGTCAAATCCGTGAAATCCGCCGTATTTTGAAAAAAGTGTCCACTGGTGAACTGCCACATCAAACTGCAAATTCAACACCTGATTGTTATCTTTTAAAAAATACGGCGGATTTCACGGATTTGACAGAAAAGTAGAATCTCCCAACTTTCAGTTTCATATTGCAGTAGATATTATTTTTAAATTAGGGCAGATTTCTCGGATTTTACGGACATATGCACTTCAAATATTTAATAGACGTCAATGGGATTTCATGCAACGATATACAAACATCTTTTGACCCAATTTAACTTGTTGACAATAGTTTTCAACTGTTAGTTTTACCGGTGCAATTTTACCTTCATTAGCTTTTTTCTGAAAAACGAAAACATTATCAACAAGTAACTGTTGATGTGCTGACTACCAACACTTTTCCTGGAATAATTTTATCATACTAAAGAGTGTAATTAGCAACCTCAGCACCTGGTACTCAATTCGTTTGTTCTTCGTTGTGTGATGCACGGTAATGTTGGTAAGCAATGTGAAATAAACTTGAACTTGAACTTGGTGTATTTCAATCGGTTTTGACTGCTAATGGCTACTCTTTATCAAAAAGATAATGGGGCCGGTGAGTCATGGAGTGCAATCAACAACCTTGGCACCCGACATTAAAGTCGTTTGTGCGGTGTTCATTGATTCTCGAGAGCAGCTCGAACTTGAACTTGGGTAGTTCAACAGGTTTTGACTGCTAATTGGTCTTCTTTGTCAAGCAAAAGAATGAGTTAAATGCAATTGACATGACAAGAACAGACCAGTTTGAATCCAAATAATTTCATAGTTCGTTAGGAAATCACTGGGGTTATATGGCAACATAGAAACGTGTTATAGTTCCTAATCTCGAATTAAACACTTCTTTCAGTTCTTTGTCACAATTTTGTTTGGTGTTCAAATTTATTTCCCGAGATATCACAAGTCCATTTCGTATAAAAACGGAACACTTCTTGCGAACAAATTAGTAGCAAGATGATCAGAACAAGATATCCGTGTCGACAACTGAACAGCGAAGCTATAAAAAGTGCAGCATTGTGCTACATAAGCCCTATTATCGTCGGAAAGTGCAGTGTTGTCAAGGCGCAATGCGTTTGCAAGGTTGATGAAGAAGGTTTACAAAAAGCATGGAACGCTGTATGTACAACAAGAGATACCTGTGACAAGGCAATTTGTGGTAAGTCTGATCTTTGCATTCTCGACATCTCGGACGTTTTCGATTGATAAAGAAGGTTGAGTTGCTTACGTGTGTTTGTATTATTTTCCTTTTCACAGAAATAAAAAACGTGGCATTTTTCTTCAGTGCAGTAAGTGCACAAAGCCGAAAGAAAAGCCGAGGAAAGCAAAATGCAAATGGAGAGGATGCTGAGAGTGACGATGAGAGCACAAACGACGTTTTAACCTCCAGTCAAGTTGCTAGTACAACTAGTCAAGATTGGCTTTCTAACTACCCGACAGTCGTCAATGAAAAATTGTATCCGACACTAAACTATTGGATTGCATTAACAACTCCAAATGGTGCCCCAGCAAACCCCATCAACATTCACCGTGCGCTATTGGAATGTGGCGTGGAGACCATGGCAAACCAGGTACACAATTGTTTAATGTAACACCCTCGATGTTTTCGTTTCTTCGTACTATTGAATCATTAAAAACCTTAAAGTGCCCCTGTGATCAAATTTTTGATTTTAATTTTTTTACATTTTCGTGTACAATTAGACTTTCTTACTCATCTTGCCAAATTTCAATTCATTACGAACATCAGAAGTCATTTTATTTTAACATTTATTTCTGAGAATTTACGGCCGCCATTAATCAATCTTGTTCCAAGGCTTGGTTGCGAATGGGATAAAGTGACGTCAAAGGCTCAAACATACCTCACGGGTTGAAATTATAATAACAATAAGTATTGAAAATCAGGGAAAAGCAACAAAAACTTTGGACTTGTTCTTCGTGCAATTTTCTATGCTTACTGTTATTATAATTTCAACCCGTGAGGTATGTTTGAGCCTTTGATGTCACTTTCTCCCATTCGCAACCAAGCCTTGGAACAAGGTTGATTAATGGCGGCCGTAAATTCTCGGAAATAAATGTTAAAATAAAATGACTTCTGATGTTCGTTAAGGATTGAAATTTGGCAAGATGAGTAAGAAAGTCTAATAGTACACGAAAATGTAAAAAAATCAAAATCAAAAATTTGATCACAGGGGCACTTTAAACACTTTATAACTATTTGGCCTGCCATTTTGTAAAACTTCTGTTCCTTTTTTTTGGCTGATGCGATTTCTCGATGTAGTAGACCGATACTCTGTGAGACCTAGTCGAGTTAATAGAAATACGAAATCAGCCAGAAAAAGCAAAATAAAACAAAAACATTAAATTTTCTACCTAAGGAAATCATTATAAATCAAGCTGAGGTAAATACGATTTCTAAAGAGAAAAACCCAGCCATGTGCCCCTTTTGCCGATGGATGGTTCATCTTTGGGCGAAGTTAATTAAATTGTCCATTTATCTGGAAACGCATCAAGTATAGCACAAAAATGACCGAAGTACAAAAGCTACAATGCTCAAAAGATAACGTTAATCACAAAATATTTTGTTATATTCTTAGGTACCCTGCCACGAAGGAAAAGAATCCGTTGCAATGAAAGAGTTGTTCAAGGTCCTTAAAGATCACAAAAATCCTATGATACAAGAACTTGTGAATTCGTCGTACGAACATTGCTTTCGAAACGAAATGGAAAGTTTGCTTGGCGACGATGATTTCTTGGACCCCAATTGTTGTGGTACAGAGAACGTTGCCAGAGTTTGGCTTATTAATAGTTCCTTCACCTCTCTGCTACAGAAGGCCATCACTAAACTTCAAGACGCAAAGTTGGAAGTGGATCAGTTTGGCGTTAATGACAACAGAAGCATTGCCACTGGTGACGAAGAGGCAAGACTGTCAGATAAATTGACTGTACTCGTCAACGACATTGGTATAGCAATGAAGAAAATGGAGTATGCACTATCTCGAGGAAAGGTATACAAGAAATGTCCTATGGCCATGTACACTTACACTTACAAGTGCGAAGTCCGAGCATTCATAAATTGTCTAGCGGCCAACGAGCTTTTTAAAGCAAGACTCCTCAGGGACATGAAAAAGGTGATCGACATCCTTGCCGACCCAGACTGCGAGGTCATATGTCCAATTCGCATAGACTACAACCTTGTCGAAGTAAATGCCGGTCACTGTTGGTCCGTCAGAGAAAGGCGCTTTCTAGAGAGACCAATCCCAGATGAGAAGATCGGCCATGTCACTCCACGAGCCTTCGCGAAGTACAATTCTCACAAAGAACCCGACCCTAAGTACTTCAGAGAAATCCTGCAGAACAGCTTGTCGGTGGAAGAAGTGGCCATTTTTTGCGAAGACTTTCTGAAGTTGTTGAATTATAATCAGAAGAAACACAAAGACAAAGTGCCTTGTCTTGTCGGCGACGCGAACAGTGGCAAAACGAGCTTGTTTTTCCCGATCCAGGGACTCGTACACCATGGTAACATCGCAACAGTCACCAAACAACGTGCTTTTAACAAGGCAATGATCAACTCGTCGACTGAAGTGATCTTCATAGACAAAGCAACAGAGAAAACCTTGGACATCGACGACTGGAAGGTGTTAGCACAAGGCGGGTACACTGCACACGATGTGAAGTACCAAACCGCGAGGGCCTTTATCAACAAATGCCCTATGTTGATAACGGCTCAGCACAAGCTAGATTTTGGCCCTGTGGATCAACCGGCCATGGAAAGACGTCTTCGAACATACAAATTTAAACATCTTGCCCGCACAAAGAAAAAAGCAGCGGCGTGGCTGAAGAAACATGCCATGGATTGTGTCGTCTGGGCAGCAGAAAAGGCAAAAGCATGTAAAGCTGACAGCGAGAGCGAAGATGACGACGACGATGATGCTTCAAGCGAGACAGGAGCAGGTGACGAAGAATCGATTTTGGAAGTGGAAGAAAAAGAGGCTCTTCGTTCGTTTACACTGACAAGCCCGATGGCTGATGAAGACACGATCACACCATCAACCGACGAAGAGGAGCCTCAGTGCACTGATGAAAGTTGTACATCGATCGATGTCCTAGACGTGTTGAAAGAGGCCCTAGCCCGTTCACACCCTGAGAGTTTACGACATAGGCAGGTGCAGCACATGCTGATAGAAGAAGAGAGGAAAAGAAGCGTTCAAGAGAACTTCAATAAACAGCAGCACCTCCAAAGAATAGACTTTCTAAGAGAAAAGGGAGTTAGTACACAGAACGCGGAGCTGTTATCGACAGACCCCTCGAAAGCGACACCGACCCCAATTCTCAGGGATCTCCAAAAGCATCAGGAAGCACAAAAAGCACTCCAAGAAGAGCAGCGTCGTGAGAAAACCCGGAAAGCGTTTAAAGGTGCCTGGCTACAGAAGACCGAGAAAGAGCTACATGATTGTGCCAAGCGCATCCACACTAGCCTCGATCCCTTAATGACAGCGTCATTGACGGCATACCGAGAAGTCCTGGAAGACAAGTTGAAGAACCACCACCGCAACATTGGAACTCTTGGCTCCAAGGAGGCCTTGGAAGAAAGGAAGCGAGAATGTGTCGCCCAAGGTCTACTCCAAAGCAGACACCAACATCTGGTGAGGAATGTTTTCGAGGCTTTGCCAATGGCAGAGGAGCTCGGTGAGTCGTCGGTATCCGACCACGTAGGTCACGAAGAAGATAGCACACAAGACGAACCGAGCGGCGACGAGACCAGTCATGCCGTCGTGTTGCAGCCTCCGGCTTCGGGTGACCAAAACGTCAGCGACAAAGGGTTAGAAGTGGTAGTAGGAGAAGACAATGATGACGACGACATCTTTATCACCCCAGTTCCGAGCTGGCAGATAAGCCACACCGCGTTTGAAAAAACCCGCCTAGTCAAGGCCAACTCGCAAATTTGCAGAAAGAGGCCGCGATCGGAGAGCGGTCAAGCTAAGAAAGGCAAGAAAGTCTGCAACAACACCATCTTGAGGTATTTCTCGAGCCAGCAATAGCCGTGTGCATATTCCGCCGAGATAGAAAGGACATTATTGTTGTAATCATTATTTATTTTTGGCTTTTTGGTTTAGTTGGCCAAGAATATGTGAACTAGTTACGATTTGAATTAGGGACTGTGTATGCAATCGAACCCTCTATTGCATAGCGTATATACATGTACACGTGTACCCATCATGGCACGTTTTGACTCGTAATAAAGGAGTGGCAGTAACTTATGGAATAAGTCTGGTCAGTCTTGTGGTGTATGGTACATTAAAAAAAGCGATAAACGTTTTAAGTTGCAAAGTGCCAAAAAGAAAACGCATCTTGGCGTTTATGACACAGTTCAATTTAGGTATACTGTCCCGAAGCAAATTTGAGCGCAGCTCTTTTCTTCAGAGAGTCCGTCGTTCTTCCCTCTTGAAACTTGGAATCAGGGTCTCTCAGAATTGCCGTCCACTGCCCAAATCCGTGCCTATCTATTCCTTTCTTGAGAAAATCGTCTTCGTCTGCCGTGAACTTCAACACCCGACGATAACTTTTTTGAACGCGCAAGGGATTTGTGGGTGGGGCATCTTTCTTAGGGACCGCGCTTGTTGATTCCAGAGTTTCAACTGATTTTGCCAAACTTGAAGTTGAAGCGCCAAACCTTGCTTGCACGTCCTCGTCCACCTCTGAACCCTTGTTGCCTTGTAGTTTTTGTAGACACTCGTGAGCCCTCACAGCAACTTCGCGCGATCTCTGCTTTTGATAGTGAACTTTGACAACAGCAGAGCTGTGCTTTTGGTCCTCTGACAAAATGCTTTGCTCTTTGCTTTTCAGTAGATTGAGGCTTTGCGTTTCCACAATTTGACGATAACGCATCGGATGTATGTATTTACCAATTGCGTCAAAAACCAATTTGCTCATGACGTCGCCTAATTTGCTGTGTTGGCCTCCATTTTTATTGACCAGAACAAAGTCGCACTGAG